>BEHA01050161.1:13512-26188 GCA_002897215.1 Eschscholzia californica subsp. californica
GGGGTTGAAGAGATAAAAGTGGCAGATAGAGGAGAGCAGAGGGGAGGGAGAGAGAGAGAGAAAGAAGAGAGTAGATAGAGAGAAACACGTCGTTGCCGGCCATTTTCGGCCTGCACCTTAATTCCGGCGACTTGGGGAAGTGTTTGGTTTGATTTTTTTTAATTTTTCACCGTCTTCCCCGGAAATTTTTCTGCTTTCCCCAAAACGTTGGCCTAAAATTTTTGTCTATGTAAGAGCATCTCCAATGGGACACTCAATCTCTAACACTTAGAGTGCCACATATGATTTTTTGGAGTTTTTGTTAAAAAAATTATCTCTAATGGAACACTTTGTTAGACACTCTATTATGAGTTTGACACATTTATTATATAGTGTCTAGAGAGAGAAACTCTAAAATGAGAGTGTCTACTTGAGACTCTCTAAGTGTTACTTTATAATTCCAACCAATAGAAACTTTGTTTTTCAACTACTTTTTATCTATTGAATTGAAGAGAGACATGTGTATTAAGCAAGAGATTTTAGAGATCTCTATTGGAGACCAAACAAATGTAGAGTGTCTCTGGATATAAGAAAGAGAATCTTTATTTGACTTGACAACTAGATTTGTAGAGTGTTTGTTAGTCCCATTGGAGATGCTCTAAATAGCCTTTCATGTCGTATAAATATGAGGTACCAAAAATAGTCGTCCCATAAAAGTTGTAAATACCAACTACCAAAAAATAATTGTCCCATAAAAGCTGTAAATACCAGCTACCAAAAATAATTGGCCCAAAGATGTAAATACGAGCTACCAAAAATAATTGTCCCATAAAAGCTGCTATCTTTCTCTCCCTTCTTTAATCAATTATTTTGGGTTGCTTTGTAGCTTTCTTGCTCTTCAATACCGGTAAGAAGAAATCTCTTAAATTATTTTGGTGATGTTGACCATATCATAACCAATTGTGTGGGGCCTTAATTAATTCTCCACCTAATACATTTTTGAAAGAACCCATGAAAACCTAAAATCACCCAAAATAATTAATACAGTATAAAAAAGAATTATTTTTATTATAAATGATTGAGGACGTACATAGACAAGTTTATGGTTGTCTTGAGTGTTACACAAATCTTATCCAGAGAAGTCAAGTTTACTTGAGGATAAAATGTTGGAATTCCTAGGGAGATTTGCTGTTTGGATCCCTTTTCTTATAATCGACTTGCTGTTTGGACTCCCTTTTTCCAGAGTTGTACTTTGGACTCCCTTTTGACAAAATCACTTGGGAATATTGCGTCTCTATAGTCATACTCTAAATAATTCTCAGTTTAATCTTATATAATGAATATTGTACTTTGGACCCCTTTTAGTTTATTTAACTCATCTTCTTCTTCAATCTTTAACTCATGTTCTTCTTCACAAACCTTAATCACTTGATCACCCGAATACTTGTCATCGATCGGAGAAGATACTGTTATTACAACTAATAACCCATCAACAAAAAAGTTTGATTTCCTCTCAAATTTCATTGTAATCTCTTCACACAAATCATTTTTCTTATTATCAATAGGGTTATTTCCTCTGCCGGAGAAGGTGATGAGGTGGCCTAACAGATGAGGTGGCGTGACATGGCAGAGAGAGAAAAAGAGATGGAGGAGAGAGAGTGACGGAAAGTTAAAGTTAACGGTAATAGGGGGCCATATGGGTATTTCTCGTAAAGTAGGGGGCCAGGCGGGAAGCTGGTCACAAAGTAGGGGGCCATTAGGGAAATAACCCTTATCAATACAAATCACCTTCATATTATATCTGGGACTAGAATTATGAATACAAATCACTTTCTTATTATCTCTTTTAGTATATATAGGGATTCCAACTTTTTTATCACAGGAAAGAACTTGTAAAAGTGCAGGTTTGGATTTTCAATTAATGGGCACTCCATTAAAGGACCAAAATCAAGTCTTCAAACTTCTGGACAAGTTAGATACCCAACTGATTCTAGTGGGTACTCATGGATTATTTGTACTCGTAGATAACCAAAATCAAAGCTTCAAGCCATATCAAGTTCGCAAAAAAAAAAAATCTTTGTTTTCATCTTTCTAAGTTGCAGATTAAGAACTTTCAACAAAAAAAAAAGAGTTGCAGATTAAGATGGTTTAATCAATTAAACCCAAGGATTAATAGGAGAGTTTTTAGTGAAGAAGAAGAGAAACTCTTGGTTGCTCATGGATTATTTAAATTCATCTTGATCTTTTAATTCCTTTCTAACTTTCTTTGGGTTACATCTATATCGTATGAAAATCACTGGCAGAGAAGAAGAATCAATAAATCAATTAAGTAATCGTAGAGAAAAAGAATGATTATTAATGAGGGTGTTTTAACTAATGGGATTAATTATTTAAGTTGGGTTAGGTCAAGTAGAGGGTAAAATAGTGTTTTCCTTTGTCATATGTTTCAGATTTGTTATATTTAACACTCTTGTAAAAAAGGGAGTCCAAACTGCAACATTGGAAAAAACGAGTTCAAAGTGCAACACTGGAAAAAGGAGTCCAAACAGCAAGTCGATTATACGAAAGGGAGTCCAAATAGCAAATCTCTCGAATTTCTACCTCCTCAACGTGTCCCAATATGGAGTCATTACTCCCATGCATTACCACTTGTCCCTTTATGGGTCTTTTCTCTCATGCATTAATTGCTATATATAGAGAACCTATATCTCATTCTTCATACGGGATAATTTGGTTAGATAACTTTGGATTGAAGCGTCAATAGAGTCTGTTTAGGTTTAGGAAAATTCTAATGTTATATAATGGGGATTCAGTAGTTGTTTAGGAAGGAAATTTGATTAATAAAATTAATTCTTTAGTTTAATCTTTGTTAGTTTTGGTTCTACAAGTCTTAAGACGGAGATCTGAAAACTATTTCTGAGTTCTAAAAGTTTTAGACAAAGATCTAATTCTTTTCGTAGTTTTTCGTTGCGTCAGTTGGAATCAAGAGCGAGGAGATTTGTCTTGTTCGATGTCATCTACGCGAAGATCTCTTTAGAACACATTGATGGATTTGCCAAAGAGAGATTGTAATGAATACAAGATGAAGGCAGAGATACCAATCTTCGATGGATACTTACCGATTAAAGGAAGAACACAACAATTTCTACATTATGTTAACAATTCAGGAGATAAAGGTAATAATTTCTCAATTCAAGTGTACCCACACGATTATGATGAGTACAAGATCAATGAAGAGATACCAGTCTTTGATGGGTACTTACCTATAGAAAACTTCCCTGATTACCTAGATAAGGTCGAACGACAAGTCAATATGTTAGTTACTATTCTCAATGAGCTGATAGTTAAAATTATTGTTTGTCGACTTAAAGAGAGTGTCACAGATTGGTGGGATCCATTAAAACATCTAATTAAGAATGAGACAAGGAAAGACACCTAGTCAGAGTTGGTCCTAATTATCAACAACACTTGTTGAGGATATACTTGAACTGTAGACAAGGGTTGCGTTCAGTAAGTGAGTACTATGAAGATTTTTCAAGATTTGCTCAAAAAAACAAAATGGAAAACATTACAGAATATGAAGATGTTGTAGCAAATCGATTTCTAACCGGATCAAAATTTAGTCTACGAGAAAAAGTGGGGATAGTTAGAATATGGACTATTGAAGATGCGTACAACTTGGTCTTAAAAGCTAAAGCTTGGGAGTGGAGAGGGAAGGACAATCCCTCTTTGATACAAAAAAAGTAAAAGAATATCCCCTAAGGAATGTTGAACCACCACAAATTGTGACCACAGACAATTTAAGTAACATCATTCATGAAGCAAAATCTAACATTATCATGTCTGCGGATAAGTCTCTTGATATTAATTTACACGATGAGGGACTTGTTTCTAAAGAAGTTGTTCAGGAAATTGAAGTGGTTCAGAAAATCGAGATAAAGGAAGTTGAATCAAAAGAAGGTGAGAAACTTCGCAAGTTAGACTAAATTTTCTTCACACGAAGATCCGTTCTCAGAATTTTGTGAATCTCAAATTGTTTCACATGGATTGATAAATAATTTTATCGGAAACTCTTCAAAGCTCGTAATTTTCAATCTCCATATTCATGACCTTCACAAGTTTGTTTTTGGAGTGAAAAGGGGGTTTGAATCGCACCACAATTATAGTCAGAATTTTTCTGTGACCTAATAAAATCTTCAGTCCAATCTGAAAGTTTGGTGATTCCTTTGCACAATTCACGAAAAAAGCATATCAAAGGAGAACATTCAAGTCAATCAGTAAACTCGAAAAGACGAGTTTTTTTAAGTGGATTAGACTGATGCAAGAAGATCTTCAAAGAATATTAGATATCACCACGTTTAGTTATTTTAGTAGTTTTCTATTTTTCTCGTAGAGACTTATTAGTTTTATCAGTTTTATGTTTTTAGGAAAGCTTCTAGGCTTTATATTCAAGTATTGTATTTATTTAGGAGTTGTTATTAGAATTTGATTAGGTTTAAGAAACTAGTATTTTATTTATTAGAAGTTGTCAATAGAGTTTGTTTAGGTTTAGGAAAACCCTAATGCTATATAAATGGGATTCAGTATTTGTTCGAGGAGGAAGTTTGATCAATAAAATTAATTCTTTACTTTCATCTTTGTTAGTTTTGGTTCTACAAGTCTTACGATAGAGATTTGAAGAATATTTCAGAGTTTTAAAAGTTTCAAACAAAGATCTAATTCTTTTAGGAGTTTCCGCTGCGTCAGTTGTACTCATTGTAATCTCTACATGGGCGAATTTGAATCTCAACTGACGCTGATTCTTGAATTTGGATCTAAAACTCTGATACCAAGTGACGCAGTGAAAAATTAGAGAATTAGATCTTCGTTTAAAACTTTTAAAACTCGGAATCAGTCTTTAGATCTTCGTCCTAAGACTTGTAGAACCAAAACTAACAAAGATTAAACTAAAGAATTAATTTTAGTGATCAAACTTCATTAATTAACCAACTATTGAATACCCTTTATATAGCATTAGGGGTTCCATAAACCTAAACAAACTCTAATTAACAATTTCTAATAAATAAAATACTAGTTTCCTAACCTAACCAGATATCGAGAGAGTATAGCCCACCGATCTAGGTGTCACTAACTAACTTAGACTAAAAATAGAAAGATAATGATTTGGGTTTTTAGATTGATTTGCAATAAAGAAACAAATAAAACTAACTAAACTAAAAGTGAGAGGTGAGAGTGAATCGGGTTTTTAGTATAGCCCACCGGTCTAGGTGTCACTAACTAACTTAGACTAAAAATAGAAAGATAATGATTTGGGTTTTTAGATTGATTTGCAATAAAGAAACAAATAAAACTAACTAAACTAAAAGTGAGAGGTGAGAGTGAATCGGGAGAAGAGTCGAGCAAGAATCGAGTTAGAAGGATACTTCGATATACAAGACTGATAATGACAATAATTAATTATCTATTCGCGTGAAAGTTAGTTAACTTCACCCACATTGACAATCTTAAGCATAATATGTCAAATTAAACATAATCAATTCAAAAGTTACTAAGTATCGACTATCAAATTAATAACACACTAGAAAATGAGTTGACAATGAACAAGTATGACACTAATAAGTATAATACATCAAACTAAGTATGACCGATCAAAAGTTATTAAGCATCGGCTATCAAACTAAGTAAGCACCATCAGATTATGTGTCAACAAAAGATTACGGTCGAGGTTTCTAATTCTTAAAATTAGACGGAGTTAATCAAACTAACATTAAAACAAATTATAAGTCATACATCACATATCAAATCATGCTTCACGAGTATCCGAATACAAGGACTAGCTAGACATGGTGAAACAAATAATAAAACGGAAAGAAGATAAAGAAAGACACGAGTTAAGGTTGAAATCCCCTTTTTCGATGATGGCGCAAGGCTAAGATTGTCAGAAAATATGAATATATATGGTGCCGAACTCCCCTTAGCGAAGTTCTGATTTCCCTTAACAGTGCAAACTACGTGTCCCCTTAACAAAATTTAACCTTCCCTTAACAACAGTCTTTTAATTCCTCTCTACCAAGAACCACCATGAAAGCTAGAAGCTAGGATCAAACTTTCTCTCTCTAGAAATTGGCAACCAAATGGCAAGTAATTAACAAGAGAATGAAATAGACATCAAGGCAAGATCACTATCATCAAAAGCCCTAACTTTTCCGGCCATAAAAGTGGTCGGAATATTTCTAGGTTGATCCGGCTTGGTGTGACTTTTTCGGCCAAGAAAATGGAGTGTTCCTGAGCAACTCTTGGTGTTGTTATTGTTGTCGTCTGGATCGAGCTGCTTTAATGGAAGAACCGAACTCCCTCTAACTCGGTTGAAAACCTCGAATGCTTAAGAACAAAATCTTGATTATTAGGTTCCAAGGTTTTCGTATTCTAATCCAATACTAACCCTCAAATTACAAAAATGCTTCCTTAATTGGGGGATTGAACTTGCCTACCCGAAACTTAGGTTTGTGGAAATCTACTGTAGTTGGGTTTTAACTCCGCTATATTATTTTGTAGGTATTAATTGTGCACTCATGGTAGACTTTGCTCGTGGATCCAGTTTGAAGGTCCCAAATCTTCGATTTCAAGACGGTTAGCTTGAAATTTCGGATTTGAGGGGCTACAAAATGGTATCAGAGCTCTAAGTTTAGTGGTCTTAGAGTTGTATTGTGGGTTTGATTGTGGGTTTAGCATCATATGACTATATCATTGGGTTCATTTGAGTTGGACTCGGACAACTCAAATTTAGAAATATCAAGTTCAGGCTATAACGAAGAAATTATCAAGGAAACAGTAATGAAGCGATGTAAGGTGATTTTCAAAAGATATTCCAAGTATCTTGAATCTCTTAAAATCTAGTAATTCTAGTAGTATAATCTTTCGGATCAGTAGAGAATTACTATTTTTAGGCCGCGACTGTGGAGAATAAAGAAAAATCTCCGGGAAATAAATTCTCTACAGAGTCCATGTTTCTTTGCAAAATCTCCAGAGAATATTTTCTTATGTAGAATACAAAAAAAGTTTATAACTGACAAAATATCCATAAACCGTAGTTCTCTTATACCTAAACTCGTGAGCTTAAGGAATTAATATGAATGCTAATATGTAAATACAATTTAAGGTCAAAACAGATAATTTCTCATTTTTTATGACATTTACAATTAATATAAAAAGAAAATAAAACACTTAGAAGTCATGGAAAACAAGCGACGTAAAACTTACAATTGATATCACTTACTAAGTGATTATTACTTAGTAAGTGAAAGCACTTATAAGTGCTAAAAAGTCAAACACCGTCTAAGTATAGTGAAGATGATTCAATACACTGAATAGTCTATGAGGTTATTCTCACATCTTACTCCTACTCCTCAATCTCATATAGGTTTTGTTCTTAATGGACTGAACACGAAAAAAAAAATTAGAAAATGGTTGTTTAGGTCTAAAAAATTATTATAATAACTAAAAAAGCCTAGACTTTTTTCTATTAGGTAGAAGTTACCACAATATTATCTGTAATAATAGGTGAAGTTTAAAATAATATTGATAATTATTATTAAGGTCATTTTTTTTCTTTATCATTCCCACAATACCCTTACTTAATAAAACTCTCCCTCTCTCTCTCTAAAAACACATTTAGGTTTTTTTTTCTTTCTTCTACTCGTTCTTCTTCTTCTACCCGTTCTTCTTCTTCAAATCATCTTATTCTTCTTCGAATCATCTTCTTCTTCTTAGAATCATCTTCTTCTTGACTCGACCTAAGTTTGAGGTTCCTGTTCTTCATCTTCTTCATCCAAAGATGATGAGTTTGATGTTCCATATGGTGGTCCTCTTGGATCAAACTATGGTGGTAAGAAGAAGAGAAATTTGATAATTATAATTGTAGCTGGTGTTTTGGGTGTTGTTGTTTCATTGTTGTTAGGGTTTGCTATTTGGTGGTGGTTCTTCTTAAGAACTGGTCAATTTGATAATCAATTAGAACAAGGGCATCAATCAATTCTCACTTTGCTTTCTTTATATAAGTCAATCTTTATACCTTCAAATCTCTTACTTGCTTTCACACAGACTCTTCCTACTTTCATAATGTGATCAATATATGAACCAAGCCAACAGATATACGAGAGATATTTTACCCAATTCAAAGGTATGAACTATGAAGCCTCAAAAGTGAAAACAACTCAGTTTGCATTGTCGCACATGCAAACACATGTTTGCATTGTCGCACATGCAAACACATGTTTGCATTGTCGCACATGCAAACACTTGTTTGCAATATCGCAAATGCAAACACTTGTTTGCAATATCGCAAATGCAAACACTTGTTTGCAAACGTTTGTTTGCATAACAGATTGCTACAAACAGTTGTTTGCATAACAGATTGTGCAAACACGTGTTTGCAGAGAAACGTAAGCGAAAAAACACCGTATTTTTCTGGTTTTTTTTTTTTTGAAAAAAAAGTATTGAAAGTGGATCTTGTTAGAAAGCTAATGAAAAATCATTTCTAAATACATAAATTTTATTGAAATCCGACATCTCAAACAAAAGTTATATCGATTTAAAGTTTAAAGAAAAATAAAAGAATTTAGTTACACAAAAAGACAAAAAAGGATAATTTAGTCTTTGTATACTTTTTGACCTGAATAATAATTTTCAAATGTTTTGTGCTTTTCTACTCATTTTCAATATTATTTTGACCTTTCTAGTTATTACCCCAAAAAAAATTGAGTAAACACGAGCCTTTTCGGATGGACCATTTTGTACAATAGTTAGTAGCTTTTGCACGTTTTTGGGCAATCATATCATCTACCCCACAGCCTTTGTCACTGTGAACAAATTGCAAGTATTTGTTATAAGCCCAGTTTTCTTTTTTGTTGAGAGGTTATAAGCCCATTTTGTGTTGCAAGATCAAATAATCCCGATTTACGTATAACACAAGGTTCATATTTTTAGACGTGGCGCCACAGAAAAGCCACCATGTGGCTAGTTAAATAAATATTTGAGTTTGTCTTAACCTCAAAGTTGTCAACTGCCAGAACCATGGGTCATATCCTAAATTTGTCTTAACTTAGGATTTCGTATGGAATGGGCTAACCTGAAAATGTAAGCCAGCCACACAAATCAACCATTAAAGAACTTGCCCTGATCCCAGTCTGGCTTGAGTTAGTAGTATGAAATATGCATTGTTCTTGTTCCATTTGCCTTCTCATTAAATTACTAACAGGAGAGAACTTCTCATTAAATTACTAACAGGAGAGAACTTCTCATTAAATTACTAACAGGAGAGAACTCTTCTGATTTCTAAACATTATGATTTTCATAACTAGAAATCACATAGCTCCTATGCTTACTACTTGTCTCTGGTCACTCATCCTAGTACTACTACTAGCCTTAGGTTACTGTTATCCTACAGACAACACCAGTACCATTACTCCTTCCCGATACATCACCGACCCTCAATCTCTAACTTCCCCCGATGGAATCTTCAAACTAGGCTTCTTCAACCTTGCTAATTCTACGAATAGATATGTCGGAATTTGGTATAACAAAGTTTCAGTTTGTACAGTTGTTTGGGTTGCTAACAATGATAACCCAATACCCAATTCTTCTTTGGGTGTTTTAAAGATCGCAGAGGACGGAAATCTTGTAGTTTCAGATGAGTTGGGGAATGTTTTTTGGAGTACAAATGTTTTTAATATCACTACCAACAAAACTTTTGCTCAGATATTGGATACAGGAAATATTAATTTGGTCCAAGCTAGTGATCAAAGTATAATATGGCAGAGTTTCGATCACCCTCAAGATACATATCTACCAGGCATGCAAATAGGTATCACGGAAACTGGCAAGGTTCGGAAGATTAGATCATGGAAAAGCCAATTCGATCCTTCTGTTGGAAGCTTTTCTGCAGGAATTGAGTTTCCAGATAGTCCTCAGTTTGCCATATGGAATGGGTCTAGAACCATATGGCGAACTTCTCCGTGGAACGATAAGCTCGCTTTTAGTGGGTTTTATATGAAAAGAGATGCTGGAAAAGGCGGTACATATGTACATAAAAATTCAGACACCAGTTCTTCTTTGGTAAGATTCAATTTAGATCCTCAAGGGAGTGGAAATATACTTACTTGGAATAAAGGACGAAACGAATGGACCAGCTTGTTTTCGACGACAAGATATGATTGCGATAGTTACAATAAGTGTGGGATTTTCGGAAGCTGTAAGCTTACAGACTCACCAACCATATGTAACTGCCTGAGAGGGTACGAACCCAAGTATAAGGATGAATGGAATAAGAGAATTTGGTCAAGTGGGTGTGTGAGGAAGACAAACTTTTCATGCCAGACTAGTGAAAGAGAACGCGATAAATTCTTCAAACTTGATAACATGAAAATGCCTGATCTTCATAATCTGTTAGACGGTCCATCAAATGTCAGTGAGTGTGAGAAGGAATGCGTGAAGAATTGTTCATGCTCAGCTTATGCATATGAAGATGGAATTGGGTGTATGTCATGGGATGGAAACTTGGTAGACACAAAGCAGATGACTCCTTCAAGAGGTGCGGATCTTTACATCCGCTTATATCTCGAAGAACAGGGTAAGTACTTCTTCAATGGATTCATTTATAGACCAGCTGATATTTGTTTCTCATTTTCTCCAATTTAGATCCAAAATCTTACTCGAATCTGATTTAGGAACCTTTAATTTTTCTTTTTATTGTTCTTATATCTACGCCCTACCACAATTGATACCCTTTCTTCTTAATGGGTAGAACTAAATACCTCTTTTTATGGCTTGTGCTTCTAATCTTGGCTAAATCAAGTTAAATTTTGAAGAAGAGGAAAACCCTGGAAAAAATTAGATCTTCGTCTAAAACTTTTAAAACTCAGAAAAAGTCTTCAGATATTCATCTTAAGACTTGTAGTAGAACCAAAACTAACAAAGACACTAAATACTTAATTTTATACATCAAACTTCCTCAACTAAACAACTACTAAATCCCCTTTATATAGTATTAGGGGTTCTCTAAACCTAAACAAATTTTAATTAACAACTTCTAATAAATAAAATACTAGTTTCCTAAGCCTAATTAATTTCAAATAACAACTTTAACAAAAAAAATAAATAAAAAAGTACTAGAATCTAAAACATAGAAAATTACCTAAAAAATATAAAATAGATAAAACTGATAATTCTCTACTAAAAAATAGGAAACTACTAAAATACCTTAACTTGATGATATCTAAGATTCTTAGAAGACCTTCTGAAAATCTCTCTGCATCAAATTTGGGTTCATTTGAGTTGGACACGAAAAAAACTTAAGTTAATGCGTCATTATCTGAGATAGCGTAATATAACTATTATGTCCCTAACCAAAATAAATTGGACTGGCACAACTCAAATTCGAAAATATCAGGTTCAAGCTATACGACGAATATATCAGGGAAACAGTAATGAAGTGATGTGGTGTGTTTGGTCGCAGGATTCCTATCAAAATGGAATTTGGTAGGAATCATGAATACTTGGTATGTTTGGCTACCAAGAATCCTAGGACTCTTGAATCCTAAGGATTCATAATTCCAAAATTTGTATTGGACCAAAATCCCACCCTACCCCCTAAGATTTGTTAGGATTTTGGATTAATGAACTTAAATTTCAAACTTAAAATCAACAAAAAAATATTTCTTACTACAAAATCATTATTTTTTTTCAAAAAATCATATATTTTTCTAATGACGTTTAAAAATACTCAAATAATAATAAATCTTAGGATTCTTAGTTGCCAAACAAGCCAAAATATATTACTTGGATTCATGAATCCGTAGATTCATGATTCCGCCATCCAAACGCACCATTAAGTTAATGCGTCATTATCTGAGATAGCGTAATATAACTATTATGTCCCTGACTAAATTGGACTGGCACAACTCAAATTCGAAAATATCAGGTTCAAGCTATAACGACGAATTTATCAGGGAAACAGTAATGAAAGGATGTAGGGTGATTTTCAAAAGATATCAGGTTCAAGCTATAACGACGAATTCATGAATCCGTAGATTCATGATTCCGCCATCCAAACGCACCATTAAGTTAATGCGTCATTATCTGAGATAGCGTAATATAACTATTATGTCCCTGACTAAATTGGACTGGCACAACTCAAATTCGAAAATATCAGGTTCAAGCTATAACGACGAATTTATCAGGGAAACAGTAATGAAGTGATGTAGGGTGATTTTCAAAAGATATTCCGAATATCTTGTATATTTTAAATCTAGTAATTTTAGTAGGATAATCTTTCGAATCAGTAGAGAAATATTATTTTTATTAGTTTTATATATTTTTTTTGGAAACTTTTTAAGATTTAGATTTTAGTATTTTATTTATTTAAATGTTGTTAATTTTTAGTTTGATTAGATTTTGAAAACCCCAAGGCCATGTTTGACGCGCGAGATTGGAATGTCATTCCCAGGAATCACATTCCCGTAATGCGATTCCCAGGAATCAGATTATTTTGGTTTAATGTTTGGTTCGACCAGAAATAGGAATGTAAATTTTTACGAAAGTCCTGTTATATCCTTTTACTTAAACTACATAAATTATAGGCCAACTTTGTTATATATGTATATATATATTTTAGTATTGTCTATTCAAAAACTAGAGATAT
>BEHA01050162.1:0-19998 GCA_002897215.1 Eschscholzia californica subsp. californica
AAGTTTTTTTTTTTGATGAAAGATAAACACAAGAGTTGGTGAGTTAGGTCTATCAATCCACAGTGTCACAAGTGGATTGTGAGTTAGAAGAATATGCAAATATAACGAACTACTTGTATCCAATTTTGTTCTTCAACAGGAGTTTCTAGAGAGAGAGAAAGTGATTTTTTTTTTTCATCTTTCTATGTCGCCGGCTGGAAAATTTTCCAGCCGGTGACCTAATCGGAGTGGACAGAGAGAATGGTGGGGAGAGAGAGAGGTGAGGTGAAGGTTTTTTATTTCTCTATAACATCTTATAAAATAAATTTGTCAAACTAAATTGACCAAATTTTAATCAAATCTGCCTACCGAAACTATTTAGCTTTCCCGGAAGGGCTGAGCTTTTAATATTTCTTGGGGTGTTATCTTCTCCTCTTAGCTTTTTATTCTCCTTCAAATGGTTCATGTCTATCTACCTCAGTAGTACTAAAACGTAAAAAAGAAAACATTAAGTTAATGAGCAAGAGAGAAAGGGAAACGTGAGCGACAAAAGAAAAGGCATCTTGCCATTATTGAAGATAAGGAAAGAAAACCCAATTCTCTTTGGTTTCTCTCTCTACAATTGAATTGTTGTAGATAGATCAAAACCCATTTTGTTTTCAATTAGTAGTTGAACCAAAAAGCAAAAGTCTCTCTTTCTCTCTCTTTCTCTCTCATGAGTCATGAAATGACAGCAACAGGTTTTACATTAAGAAAGAGTCTACAAAACACCTTCGACCAGTAGTAGGATCAGCTTTGCATTTTTTTTCCTTATCTTCAGGCTTCAGCAGTAGTTGTAGTTCCGTGTGAATATGATGAGTATCATTTTAGCCCTAGGTGAAATTTTCAAGACAAACCAAAGAAAAACTCTATTTCATGTCATCTTACTATAATACCCCTTTATATTAATCCATGTTATGTGAGGATCAATTATTTATTGATTATTTCTGTTTTAGTCCCCAATTTGAGACCCACTCATTTTTTGGCCCCATGAGTGTCTGACAGTTTGTTTTGACCTCTAACGACTATTTTTAAAAAAAAAATTCAATAAATAACCTTGGGGCCGAAATAAAATTAATTTTCAAAATAATTAAAATCATAAAGAACACATCATCTGTTTATCTCTCCTCCACTTCATTCCATCTCCCCAGAAAAGACTTTGAGTTCCTTAATCTTTCATATCAAACTGGATTCTTAATGTTCTCTCTCCTCCATCTTTCCACCTCACCATCTTCTCCGGTGGAGGTCGTTGCCCGGACAAATTTTTTAGGCAACCTTCAACCTAGAAAAAGAAACCTTGATTTATTTATTTTCCTTTTCCTCTCCTTCCCCTCTCATCAGATCTGATGAACAAACTAAACTCTCGTCCTCCTCTTCTATTACTTTTTCTTCTTTCCTTTCTCTTCTCTCATTTCTCTTCTCAACCAGACCTTTGAAATCTTCGAACCAGACCTGCATTTTGGTCTGGTTCATCAGATCTGATGAACGAACTAGACCCTCGAAGGTCCGGTTCGATAACCAGACCTTCGTTCACCAGATCTGGTGAACAAACCAAACCTTTGAAGGTCTGGTTCAGAGATCTCTGGGAGAGAAGAAAAAGTATAAGGCGGAGAAGGAGGAGGAGGAAGAGGATGAGGAGGAAGAAGAAGAAAAATTAAGGAGAAGAAAAAGAAGATGATGATGAAGAAAGAAGAAGATGATGAAGGAAGAAGAATAAAAAAAAATTTATTTCAAGTTTGAAGTCGTTGGAACATCTGGTCGCCCGACGACTTACGTTGAGGAAGACGATGAGGTGGCGAGAGAGATGAAGTGAAGGATAGAGGCCATAACGTGAAAAAGAGAGGGAGATATGAGGTGGCTTTAAAAATTTTCAGAAAGAATTCCATTTTGGCCCCTAACTTCCAGAAAAAGTTTTTTTTAGCCCTACGAGGCCAAATCAAACTACCAAATACTATATGAAGGCTAAAAAAGCGAGTTGGTCACTAATTGAGGGGGGCGGGGGCGAAACAAACAAAATAAAGAAAAAAACTACCGATTGTCAAGTTTGACAAACAAAATTGTGATATTGGGGGTGCAAAAGAGACGCTACACACAATGAGAGCCAATTGGGTGAATTGTTCATATTATAGGAGTCATCTGAAAATTAACCCAAAATACCTAAGACAAGGGTAATAAAGTAATTATAAACATTAGGTCATCCCCCTAATTATAAAAGGGTGTTATTGAAGGTAGCAGAGAGGCAAACAGATTCTAGATATCATGTTACATACACCCATCAAAAACTTCAACCAAAAGACAAAAGGGGGAAGAGAAGTTAGATAGATATACTGAGAAGGAGGAGAGAGAAAGAAAGTGAGAAAGAGGAGAACCATAAAAGCACATCCTTCAAAGACTCCCTCCATCTTAAACCATCCACAACCCCAAACAAACACACCATCATTCATCATCAATCTCTCTCTCTCTCTCTATATTACTAAACTCTTTCTCTGTCTAAAAATGTTGCTTTGCTCAATGGCCCAGCTGGACCAAAATTTATTTGAGATTGGAAAACGAAAAAGAAAACAAGGAAAGAATAGGAGAAGAGAAACAAGGAAAGATGTCTTCCAACCAAACCCCTTTAATATACTATATAATACTACCAAGTTTCCTCAACTACCCTTCTGCAACCTCCCAAAAAATCCTTTCTCTTCCTATCAAAGTTTTCAACCCTCTCATAAAGATTAATCTTTCCGATTTATATGCCCCTTTTTGGGTTGTTTAGGTCACAATTACACACAGAGTAATACAGTTTTTCTTTTTTTCTCTCTCTTTCCTCTCTCTCGCTTTTCCTTTTCTTTCAGATCTCTGGTTTTCTTCTTCGATTTTCCTTCTCTGATATACGATGTTGAAGAAGAAGATGAAAGGGGTTTCAATTGATTCTTCTCCTTCTCCTTATGCGTATAACGATCAGGCCAAAGCTAGGTTTAATAAACATCAAAGTCTTATGCAAGATTTCATTGAATTGCAGAAGGTAAGAGATCTATCAAGTTCTTATCTTTTTTTAGGGGTTTTCTTTCTTTCATATTTTTGAATCATGGGTTTGTTTTAGATTTGTAGAATTTTTCTGGGTTTTTGTTATTTCTTGTTCTATATGTGTATGCTGATTAGGGTTTGCAGTCATATTTTTTGAATGTTTTTCAAGTTTTGGTATTTTGATCTATTCTAATATAACAATTCTTTCAACAGGAAACAGAGGCCAAGAAGCATAGATTACAGATTGCAAAAGAGAAGAAATTAACTCTCTTGGCTGAAGTCCGGTATGTTCTATCTAAAATTCCAGAATTTGTTTGTGTTTTTGAAGTAGAAAATTAGGTTATGTTGAGTTCTTTATGACACAAATTTAGGTATTATTGTGTTAGAACAAAATTAAGATTCTTTGTTATGTTGTGTTAGGATAAAAAAAATAGATTTTGTATGTTCTTATGTATTATCTAGTTTTGTCATTATGATTGTTTTGTTGCCAATCAAAAAAGCACAGAAAACTAGTTCTAAGATTCGGGTTTGTTTTTTCTTTTTCTTATTTTCAGCTTTTTGAGGCGAAGATACAAATTTTTAATGAGAAATCAATCACCGGCAACCCCTTCAATGGAGCAAAATCTAACTCGACAACAAGCTCCTGAAATCGTTAGAGATACAGTTCGACAAAAAGCTCCTAAAATCCGTAGAAATACTTTTCGACAACAAGCTCCTGAAATCCGTAGAGATATCGTTCGACAACAAGCTCCTGAAATCCGCAGAGATGCTGTTCGGTTGCCAAATCCGACTCCAGTTTTGGATTTGAATCAGATATCTGTAAGTGGACGAATAAATTTTGATCTTGTGTTTTACTTGTATTGTTTGCTAAGCAGTTGGAGCGGGGATCAACTCGGGATTGGACATGGCACGAGTTGACCTGACGCCCTGATCCCTTATCTCCACAGACCTGAGCTGAGTATCTCGGTCGAGTTTTACACCAACTCATATGTATAACCATATGTATCAATATGTATACTACTAAAGACACACATATCTAAGAAGTTAAGATTGGGACCGTCACATGATTGGCTATCCTGCTATATTCCGATCTGGTCGACGAGTTACTTAGGGATTGGGTTCGGTGCTAGTCCAACTGCTGAAGTATATATATATATATATTATGAACAAGTCACAAACTCTACTCTAACAGGTCCAACTTAACCTCTGAGAATTCGAAGTTTGTTATACAACAACTTACTCGAGGGTTCGACAAGTGATCAGTTTGTGCTATCTGTGAACCTGATTTGATCCACGAGTTAGTCGGGTCGATCGGCCTATCCTAACTACTTAGTGTTTTGTTTGTACTATGGGTTGTTCTGGATTTCTGATTCTATTCGGTTTTATTGCAGAATGGGGACGAAGAAGTAGATGAATTCCAGATCACTGGTGAACCTATGGAAGCGGAGAGAAAACCAAAGAACTACTCGATTAATAGAAGTAGTGAACAGCAGCAACAAAATGATGTAAATTTATCTGTATGTAGGGAAATAACAGATGGAGCAAATAGATCGAGGAAGAGAAAAATTTCATGGCAAGATCAGGTAGTTTTAAAGGTTTAAAAGAAATACTCTTGTCAGTAAATCAATCCTCTGATCTCAATGTGAACTTTATAATATTTTGCTATATGTTCTTATAGTTTTCTTTTTTATGTAAAGGAAATCACAGTATTGTTGATTTCTAGTTAGCTATTACTTGTTGATGAAATCTATTTCTTACATAGTGCTCGAGTTGTCTGATGAACCATAGGTTCCGAAACCCTGATAAATGTATCGTTAAATTTGAAATGTATGGGGACCAAAACAGAGTGGAGTAACCCTAAAATTATAAAACCCGAAACAAAGAAAAGCAACCGTCACAAACTCTAAAATCTAAATGGGTTCTTGAAGGCTTTCCACCTTAAGGTTATGAACTTATTCATCACCTATATGTATCAATATCATATTTTGTTAATTTATCAATAAAGCTTTCATGACACTTATATGTTTACCACATTCTCCATTTATGCAATAAATCTTTCAAACTCAATGTCTGATGTTGCTGGGATGACTTTGAAACATCCAATAGGTGTTCATTTTTTAAAGCACATTATGACACCTATATGGAATAGTTTCAATTTGATCCAAAGAAGACACTTCAGGTCTCATTAAACGAAAAAAATCCTATATATTAAAAAAATTCAGTCGGTTACTTGAAGTTTAAGTCTGACAGTCCGTTTTTATTGAGAGTTTGATAAAGATTACATCTAACGAGTGATATAAAATCTTTTTTCGTGTAAATCGAGTCAAAATAGAGGGGTATTAGTTTCAGCAATTAAATCCGTTAAAATCTCTCTTACCAACTCTCATTTTTCTTTCCCTTCCGTAACTTCTAAATAACTTTTCATCATCCCTTATCTTTATCTTCTTTCTTCTTTTTCATAATTTTTTTTAACCATCGTTATCTTTCTTCTTTCATATAAAATGCGATTTACCGACGTAGTCAAGAGGGATTTACGGAAACCTAGTCTTCTTTAATTAGCAGACTTCCTTGGCACAAAATTTGGCATGATTCTATACCTAAAATTAAAAAGAAATTCTTAAGAGATTATTGGGAATAAGCTACTTGGTTGACAAAAAGTGACCCAAACAATCCCAACAAGGCAAATTAGGGATGTCAAGAAGACGTCATGTGTCCGTTCTTGGTTGACAAAAAGTGACCCAAACAATCCATGAACACTTCCAATCCAACCGACATGTATCAGTTCTTGTATTAATCTCTGCACTTGAGCAGTACTTGCTCCCACTTCTCTGAAGCAATTAGCCAAGCATGCAACAATAATATCGTTCAATATTGTCTACTCCTCAAAGTTAGACATCATAGAAGTTAGATCGGAATCTAAGATCGACCCGGTTAGTGATGCGGAGCAAGGGAGAAGAGAGAGTTACTTGTTTTCTATTTACTTAGTACAATAAAGGTTATGTTTCTTTGTTGGTCTTTAGGGCCTGTTTTGTTGGTCTTTAGGACCCTTTCGTTTTTATTTAGTTCCGAGTGCTTTGATCATAGACCACTACTGGGAGTTTCTTCACCAACTTATAACTCTCTCTACCAATGTACCAGATTTAGAGGCGCAAACCGGAGATCTGCACGCCAACGGTTGACGGCGAGAAGAGAAGAAGGTGAAAGAAACATCGATTATAAAACTACCCTTAGATGGTTAGTGGCGACTGCACCAGAAGCAGCCCACCAGTTAGATTAGGCAGCTCTAGAGACACCCCAAGTGGGCATAACTTGTCTTGTGTGTCCGGTTTTGGTTGTGTCTTGTTATTTTAAACTTCATGATGTAATTCTCATTAGCCTTTTGGCCTTTAAATGAAGTTTGATTTCCAAAAAAAAAAGACATCATGTGCAAAATTATCCTTAAGGTGCAATTTCTGGACATGTTTATTGGGCAAAGTAGCCCTATTAAAATTATTAATTGGTGAATATTTGGGATCAAATAACTAGGCGTGAGCAACGGTCAGATTTTTTCGATTTTGATTCGAACCGAAGTCGAACCAATAAGTGGCGGTTTGACTAAGTTGTTGGTCGAAGTCGAGTCGATCATTTGGTCGGCCGACATGGTTCGACTTGGTTTGGTTCGGCTCGGTTGGATTCGGTTGATTGGTTTAACCGAAGACAATTTAGATAAAATGATAAACTAATGTTATTCATTTCATTGCATATACGAAAAATAAAAATTAAGAGATTATTGTACTTTTCCACCATTACATATAACAAAAATAAAAATTAAAAATTCATTGTACTTTTCCACCATTACCAACAAAAAAGAAGAAGGAGAAAAGCGAATGCAAAATATATATTTTTAAGTTACTAACTAAGAATGAGTTGTGATACATAGAAAATTAATGAATCCTTACCTCTGAAAACCTTTCAATCAAGTTGAATATGTTGTGGTTGACGAAGCCGGCAACAACAATTAGGAAGGAGAACAAACTGTAGACTTGGAAGACTTGATTACGGTTTTCCTAATTTTTTTCCTTATTAACTTTACAAAATTATTATTTCCTCTTTTCATAGAGTTCAGTCGGTTCGGTTTGGGCGGTTTCTAGAAACCCAAGTCGCGACCAAACCAAGCCGATTTGGGTTGTTCGGTTTTTCGACCGAACCGAGTCGGACGGTGATCGGTTCGATCCTAAAACCGATCGGTGCGGTTCGGTCCTAAAATCGATCGGTGTGGTTCGGCATGGTTTGGTTTGGTCGATTGGTTCCGTTTTTGCTCACCCCTATAAATAAAATTTTTTTTGTTGAAAGTGGGATGAAATAACTTACTCACTTCATCTGACCAATCATTGTATCTGGATGGACATTTTAGAGCGTTCTGGAGATTTTTTTTCATTTATCTGATTTGTTAGATCTTGGCGAATTTTTAATGAATTTGATTTTATTTTCGGCAAATCATAAGTCTCGATAATCGAACAATAGTAATGAAATCTATTTTATTAATGTGGTATGAGATTAACAAGCGTTCTGAAGATTTCTTTTTCATTTATCTGATTTGTTAGATCTTGGCGAATTTTTAATGAATTTGATTTTATTTTCGGCAAATATCTTTGAAATTAAGCCAAAAATCGCGCATGCATGTAAAATAATTCCCAAATTTTGTGGTTAGAAGTCTATAACTTGGATCAAATTAGAGTATAAAAGATCAACCCATTAATGGGTTTGATCTGGAGATTTCCATGAAAATGGGTCGGACTCTCTCCCACCCCCAATTCAAGTAGTTGCAACGTATTTGACACCATTCTTTAAAAAAAAAAAAAAGTATTTGACACCAAACGATAGACAACAAAATCTAGACCGATTTAGGGGACGGTCAAAATGCATATAGGTAGAGGACAATTCCGACTAATTAAAGGGAGACTCTCTTTTCTTTCTAAATCCGGGTTACCCTTTTTTCCTAGATTTGATCCAATTTATAAAACCGGCGCATCCCCTTTATGTAGTCGGGCATAACAACCTATTAATGGACTTGATCTATCCGACTCACAACTCCCTTTTTTTCATTCCGGACATCCCTTTCGAGCGCGGGTCTTTCTATATTTTGCACCTATCCAATTGGATCATATCCATCTATAGGTAAGCTCCTACTAGTTTACTCTCTCTGGTCAAGCCACCACTCTTTGGTGTAAGCTATTGTAGGATCCGGTCTATGTTAGCTGCGAATCACCGAAGTGACCAAACGATCGTAAGCGGCTTATAGCTAAGCATTACGATCCCTAATTAGACCGGACAAGATGATCTTCCGGATAAAGTCATGTTTATCCCTAACTGACAAATTGGACGCATTGCCATCTTGGTCGAAGGACACTCCTTCGGAAGGACGTCTCCTTCGGAAGGACGTCTCCTTCAGACCGCAAATATATCCTTTATATAGAGCGACTATAGAAACACTGGATTAAAATTTCGTCACATTCAATTAATACAATTGTCTGTACGTGAGGCACATGATATGCCCTAGTATTTATAAAGAGAAGTAGTCCCTCCTTGAGATTTTAATATGATGTTCCATAATTCTACCATGACCTTTCTAATTTATACAATCAACTAATTTGTGCACGGACTAATATAAAGTTATATGGAAGATGCAGCTTCTTGTAGCTATTAGATTTAATGAGTGGGAGTTCAAATGCTACATCTCATAACTAGTTAATGGGCACACCCTCGTGTTGTAAGATAAACACTAAATAGTTGTATAGATCAGGGCCGACCTTGGCCCAATTTTGAGAGTTAATGAAATCTGAAATTTTGGTATCTCTTCCCAATCCCACTATTTGGTTTTATTTTCGGCAATTCATTCAGGGAGATGTGCTAGAGAGCCCAAATTTTTTGGGCATTTTAATGCCCAGCTGATATGGAATCACTAAAAGATAAAGTTTTTTTCAAAGTTTGACTACGGTGGGGACCGCTTTTATTTCTAAATGAGGAAATATGTCACCCTCTAAGTACCAATTTCTAAGTCACTCTATCATTTCCCATTCATAAATCCCGATATTTGGAGAGTAGAATCGAAATCTATTTTATTAATATGATATGAGATAAACAAGCGTTAGGAAATTCACTATATCAGAATATATTACCAAAAAAAACCTGAAAAAGCAATATATATGTAAATGCCCAACAATTTCCATGTATGTTTATTGAAATGTATATCCGCAGTTGGGTCGTATTTGAGAAGTAATGAACATTTATGTACATATATATTTGTACTTAACAATTATAAACCCATCAAGATATCTTTGAAATTAAGCGAAAAATCGCGCATGCATGTAAATTAATTCCCAAAATTTGTGGTTAGAAGTCTATAAATTGGATCAAATTAGTGTATAGCCTAACCAACACCATAAGAAGTAGCTACTTAGTTAAAAGTAAGAAAATCAAGAAGAATGGCAGGTGGAAGAATAAGAGCTATCGCATTTCTCATCATGTTCTTCTTAGCTTGTTCAGGTAGTTTGTACCTTCATGGTAACCTATTTATTAAATAAATAAATTTAGTTTTGAGTGAATATAAAAGAGTTGTTTTTAAAAGTGTTTGGCTAGTTATTTGTTTTGTGTTGATTCATGATGATAGTGAGTTTCCTAAAAGAGATGGAATGGAAATTGTTTTCCTACCCCCTCATTGATCGTGTTATTTTTTATGTACTAATTCTTGTTATGTGTTTATATGTTTATTTTTTCGTCAAGGTCGACGGCTGAACGCGAATTTGACAGAACTGTTGGTGAGTACACAAGAATTTAAATGTTGTCACCATTATGATATTGGTGGATGTGACGAGCATAGTCCAAAAGACAATGATAAATGCAAAGCTCTCTGCGGCAACTGTCCTAATGGAGGAGGACATTGTGTATTTTGGGAGCATACCGAACCACCTGTTGGTCATGTTTGTCATTGCCGTTGTTGATGAATCAATAAAATGTTTAAACTTAACTTGTTTTGAATAATATACCAACTTAGAGTATATTACATTTTAGTAGTAATATTTAATAAAGAGAAGTATTTTCTTCTTGGAATTTTAATTGATGTTCCATAACTCTACCATGAGCTTTCGAATTTATAAGATCAACTAATTGTGCATGGATTAAAATAAAGTTATTTTTTGCTGGTATTCTGGTAAGTGTGGATGTGCACTTTTACTTAGGGTTTTGAAAGAAAGGTAGTTTGGATCTTTATTCCATATTGTTTCTTGGTTAAGAGTCATTTTCTTCATATTTAGAATCCACGGACTCTACGGGTATGGCTGGATGTACACCTTTAACACCCTCCCTGAAATTGAACAACTGTAAAGCCAAAGATTAAATTTGCAGAATCTTGGACACTCTATTTGCAGAATCTTGGACACTCTATTTGCAGAATCTTGGACACTCGGTTTGCAAATCTCGTTAACTCAGTTTGCAAATCTTGTGAACTCAGTTTGCAGAGTGTAAACTAAGTTTACAGATCCAAACTCTAACTGCAAACCTAGAAAAAAAATACTGCAATTTTATCTTTTTCAAACAAATTTTTTCTTAATCGGGCAATGATATGCTACTAGCTAGATGGAACACCACCTGGATCAGTTAAAATTATAGAGAAGTAGCATTGTTGTTGACTCTCAACAAAGAAAAAGGTAGCAATACTGGAAGTATTAATCAGCCAGTCGAATATTTGAGAACTTGCTAATTTCATCTGAACATTTAAGGCAAATTGATTTTTTTTTCTCATTTATCTGATTTATTAGTTATCTTCGTTTTCAAATCA
Source organism: Eschscholzia californica subsp. californica (assembly GCA_002897215.1). Taxonomy (NCBI): domain Eukaryota; kingdom Viridiplantae; phylum Streptophyta; class Magnoliopsida; order Ranunculales; family Papaveraceae; genus Eschscholzia; species Eschscholzia californica. Next base: position 10,847 of record BEHA01050162.1, read on the forward strand.
ATATTGATAGTTCTTGAGTCTTTAATGAATTTGATTTTATATCCGGCAAATCATAAGTCCCGATATTCGAACAATAGCAACAAAATCTATTTTATTGACGTGATATGAAATAAAAAAGCGTTACGAAATTCACTATATCTGAATATACTATAGAACAGACCTGAAAGAGCAAATAATTGATTTATATATACACAACCCAACAATTTCCATGTATGTTATTGAAATGTATATCGGCAGTTCGGTCGTATTAGACAAGTAATGAACAATTATGTACATATATATATATATAACCCAATAATTTCCATGTATGTTATTGAAATGTATATCCGCAGTTCGGTCGCATTTGACAAGTAATGAACATTTATGTACATATATATATATATATATATATATATATATATATATATATATATTTGTATGCAACGATTATGAACGTATCTAAATATCTTTGAAATTAAGCAAAAAATCGCGCATGCATGTAAAATAATTCTCAAATTTTGTTGTTAGAAGTCTATAAATTGGATCAAATTAGTGTATAGCCTAACCAACACCATAAGAAGTAGCTACTTAGTTAAAAGTAAGAAAATCAAGAAGAATGGCAGGTGGAAGAATAAGAGCTATTGCATTTCTCATCATGTTCTTCTTAGCTTGTTCAGGTAGTTTGTACCTTGATGGTAACCTATTTATTGAATAAATAAATTTAGTTTTGAGTGAAAATAAAAGAGTTGTTTTTAATAGTGGTTGGCCAGTTATTTGTTTTATGTTGATTCATGATGATAGTGAGTTTCCTAAAGAGATGGAATGGAAATTGTTTTCCTACCCCCTCATTGATCGTGTTATTTTTTATGTACTAATTCTTGTTATGTGCATGTTTATTTTTTCGTCTAAGGTCGTCTGAACGCGAATTTGACAGAACTGTTGGTGAGTACACAAGAATTCAAATGTTGTCACCATTATGATATTGGTGGATGTGACGAGCATAGTCCAAAAGACAATGATAAATGCAAAGCTCTCTGCGGCAATTGTCCTAATGGAGGAGGACATTGCGTATTTTGGGAGCATACCGAACCACCTGTTGGTCATGTTTGTCATTGCCGTTGTTGATGAATCAATAAAATGTTTAAACCTAACTTGATTTGAATAATATACCAACTTAGAGTATATTACATTTTAGTAGTAATATTTAATAAAGAGAAGTATTTTCTCCTTGGAATTTTAATATGATGTTCCATAATTCTACCATGAGCTTTCGAATTTATAAGATCAACGAATTGTGCATGGATTAAAATAAAGTTATTTTTCGATGGTATTCTGGTAAGTGTCGATACTAGCGCACTTTTACTTAGGGTTTTTAAAGAAAGGTAGTTTAGATCTTTATTCCATATTGTTTCTTGGTTAAGAATCATTTTCTTCATATTTAGAATCCACGGACTCTACGGGTATGGCTGGATGTACACCTTTAACACCCTCCCTGAAATTGAACATCGCTAAAGCCAAAGATTAAATTTTAGACGCAACTCTAAGAAAATCATACGAAACAATTTTTTCGCTAGAATGACAACTAATTGAAATTGAGAAAGAACAAACTAGAATGGATGATGCCGGACTAGAATGGACTACAAAGTGTCAGCCTAAAGCAATATACTTTGAACGTCTATGAAAAAACGGATTAGTGGCTGTATAGATGACACTCTTATTAACACAGTTAAATACGATGGGCTGCGATGAAGTATCGCTAAGTTCTTTGAAAACAAAACTAGTCTATGAAATGTCAGCTGAAATCAGGGACAGAAACAGAACTTTTGTTAGGAGGGGGTCGAACTATTCTAGTCATAAACTAGTTTGAAAATTATATATAGCACTTTCATTCAATATTACACATAAAAAAACAATTAAGTCATAGAGATCAAAATGGGCCCCTCTTGGCTCTCACACAGAAATGTCCCTGACTGACATACATAACGTTTATAAGAAGGATGCTCACTTACCGATGGTTCGTGCATAAATACCTCGCATACCGATCACCATGCCTTGTCAGTACTGGCCCTAACTTTTAGGGGGCCCTAGGCGGACGTGTGGATGGGGCCCCTACACTTTATGTCGAAAAATATAAAAGTTAACATTTTTTATAAAATTTATAGTTGTTAAACTTATACATGAAACAAATACTACTTAAACACCGCTCTTCTTGCCTTTTTCGATACAAAATCACTAATCACATTTTTTTAGTATTTATTTTTAAAAGGAACAAATTATCTAAAATAAAATTTAAGTCATTGGAGTCGAACCCTTGACTTTAAGATCCCTAATCAACTACTCTACTAACTCTACTACCATAACAAACTTGTTATATTTTATTTTATTTTTTTGTTGAAAGATAACAAACTTGTTATATATGTACATAAAACCATACATGTAATGATACTATCTATATACATAATGTTATATAAAATGGGGGTCTCTTAAATTTGGGGACCCCTAGGCCCAAGACCGGCCCTGTGCCTTGTCCAATTGTAACATATTCTAACCTCCCTAAAGTCTCAACAAGAAAAAACCTGCGTGGACAACCATAGGCCTTACTATTGGACTAAAGGTGACATCACCCTATTTTTATTGAATCTCTGATCAACTGGACGGGCTTTAAACCTATCAACTAACCAATCCTGTTCAACATTGTGGAAGACCAATTTAAAACCAACAATATTCATGGAGGATAACCACAAAATTAAGAAACGACTACTTGGAATATTTATATTCATAACTCCGGCCAATGAAGGGAGAAAGCAATAAACTTGTAACCATGGGTCTGCATAAAAGTCGGAAAAGTCCTTCCTAGGGAACACTTGTTTTAGACTTCAATGCAATTGAAGAAAGACATTGTATGGGGCAAAATACGTCACCAAGAGCGTCCCTAGAAATCTGCGATTAACGGACTCATACGGTGACCAATCCCATAAATTAGTGGTTATTTCATCCGATCCATTTATCTTCGGGCACCTCGAAAGAACGTTAAAATACGCAAACCCATCCGACCCTAGATGAATAGGTTAGTCCTCAACTCGTCAGCAGACCTCCCTCCGTATATCCGTTAGGGAGACATTACATTATCCCGGATATACCAGTTAGGGTGATATGTACTTTTATGGTGGCAGTTACGTGCGTTACCATGTCAAAGATGACAACTCATCACCGAGTAACAGTCGGCCCAAGACACTGAAAAAGGACTGAACCAAGGGTGATACAGATAATCTGGTAATCGGCAAACACATCGAGTACTGGCTTAACATTATCATCCGACTTCCGACTAAAACTCTCGATCATCTGATTATCGACTAAGAGATCCAATCTTCCGCAATCAATCGACTACTTTCTCTCACCTCGATCCCCTAAACCTCTGGCAAATAACTGACGACTGCTACTATATTTTTCTCTCCCGACGACCACCTGATCAAGGAAGACGACTGATCTTTCTCTTTCTAGACAACCACCTGATCAAGGAAGACGACTGATCTTTCTCTCTCTAGACGACCACCTGATCAAGGAAGACGAGTGATCTTTCTCTCTCCAGACGACCGTCTGATCAAGAAAGACGACTGATCTTTCTCTTTCTAGACAACCACCTGATCAAGGAAGACGACTGATCTTTCTCTCTCTAGACGACCACCTGATCAAGGAAGACGAGTGATCTTTCTCTCTCCAAACGACCGTCTGATCAAGGAAGACGACTGATATTTTTCTCTCCAGACGACCACCCGATCAGGGAAGACGACATATCTTTTTTTCTCCAGACGACCACCTAACCAAGAAAGACGAATGATCTTCTCTATTTAGGCGACCACCTGATCAAGGAAGACGACTGATCTTTCTCTTTCCAGACGATCACTCGATTGAGGAAGAACGACCAATCCTTCTCTCTCATGTCAACCACTTCATCAAGGAGGACGACCGATCTCTCTCACTCCTAACGAACAAAGTGCGCAAGCATTTTATCTCACTCGACGACTAGAGAATAAGGCAAGCATACACCTGATTGTATCACCTTCTCTCCCGACGATCGTCTTGCTTAGGTAAATAACTCCATAGCTCAATCTCTGGTTTATTATTCGTATTCAATATTTTGCTAAGTTTATTGACTTAGCCGTCGGAGCCCCATTAGGTCGGCAACATCCCGATGTCCCAAGGATCTTACGGCAATGTGTGTTCTGTCTCTTGTCACAGGTTAAGCCCAAAGACGTCGTCGGTGCCCATAAAAGTAATAACAGGTGAAGGTTTAACTTCCGGTCAATAACCCGATCCTCTTGACTTCTTGACCCGCAATTTCATACCCTCACAGACATGTGATACAAATTCCAAACACGAGTATGTAATCAATCAAAAGATTTAGTAGTTTTTGGTGGTCTTAAGACTATGTTATTGTAGCTTTTAGGATTCGTTTCTGTGGTCTTTATATTTGTAATGTTGTTCCTACGACGATTTATTAACTTATTTTATCATGTATGTGTATCAATAATATTCAAAACTTAAATTTTTTTTAAGTAAAAAAGACAAATTATATATTTTTCGGTTAAAACCCAAAAATTTATCATTTTTTTTGTTACAAACCCAAATATTTGTATTTTCTTGTTAAAAATCCAAATTGTTTACAAAAAAGTTGCAAGTTGTCGCAAGGTATTGTAAAGTTATCGCAAGGTGTTGCAAATCTGTCACGTCGCAAAATTGTCGCAAAGTTGTCGCAAGTTGTTACAAATTAAAAAAGATCTACCAAGGAAGCTAAAGACTAAAAAATTGACTGATCCTTTTTCACCAAAACAAAAATTTTATTGGGAGTGTTGACCAAATTCCCCCCATCTGAGTAACAAATGTATATAACTTTTTCGTGACGGGTCTGATTTTGGTAAAACCTATATATTTTAGAATTGATGATCCTTCATTATCTTAAAAAAGAAGTCCACTTTTAATAATAGTTATCTCAAATAAATATTGAAAAAACAATGATTTTTTCCATTTCTTTTTGGATGTTGGATTTGCGAAATATCGCAATCTCGGTTAGCAAATTGCAAACTCGAATTTTCGATCTTGGAAACTCAGATTACAATTCCGACCTTATAATTTCCAAACTTGGTCTGCAGAATACAAATCCAATTTGCATATCTTGGACACTCTATTTGCAGAATGCAAACTCGGTTTGCAAATCTCGTTAACTCAGTTTGCAAATCTTGTTAACTCAGTTTGCAAATCTTGTGAACTCAGTATGCAGAGTGTAAACTAAGTTTACAGATCCAAACTCTAACTGCAAACCTAGAAAAAAAAAATACTGCAATTTTATCTTCTTCAAACAAATTTTTCCTTAATAGGGCAATGATATGCTACTCTAGCTAGATGGAACACCACCTGGATCAGTTAAAACTTTAGAGAAGTAGCTCTATAATAACATCATTAACTACAAAGACATCATAAACAACTTCAGAACAAATTAGGGCAAACCCGACATTAGGGGTTGTTCGTCAAGTTCGTCATTTGAAAATATTCCAAGCCATTAAGATCCAGATATGTGCTAGAAAAAGTTGGGCCGAACAAGATAAATTGCTGATGTCAAGAAGATGTCACTTGCAAATTTGTTTTCTTCGTGCCATGTTTGTCTGACCAAGTAGCATTGTTGTTGACTCTCAACAAAGAAAAAGGTAGCAATATTGAAAGTATTAATCAGCCAGTCGAATATTTGAGAACTTGCTAATTGCATCTGAACATTTAAGGCAAATTGATTTTTTTTTCTCATTTATCTGATTTATTAGTTATCTTCGTTTTGAAATCAATATTGATAGTTCTCGAGTCTTTAATGAATTTGATTTTATATCCGGCAAATCATAAGTCTCGATATTCGAACAATAGCAACAAAATCTATTTTATTGACGTGATATGAAATAAAAAAGCGTTACGAAATTCACTATATCTGAATATATTATAGAACAGACCTGAAAGAGCAAATAATTGATTTATATATATACAACCCAACAATTTCCATGTATGTTATTGAAATGTATATCCGCAGTTCGGTCGCATTTGACAAGTAATGGACATTTATGTACATATATATTTGTACGCAACAATTATGAACGTATCTAAATATCTTTGAAATTAAGCGAAAAATCGCGCATGCATGTAAAATAATTCTCAAATTTTGTGGTTAGAAGTCTATAAATTGGATCAAATTAGTGTATAGCCTAACCAACACCATAAGAAGTAGCTACTTAGTTAAAAGTAAGAAAATCAAGAAGAATGGCAGGTGGAAGAATAAGAGCTATTGCATTTCTCATCATGTTCTTCTTAGCTTGTTCAGGTAGGTTGTACCTTGATGGTAACCTATTTATTGAATAAATAAATTTAGTTTTGAGTGAAAATGGTAGAGTTGTCTTTAATCATGGTTCGTTTTTCTTTTTGTCTTATATATTGATTCATGATGATAGGTATTTTTCGAAAAGGGATCGGTTGAAAATTGTTTTCAAACTCGTGATTGATCTTGTTAGTGTTCTTTTTACGCCTTTTTATATTAATTCTTAATATGTGTATATATTGGTATTTTCTGTCAAGGTCATCTGAACGCGAATTTGACGGAATTGCTGGTGAATACACAAGAATATAAATGTTGTCACCATTATGATATTGGTGGATGTGACGAGCATAGTCCAAAAGACAATGATAAATGCAAAGCTCTATGCTCCAGCAACTGTTCAAAGGGAGGATCGTGCAAATTTTGGGAGCATACTGAACCGCCTACTGGCCATGTTTGTCACTGCCATTGTTGATGATAGATCAATAAATGTTTAAACTCACCTTTCTTTGAATAATATACCAAGTTAGATTAAGTTGGTTTAGTAGCAATGTTTAATAAAGAGAAGTATTTTCTCCTTGGAATTTCAATATGATGTCCCATAATTCTACCATGAGCTTTCTAAAAGGGATAGAATGAAAATTTGTTTCAAACCCTTGTTGATGTTTTTTTTTTAATTGGTCAGCGTGTCTCGAACCTTTAATCTCTAAGTGGAAGATTACACCTCTTACCACTCCAACCCTCATTGATGTCGTTCTTGCTCTTTTTATGTCTTTTTTATATCAATTCTTATTATGTATTCACATTTGTATTTTTTGCCAATGTCATTTGAACACGAGTGTGATGGAGATGGTGAATACACAAGAAATTAAACATTGTCACCGTTATGTTATTGATGGATGCGACGAGCATAGTTTAAAAGACAATGATAGATGCAAAGCTCTGTGCAACTGTCCAATTGGAGGATCGTGCAAATTTTGGCAGCATACTACTCCGCACGTTAGTCATATTTGTCATTGCCATTGTTAATGAATCGATAAATGTTGAGTAATATACCAAGTTAGAGTCGCTTAAGGTTTAGTAGTAATATTTATAAAGAGAAATAGTTTCTCACAGGAGTTTTAATATGATGTTCCATTATTCTACCATGACCTTTCTAATTTATACAATCAACTAGTTTGTACATATTTCAACAAAAGAAAAACCAATTTGCATGGGCTGATATCTATATAATAAATCAGAAGGGAAAATCGCAGATTGGGACAAACATCCTTTTTTAATAAAGGATATTGTCTAGAAGCCCTTCTCAAAATTTGAAATATAGTTTTTTTTATAAATAAAAGAACTTATAAAAGAACAATAACTGTGTATTTCTTAGAAATAAAATAACTAACTTAAGAAAAAAAAATGAAACTATAAGTTGAATACCAAAAAGTTAGGATATTCAGGATATAACAATAATAAATATGGAAAGTCGGGTGGCATTTTGGAGAGAGCGGCTAGAATAATACTATAGGAAACCTATAGAAACACTGGGTTAGAATTTCGTCAAAATTTAATTTGTACAACTGTTCGTGCCCTATGGCACGAGATATACCCTAGCCGGAAAGTCGAGCACTCGGTACAACTATACCCTAGGGCACTGGGTTAAAAATTATAGTATCCAGAATATAACAATGACTATTATGAAAAGTTGGGTAACATGTTTAGGATGAGCGGATGAGCGGATGAGCACCTTGAACAATACTATGGGGCTACTCTAGAAGCATCGGGTTAAATATTCGTCAGATTTAATGATACAAATTGTTCAATACACCCTAGTAAAGTTGTATTGAAGACGCCTATTTTTTCTTGTAGCTATTAGATTTAGTGAGTGGGAGTTCAAATGCTACATCTCATGACTAGTTAATGGACACACCCTTGTGTTGTTCTTTTTTTTAGAATTCAATTACGATCTACGTTAGTCGTTACAAGACATTGATACATCATGAAGATGTAATAAAGACGATAACCGCCTAATTTAAACCAAGAATGATAGACGCCTAAAACCCAACAACAAAGATACCTAAATCCCGACAAATTATTACATTATTTATAGCCTAAATTACATAGGATAAATCTTGATGGCAAACTGCTTCCACCAAGACTCCATCCCATGACCTCGTGGGCTTAAGAGAGGTGTCCAATTATTGCATGTAACGTCGTGGTGCCTTCGCCAAGAACAAAACCCCGTACCTGTGTGAGGTGGTCAAAGCGGGGACAATATCGATAACTACTAAAGCTTGGGGCGTTACAAAATGATATCAGAGTCTAGGACGGCTCTTCGCTGAGGGTGGAGGGATTGTGATAGTCCCATATCGCTCACGAGAGTGTCAAGAGTCTGGATTATAGGTGTACGCTGGCGTTTAGTAAGTACTGATGTCTTTTGGATGTGGTTGTGGTGCCTTCGTAAAAAACAAAACCCCGTACATGTGTGAGGTGGTCAAAGCGGGAACAGTTTCGATAACTGCTAAAGCTTGGGACATCATATTACATTATTTAGATAAATCTTTATCTAACACCCTCATGTTGTTAGATAAACATTAAATACTTAGATTAGGGTCGACTATGTCCCAATTTTGAGAGTTAATGAGATCCTAAATTTTGGTCTCTCTCTCCTCGTCCCACTTTCTAAAATTTTAGAGATTTTGACGGAGGACTTCAAAGAAAAATTTCAAGAACGATCATGTCTCAGAAAAGATTTGATATAGATATTGATAGTCTCGGTGAGAATAATATAGTATAATTTATAGCAACCTATTTATGTGATGAGACATGGAAATGT
>BEHA01050162.1:21550-76860 GCA_002897215.1 Eschscholzia californica subsp. californica
ATAGTTTTAAGGTTAGAATTTAGTTTAACTTAGTCTCTGAGGAACGAACCGGTCTTACCGGAACTATTACTTGACGCCCGTATACTTGCGGGTGGAGACCTTTTAGGGTAACCTTTTAGGCCCATCATTATGCTAATGAAAAAAAATCTCGTTAATGAGAACAAAAACTTTCAAATATATTCAGAGAATCGCAATATCATTATTTAGATTTTGAAAGACTTGTTGATAGATAAAGCCTGTGTAATTTCTTTTTAACAAGTTTAACAAATATTATTTAGATATTTAAATTTGGCCAGCGCTTTGGGGAAAGCTAAAAAGTTTCCGGGGTGTGAAATTTTAAAGGGAATATGCAAAATTTTGAAAAGTTTCCGGGAAAACATATTTTATGGGGAATATGATTCAAAATAAAAAAAAAACTCTCCACCTTACCTCCCTCCACCTTACCTCACCTCCCTCCACCTCACCTCTCTCTCTCTCTCTCCACCTCATCTTCTCTCTCCCTACCATTCTCTCTTTCTTCTCCGATTAGGTCGCCGGCCGGAAAATTTTCCGGTCGGCGACCTAATCGGAGAAGAGAGAGAGAATGGTAGGGGGAGAGAAGATGAGGTGGAGAGAGAGAGAGGTGAGGTGGGGTTTTTTTTTATTTTTCCCTCTAACAACTTACAAAATAAAATTGTCAAACAAAATTGACCACCTTTTGACAAGTCTTCACACCCCGAAAACTATTTTGCTGCGCTGGCCTTAAATTTTGTCATACTAATACAGACGACGTCGGGTTGAATTTCTTGTTCGTCGTGGCTAACACTCAATATGGATACTTTTCAAACTTCGACTTTTTGGGCAAAACTTGTGCAGCTATGAGAATATTTTGTAAACCTTACGATACATGTATGTGCTTATGTAAAATTCGCTATGTGCGGATCCGTTTATATCCACATAGTTGGAGCCTAAAATATTGATCTATCCCTCCATCCAACATAAAATTGGCCTAGGAAAATTCGGAAACTAAAGGTTATACACACATACTAAGGTGTAACACCAAAATAAGTTACTTTTTTTACTTATTTAAGTAAAAAAGTTAGTTTGGTAACGTGAAAATTTCCGGCTTCACTTGAGTTAAAATTTGACTTTCTTTTAAAGTTCATATTTTCAGCTTTTGACTTTAAAGTTAAACAACTTTTCTTCAACACATGCACGAATTTTACTTTACTAATGGTGCGTTTGGTTGCAGGATTCATTAATCCACGGATTCATGAATCCAAATGGTTTCTTTTGGTTTGTTTGGTAACCAATAAAAATTCTAGGATTCTTGATTCCTTCATTTAAAATCCTTTGGTTTGTTTGTCTATTATATTTGGATTCTTACAAAATAAGATTCTAATTAAAATAATATCCTTCAAATTCATGAATAATATCTCATCCAAATATTGTCTCCAGGTAACTGAAATTTCATGAAACCTATTTTAATTAGCGGAATTTTTTTTTCTTTGTTTATTTCCGCTCCACCACCACAACTAAATTTCCACCACATAATTCAACAAAAAAAAATTTCATCACACGGTTGTACAACCACCACTATACACCTCCACCACCATTGTATCTCAAGCACCACCACTATACCTCCACCACTACCGTACCACCGTATCTTTACCACCACACGTCAACCACCACCATTTGTATCTCAACCACCACCACCACCATTTGAATCTCAACCACCATTACCACCACCGTACGCACACCACTACCACCACCGTACGTACACCAAAACCGTACCGCCACCACCACCATTATACATCCACCGCCACTTTCTCATACTTCCACGTACATCCACCACCACCATACCTCCATCGCCATCGTGCCTCCACCAACACCATCCCCATACATCCACCACCACCATCCAATACCTCCACCATCACAACCATCATACCTCCGCCACCTCCACCACCACTTTAATTCAAATCATGTATCTTTATGAGAAGAAAAAATAAAAAAGTAAAGTACACTACCAAACTAACTTTTTTACTTACAAGTAACATTTCGTCAAACATACTTATGATAATTTCTTACTTTTTTGGAGCAAAAGAACTTCTACTACTAGCAAAAGAACTTCTACTTTTGATTGTCAATCGACACCTAAGTATATGGCCAAATTTGCTTAATTGGCTTCTTCAGGGCCTGCCCTAGTATAGATTTATCCTAATCAATGTCTATATATTCTCGTGAACTTGATTAAACATCCAATGAGAAATTATATGAATCTCTACCGATTCTTTCTAGCTATCTAACTCTCGGTTTCCCTCTCTCTTCATCTCAAGCTCGCACCTATCACCATCTCTCTATTTCCTCTCTCCATTCAATCACTAAAGCTTGGGAATTTGTATTTTACATGGTATAAGAAGCCATACTCATATTTCTTTTTTTTTTGTCATTATTTAATCTCTCTGCTATTTCATTAGCTCTCATCGTTACTTCTACTCAGTGATCTTTCTTCTCAAACTTCCGCACCACCTATCATTCATTTTCACCTTTATTCGATGTTCACCCACCACTGTGTTGATTACACCATTACTAACCAGAAAGGAGATGTGCATTGCTTCTAACAATACTTGCTCAACTTGGTTTGACCAAGTCATGAGTGAAAAGCCCATTAACAACTTTGGGTATTGTCTATAAAACTTCCCTTGGGAAAAACAATTCAGGGAACTTAAAAACAATCCCAAAAACAATTACTAATTGATAGTAATTGAATTTAGCACAAAAGAATATCTAGCAACAACAGAACATAATTTTTTTTTATACAACAATTCCATACAGTATGAGTTCCACACAGCAAATAACAAGATTTGGTTTCCTCGCATCAAATACAGTTATCAGTTTCTAATTACAGATATGATTTTACCTTAATTAATGAGAGAGGGAGAGCAATAGATCACCTGATACATCTTTATCAGGTCTGTTAAATCTGGAAAACATTTGTTTGAAATCGTTCATCGTATAACCTCCAATGTCCGTACCTCTCTGTATGAAAAACAGATCTTGGTATATAGAAATTTGGCTTTATAAACCTCTTCATATTTTTCAGATTCACAGATGAACTTTCAATATCTCGACTAGTCAAATTTGCACACCCAAATAGATCCAAGTGTTCCAATTTCAAACACCCTTCAGAGACCGACGTGAGTCCATGGACTGTTAGCTTAGAGAATCGAAGCTCAAGGTGTTCCAGATTCGGCATAAACTTCCCAATTGCAGCAGCTTCGATATTTCCATCTTGAGGGCAGGCGTTTAGATATGCATTTGGAACTATTCCGATGTGTTGTGAAGGGTCTAACCAATTCAGAAGGTTTCGTTTCAAGATCTTGAGGTTTGGGCACTTCTTTCCGATCACTTCAAGAGATTCGTTAGATATTTCATAACAGTAGCTAATATCGAGCTCTGTAAGCATCGAACAACTATTTGCAATCTTAGAAATTGATGTGTCAGTGATATTCGGACAGCTCTTGACTGATAAAACTTGTAGGTTTGGGCACCTGCAATACAAGTAAAAGAAAGGAATACAAAATTAACAGGTTTTGGATCTTCGGAACAAAAATCAAGTGCCAAGAAGATGAACACATAAGATAAGGGCTCCATATACTAGGTCTAATTGCAGAATAATCACGAGTAAGATTTCGAATAAAATTCATTTTGATAGACTATAATCAAGCCTCGTAAGTTTCTAAACAGTGATGCATAAGGCGAATCAACGGCCTCACATCCACCCACAACTCTCTAACCGATCTTACGAGTTGGAACAAGTTTCATCAATAGGTAGAGATAGAGACCACCACCCAACATTCTCTTCTGTAGGATGACGACCAGCCGCTGTGCCTCCCCAAATGTAGTCGGAATTTGTGGATTTGGTGGATGCCAAGTGGTTGCGAGGAGGTCGATACTAACTAATTTTGAGTCACCATCCGAGGATAATGGATATAATGGGTGCATAGCCCTTGTAAAGATCCTACACTTTTCTATTTCGACACAGATTACAGTTATGAACTTTTTTTACCATACACAAATGCAAATTACCTAGTCAGAAGAGATCCTGATAGGTTATATCCACCAGAAGCGATGGCCTCTTACCATTATTTACTAGAAGTCAAAAAACCGCCTTCTCAGATAGCATCAGACAACCTAAAATAGATATTCAAAAGCAAGTAACTATTCTACGTGTTTTCCTAACTACGAAACAATCCAAGTATAACCAAACCACTCTTCAATTGCAGCCGCTAATAAGGCATAATCTATTTTATACTTTCTCACTCTAAAATCTAACCAGACTGTATTCCGGTTCTCTGCACAAGGAAAAACAAACTTAAAAGCAAGGAATAAAATTTCGGTCAGTCCCCAAATCGATGCATTTCGTAGAAATATTTCGGTTAGTGTGAAAATTTTACAAATCCATGGAAATGATATAAATACAATGCAACTGTATTTAACAAGATTATTAAACCATAATGAAGCATAAAAATGATGTAAATTACGGATTAACAAAATCTACTAGTTTGAAGGGGTATTAACAGTTACACAGTTACGTCCGGGAGTAAATTGAATAGCTTCTTGAAAATAACACCCAAAAGGTAACATTTTTACTGATAATAGTTAAAAGTTAACAAACTCTGTTAGTTTGAGAAGGTATCGCCAATTACACAATTATATCAGGAGTGTTACTAAGATAAAATCAATTCAGACGGATAAGTCAGTGGGTAAATCATTCAAATAGATTTGGATAACATTAAGAACATAACATAAAACAAAAAAAGAGACATCAATGAGAAATGAAAAAGAAATTTCCATCATGTCAAAATTTCCAACAATTTCGGTCGAAATTTCCATCATGTCCGAGGAAACTATGCAGAAAATAGTTGTAAGTGTGATTTCGTGCACTTCCCCAATCAGATCAAAAAATGATAACAAATCCCTAACAATTTGCAAAACTCAGTATCTATCTTCTACCTATTTCAACATAAAAAATAGAGAATCCAATTGCATGATAATAACTGAAACCCTAAAAGATAATTGAAAAGTCAAAGTTGATACCTATCAGCAACGAAAGAGAGAGATTGATCGGAGCAATGTCTAATACGAATCTCTTTCAAACCAAATCCCCCACTCCAATTGACAACAGATTGTAACATTGAATCAATTTTCCTCTCGAAATCAGGAGACCACCAAAGAGAAGATTCACGGTGAGATTCAAAAACAGATTCAAGATCGAAAACAGAGAATAGAGAAGGATCTTTGCTAGCATGAATCCATGATTTGCAAACAAACATGGCTCCTTTCCATCTCTCTTCTATACTCAGTCTTGAGAGGATATTGATTAAGCACTCGTGAGTTAACTCAGACCAGTCCGAGTTGAAGGTATCGACTTCTCCACTTTCGTCCGCCATGGGAGATATGTGGTCTGAAAATGGAGGTTACCCCATTTCTTTTTATAACACGATTGACGCCACACGTGTGTTGTCAATATGGTTGATCTAAGAGCAACCCAATGACCCATGGCATATCTCATCAAAAACCCCATGGCATGGATCCGCCTCAGTTTGTCCATCTAATTTTATCCTTTGAGGGGAGAAAGTTCTAGATTTTTGTTAAGCCATATCTAGACGCTTTAATTAGTTAAAGTAATAGTTTGATTTGTTGATTTTCCTAAAGTATTTTATTTAAAGACTTCGAAAAAATTGTCAATCAAATCATTTACTTTAGTTGAATGATACAATCAATGATATTTTATTACAGATACTAAGGTTCTAATTTTTATTGTTTTCCAAAAAATGGATTAGGTTAGTTCTCATCTACATTCTGTAGTTACTCTTTCTTTACCCCAATTTATAACTAACTACTTTGGCCAATATAAATCATTCTAGACTATATTTGTTACAACGAGGAATCGAAATGAATTTCACATACCTAAATAACTATGTCAGGGTCAACACTTGGTTGTCCAAGTAGTTGATAGTGTTGACATAAATTCTAAACTCCTAGATGTCCCAAATTAAATTCTCAGAGGTTGTGGATTTCATGGTTATCGAATTTGGGTTATTAAAGGTATAAATTTGTCGGATTTTAGGTCCCTTTCATGTTGTTTGGCTTTAGGCCTCTTTCATTATAAGTTTAGGTGGTTATCGTGTTAATCACATTTTCATGATGTATCAATGTCTTGTAACCAGAGACGGAACCAGGACCAGAAATCAAGGGGGGCCGATATTAAACCATATTTTTGATACTCATGGAGTTATATGACAAAATTGATGATTTAAATTTTAAACCACAATTTAATTCACAACTTGTTGGTCCTAGAAAGTGCACTCGCTCTATTGAATTATAATATATAATTTTTTTTGTTATATTTCAATTGTCTTTCCAAAAAACATAAAAAAGTGAAATTTTGCGTCTAATTTTTTTACTTGAATCAAGAAAACATAATCAAAATATGAAAAATTTGCGTCTTTGTAAGAATTTTCATTTATTTTAGAATCGATTCATTAGATAAAATTAGTTAATTTTATCGATTAATAAAGTACTACATTAACAAAAAAAAATGTTAACAAGAATTGTTTTTGTTGGGTGTTGAACCAAAAAATTTATAAAGATTAGAAAAGGACCCATGGGTATAAGGCCCAAAATAATGTTGAGAAAAGGTTTAGGGTCCAATCTTCCCAAAAAAAATAGGTTTTTAGTCCTTTTGTACTTTGGACCAAAAACCCTTAGCCCATCAAATAATATACCGTCCCTGTCCCGAACTGAATTCCCGCGATTTTTTTAATGTGGGGCCACACGAAATTTTAAACGGCATTTTGTACCGTGATTTTTGGTTTTAAAAAAACGAAATCATTGATTTTCTCTCTCATCGAATCTGTTTTGGAAACGAAATCAATTTGCGTGATTGGGGGATTAAATAGGAAATAACGGATACTCAAATCAATTTTCTCTCTCTTTACAGATTTGGAAACCAAATAATTTTCTCTCTCTTACTATGTAATTTTTTTTCGATTCAAATCAATTTTTTCTCACTTAACTTTCAGATTTGGAAAGAGTATATTTTCTGGGATCAATTTAGCTTGATTTGAGGGTTAATATGCAAAACGTATATATCACTTTCTCTCACTTAACGTTCATATTTGGAAATAGTATATTTTTCCGGGATCAATATAGCGTGATTTGGGGGGGTTAATATACATAACGTATATATCACTTTCTCTCATTTAATTTTCGTTTTTAGTTATACATAACAAAACATGCCTTACAAGTTATGAAACATGTTCATAAATTATGTACAATTTACGAACATTACAACATCATTTGTTTTCGTTGTTACTCATACATAACCACACATCAAATACAAATTATGAAACAAGTTCGTAAATTATGTGTTATTTATTACGAGGAAACCATTATTTGTCATATACACAACGTAATTTATCCAATATTTCACATTATTTATACCAGAACTTGATGTTTTTTACACAGGTACACTGCAGTATCTTCTCAACTATCTGAGTCATTCAAAAAACGAACCGAATCTTCTCTGATGGAAATTGAATCATTTTTATGAATTTGAAATCATGCCCTGTGTTTATACTATATTGTCGAAGAGCATATCGAAATGCTTTTGCACAACTAGGAAACAACTGACCAGTTTCAGTAAATATTTCATCCCAACTATCAGATTTTAGTTTCGTAGTCTTACTTAGATTTGATGATTCTGTAGGAAATTCCATCTGTAAAATCAAATCTACACACACAAATACAAATACATTAATCAACAAAAATATAATGTATTATAAACGACATGTACAGTTTCGTAAATTATGTATAACGTTTATAAAACTTCATCAGGTTTTGGAGACTAACAGATCTTTAGTCAGAATAACATGGCCCCTGTTTGTGAAAACAGTATGCGTAATTTTTCATAAATTATATATAATGTAACAATTACACGATGTTTTTGATATTATTGTTAAAGTATATATAATTGTTTACGAAATATGCATTGTTTACATTCTGTTATGAAAATTTTGTACGGAAGATATATGAGTCATGTATTGGAAAGTATGCAAAATTTATTATAAATTACAGATAGTGTACATTTTGTTATGAAAAACCATACGGAATAATATCTGGTTCATAAATGGTACGGATACAAAGATTTGATATGAATAAATATCAGAAAATCAACATCGTTAACCTAAATCTAATGAAAAATTAAATGATAATTGGATACAAACATAACATAATCAAATATAATGTATTAGTAACCAAAAATTAAACATTAAGATCATAAACCGGTAATGAAGATCTTAGAGAGAGAAAATAATGAATAAGGATGAATTTTTGAAAAGATGATACAGAGATGAAAACTAATTTTAATGAAAATCAGAAATATTTTTAAAGATGATGATGAAAACAGTTATAGAAATATTTAGCTTATTACCCTAAGATGAGATGCAACTTTTGATCGTATATAAGAGTACGAACTGAAGAAATAGAAATGGAAACTACAACTGGTGTATTAGATTAGAATGAGATCTCAAACTTCTGTTATGAAAAACGAGATTGAATATAGGCTTCAGTTTTAGGAAGATCAATAGATTAGTTTCTGTTTTGAAGATGAATGAAGATAATGTTTACTGTTATTAGAATCGTGATTGGAGGGAGAAAGTGGGAGAAAATAGAAACCGTATATTTAAGAATTTGATGGAAAATGAGTGTTTGATTATATATAAGGTTAGTTTAGGTATTATGATTTAATAAAAATTTCAGGGCTTTGTGTTTTCTCTCGAGATGGATACAAATGGATTATATATCCATTTTTTAAATATTTTGATTTATAAAACCATTTTAACTTTAGAGTGGATTAAATGTGTGTTTAAGGGTAGGTTTTTGGACCATAAGCCCAAAATTTCATTAGAAAATTGTAAGCCTAACAAAACTCGAACTCGAGTTCCTCACGCTCACAACTCCCATTACTGCCATCTCATCTGACAACAGTTGGTAGCCTAAGTGGTTCCAAGGTGTTGACATAAACTCCAGAAAATCCTCAAGGTCCTAGGTTCGAATCCCAGAGAAGACGGAATCGTTGGTTATTTGAATTGGGATTATTAGGGTATAAATAATGTAGTTGGGTTGTAGGCCCGGTCTTGTAAGAGTTTGAATTTACTATCGTTGATCGTAGTCAATTTTCAAAAAAATAAAAAAAAATACTACCATCTCATCCACCCCACATAGTTGTATGGATTTGAATTGAAAGTTATATTTAATTCACCTGGTGAGCAATCAACCATTTCTAAATAGATTTGCAGCCAGACGAGGGGGGCCATGGTGCCTCTTGGCCTAGCTGTAGATCTGTCCCTGCTTGTAAAGACTAACGTAGATCGTCTTTGATTTCTCAAAAAAAAAAACAAGGAAGGAAGGAAACACATGGAACCCGTTGCATACTACTTTGAATTTTTGAGCTTATAGCCCAAAAAACGAGGCCTAATATGACATTTAGTCCACTCTAATCCCATTAAGAGTTTGAAAACCAAAATAATATTATAAATGGATATCTAGTCCATTGGTATACATCTAGAGAGAAAACACAAATCCCTAGAATATATATTAATTCATAATACCTAATATAACCTTCCTCATATATTATAACTGATTTACCAACAAAATCCTTGAATATCTTTTTTCATTTTTATCTCCCACATTCTCTCTCCAATCACGTTTCTATTCAAAGTAATATTAGCTTCATTATCTTCAGTAACGGAAATAATTTATTTTCTCTCACTAAAACCGATTCACTTAATAAATCTCCATTAACTCAGAAATCTTGTTTCATCTTCATTAGATTGTTGTGCAAACATTTATCCTTTATCAGGTTTGACACTGTGAAATTCATTATAATCAACATTGTTAAGATCTAATATTGTTTCTCATGTTAAATTATCAGATTATGTTGCTCTATTATGGATCACATCAGATTTATGATCAAATTTTATAAGATATGTTTTCTAATTCATTAACTTCTAATGTATGATGTTTATTTTCTCTCTAGTCTATTTTATCTCAGAACATGAAATAAACCCTTTGCATATATACGTGGGAATTAAATAAAAAAAAACAAAAAAAACAAACCAGTAACCGAATTCAGAAGATCCAAATAGATCTTGTTTCTTAAAACATTTAAAAAATTTAATTTTACCGAGTCAAACAAGTATATCTAAATACCAATCCGATTATAATCAAGTTTGTATACAGTGAAACAAATTTAATCAATCCCAATTTAACTCTAAAGTAATATTAGTTTTTTTTTTTAATGTATGTGTATTTATGTGTGTAGATTTGATATAACAGATGGAATTTCAAACAGAATCATCAAATCAAAGTAAGTCAACGAAACTAAAACCTGATGACTCGGATAAAATATTTACTGAAATTGGTCAGTTGTTTCCTGGTGGTGCAAAAGCATTTGGATATGCTCTTCGACAATATAGTGTAACTGTGGTTTGTCCTGCTCAAGACTACAAATGGAGAGTACATGGATGAGCACCATTTTTGAACCAGAAAATATTTTGTACATTTTTTTTGTAACAGAATGTAAACGATGTGTAATGTAAAAGAAATTATGTGTAATTTATTGAACAAGACCCACATACATTTGATAAATTACGTTGTATACATGACAAATGATGGTTTTCTCGTCTTAAATAACACATAATTTACGTATTTGTTTCATAATGTGTATTTATGTATGAGTAAAAACGAAAACAAATGCTGCTCTAATGTTCCTAGAAAAATATACTATTTCCAAATCTGTAAGTTAAGTGAGAGAAAGTGATATATATGTTTTGTATATTAATCCTCAAATCACGCTAAATTGATCCCAGAAAATATACTCTTTCCAAATCTGAAAGTTAAGTGAGAGAAAATTGATTTGAATCGAAAAAAAATTTACATAGTAAGATAGAGAAAATTGATTTGGTTTCCAAATCTGTAAAGAAGAGAGAGAAAATTGATTTGGAAATATCTGTGGTGATGGCGTTTTGTTTTGGTTAGGATTTTGGTTTCTGATTGATTCGGATAATATGAAAGAGAAAATTTGATTTCCAAAGCTGTTTAGAGAAGACAGAAGTTATGATTTGTTTCAATCCATTTTTTGCTAATAAATCCCCCAAATCACGCCCAAATCTATCTTTCCAAAACGCGCAAAATTTGAGTGTGGGACATTGACGGTACTGTGTTTAGAAAGTGAGAGTTTTTATGTCCATAATGTAAAAGGACTGAATATCCATATTTTGGGAAGATTGGATCATAAACCTTTTTTGAACATTATCTTGGTCTATATACCCATTGACTCATATTATATTGCTTTAATTATCAATGTCCAAACATTTAATGGAAATATCAATGTACTTCTTTTCTTATATTCATGTACATTCATATTTAAAATAACCGTTCGTGTATTCGTTTGTTCATAATCATGTAAATGCACGCGAAAATTAAATTTTAAACCGTTTAGTAAAGATATCTTATAGGTTGTAGCTCTATGATCAGTATAATTGCCTCCAACATTATCTCATTTCTACGGAAAATTTGTTACGATAATTGTTTGTCTTTACCCATTTTACTGTGGTAACTCCAATTTCTGTTATAGTAATTGATAGCTCTTTCAAATGAAGAGTCTTAGTTTATATTTTTATTTATCTCTTTCATTCTAATCTGGCTACGGTGGTTTGGAATGAACAATTTGTTGAGTATTTGACATGATTTCATAAGCTATTGCAAGTATATTCTAACTTCATTTTCATCTCTATAATTTTCAACTACTAATAAAATAAATGCTTCTACTGTGAGTCCAATTTGTTAGTTTGACGTTAATTTGTACCAATCTTATTGTCATTGATAGTAGAAATATAAACTTAATGTTGTAGTACAACAATATTTTATTTCTTTTTCTGTGTTTCTTTTATAAAATTAGTTGTGAGTTAGACGTTGTTTGTGGTTCGGTACTTTGATTCAAATGATCATGACCATTTTGACGGGCAAGGAAATTGTCGCAGATCTAGAACTAAACCCAATTACGACAAACTTCCATTCAGTGGTAGTATCGTTATTTATTTCTTAAAGAAGGGTTAATTCATTAAAAAAGCCAATCGGGAGGAACTCAAACCCCATTTATTCTCTTCCCCTCCTAAATTTTCCCTCTCTAAAAATCTCTCTCTTCATTTCTGCGCTTACGGAGCTCTAAAGTACGATTTCTCATTCGATTTCATCTACTTTTACTCTTGATCGTCTTTAGGTTTTGATTTCATTAACTTCTTATGTTCTTTAAGTTAAATCGGTAAATGTTTGAATTTTTTTGTGTATAGTTTGCTTGAATCTGTAGTCGGAAGTCCGCAAATTATTTGGTATTTCTTTACATGCGAAACCCTAGTTTTGTTTTTCTGGAAGATGATTGAGTTTAGGGTTTTGAAAATTGTCTTTGTTTATGGAAGATTATATTTCTTCTTTGAATCACTTTATGTTGTTTGTTTCTAGTTTAAGGGTTTTAAAACTCAAAGTTTGAATTTTTGTTGTTAAATTGTTTTGGATTTGTATAAGTAGATTAGTGGGATAACATTATATATGATATATTTAGGATAGTTAACGTGGTATAACCCAATTAAGTGAATTATCAAATGTGGCCGCTGACATTTTGAAGGATTGACTTATATTTGTGCTTGATGGAGGATGTGAGTAGTTTCTACCAGTGTGTATAAAATTTAATTAATTATAATTTTAGTTTAGGGTGCTGTTTGAGGACAAATGTATGTTGTTTGTTTGTTAAAGAATATTTGTTGATCAACAAAATCAATAATGTTCGTAGAGGATTAATACTGCTAGAGACAGTTGCTGGCAAAACTGCTTGGCTCCTTTCGTTATTCGCGCCCTTGTTGATCAAGGGAGATGTGATATTGTAATCTTGTACGCTTCCCTTAGTTGCAATAATCCATGTGGTACGTCACGTGATCATGCAGAGTTGAGTGCTGAAATATCTGGTAAGGAATTAAAACATAGATGACGTTGTCAAGTACATTAGTTGTGGAAATTACCAAATTGAAAAACCTTATTTCTCGTTAGAGGATTAAATAAGAGTGAATCTTAAAAATCTTCTTTGAATAATGGGAAGAATCATTATATTATTATGTACAGATATTTACAGAAAGGGAAGTGAACGTCTAACCAAAGCTACGTTATTACAAAGGTAGCTTCCTAGTTTAGAGTGAATCCTAATTGGAAATTCTCTTTGTTGGCTCAAAAAATTAGAGAGATAGAATCCTTATATTGATGTGGTTGAAGTTAACCCTTCTTCCTTCATTCCTAGCAAGTAAAATTACAAAAGGTGAAGTAAATGTCCGATCAGAATTACGTTATGCCAAAGATATTCCCAGTTTAGACTGAAGTCCCTAAATGTCAAGCTTAGGTGCCAACTCCGTTTTTTGTCCCAAAAACCAAGAGGTAGAATTCACATGTCATTGTTGTCGAAGTTAATTGGTTCACCTTTGAATGTAGTTTAATTCCTTGCAAGAAGAGTTACAAAAGGGAAGTAATCATCTAATCGACATTGCGACAAAGGTAACTTTTCCATTTTGGAGTGAAGTCCCTAATCTCAAGTGTAGGTATTTTCGTAGCAGTCCAAGGGGTTGGTTCACTTTTGGACATGCTTCATTCGCTTTGCTCTTCTATTTCGGACACATTTCTCACGGTGCTAAAACCTTGTTCAGAGATGTTTTTGCTGGCATTGACCCAGATTTGGATGCTTAAATGGAATTTATTCCCTTTCTAGTCTAAACAACAAGAGAGATAGAATCTTCATCTTAACATTGTCGAAGTTAATCCTTTCCCCTTTAAATGTAGCTCGATTCCTGGCCTTCCAAGTTCTCCACAGAATCACATGTGGTTATAGATTCCATAATCCATAAATTCCTTTCCTCTTGAGGGATTGAAAAAGATTCCCACTAGAGCAAAAGATCATGGACATCTTTAGAGGTTACACAGTGTCCCTAAGGAGAAAGTTCCATATGTCAACGAGACATCATGAAAGTATTGTTTCAATGTTTCTTCATTGCACATACGCAGAATTCCTCGACTCATATACCACGAAAGAGTATTAATTGTCGATTTCCTATTAAGCCATGATGTCTAAACAAAGAAATTCACCTTAAGCGGTGTTTACAGACTCCAAATTCTCTTATATGGGACTGAGGGGGCATATTGGCTACCCTCTTAATTGCATGCTAGCAACAAGATTTTACTAATATTCTTCAAAAAAAAAAGATTTTACTAATCCGTCTTCTGAACTTCTCTTCCGTACCCTCTTGTTCTCATTATGGGGCGGCTGGACCTCTACGATTGAAGCTTATATCTCAATAGTCTTGTATATTATCTATAATCAATGTAATTCCTAAGAAGATCGAGATTACAGGTTGACTGATGACTAGGATTGACCAAACTATTCCAACCTTACATAGAAGACGCGAAACAGCTTCTGGGAAATAGTTATTGCAAGTTCTTGAACCAATTACATCAACGGATAGGAAAATTTAGACAGATTGGGTTATTTTAATTTCCTAGTCTTATTTGAAATAATGTTGTGTAACAAGAAAGTTTAACTCTATTAAAAATGTGCAGGCGATGAGTAGTTTGGTTGAAAGACTGCGTATTAGGTCAGATCGAAGACCAGTGTACAATCTTGATGAATCAGATGATGAAGCTGATTTTGTTCAAGGATCCAAATCTACAAAAGATAAGCCTGAAAGATTTGTTAGAGCTGATGCAGTAAGTTCGCCTTCCAGTTTTGAATTTTTGTGTTGAACCAATATCCTTGAAATTATATCAGAAGAAAGTAATTTTTCCAATGCGGTATTTCATTACCTTAAGCTATGTCTCAATTTCATTTGTAGAAAGCTGACTCATGTCAAGGCTGTGGAGAAAGTGGAGATCTTCTTAGCTGCGAGACTTGTACTTATGCTTACCATTCTAAGTGTTTACTTCCTCCATTGAGAGGTCCACCTCCTGACAGCTGGAGGTGTCCGGAATGTGTATGCTTCTAGAGTTCCTATTAAACAGTTCTTGTATTAACTTGTTTATTGTGCTTTGTTGATTCAAGGTTTGGCTGCTGCAGGTAAGCCCTCTAAATGACATTGATAAGATATTGGACTGCGAAATGCGACCTACTGTAGCAGATGACAGTGATGCCTCAAAGCTTGGGTCGAAGCAAATATTTGTTAAACAATATCTTGTGAAGTGGAAGGGACTATCTTATCTTCACTGTACATGGTAGTGTTTGGAATTTTATTTGCCCATAGAACTCGTCATCATCTAATAAGAGGAATCTGTTGTTATTGGACCTATGAATTTTGACTATCCTACAACATATTCAGTTGTTCCCTAAAACATTTGATGTTACCTTGTATTCATCATCTGTTTTTCCAATATAAGGTAGTTGTCTACTAGTTTTTTTAGAGAGCCGAATTGTTAGTAAGGTCATGTAGACAACATAAGAGTAGAAGACGCACATCCATGGATCTTTCTATGAAAAACTCGTTTTTTTATCTCATAAATCATTAACATCTCAATAGTGTATATACCATTTACGGATAGAGACCCCAAAAAGTTCCCAAGAATTCAATGAACCACAGTGTCCATAAGAAGATCAACTGTCAGCCTGTAACCATTAACCATTTAAAGTTCAACGAATTCGAAACTTGACAACATTTCAATCTTGTAAAGAGACGATTAAAAGAATGCTACTGATTAGCTTGGTTCTGCACAAAGGGCATTAATTTGCTAGTGTTACACCCATGAGTTGGAGTCTATCTTGGGAACTTCTTGAGGCAAGTTTCCCATGTAAAAAATATCCTTATTTGGCCATTTCTGGTGCTATTGTATTGCATTTTTAGGTTCTAATGTTTTTCACCTGCAGTTTGCTAAACAAAGACTGCAGTTATGTTAGTTTGCTTATGCACTGAAATGATCTTGTTCTGTATTGACCTTCTGGTGGTTTTGGTGTTTGAGTTCACTAAGTTTGTTTTATTCTTGACCACAGGGTTCCAGAGAAGGAGTTTATTAAGGCTTTCAAGGCAAATCCTCGTTTGAGGACTAAAGTAAATAACTTTCATAACAAAGCGACTGGGAATAATTCTGAAGATGAACCTGCTGCAATTAAAACTGAATGGACCACTGTTGATAGGATTCTTGCTAGCAGGTATGTTGTATAACCTCAGTAGAAATTTTACTTTGTAAAATATTGTAGGTTGAATCGAACTTTCTGGTCCATGTTTGTCTGGATTGTGTAAAGATTGTTTAGTAAGTTCTGAACTGTTGTATACTATGGTTCTTTACTGCCTATGGTAATTTTAAGGATCATATTTGGAGATCTTAGTCTTTAGTTTTTTTTTAAAATATTATTACCCTAGTATTACACAACAAGTATAGCGTGTAGTAGAACACTCTATTTGCTTAGAAGTTTTTTTTAGGTATGAAGGTACACATTTTTTTTTTCTTGAAAAGACATCTTTTAGAAATTTAATTTGGGCCTATACGATTTATAATCTGTTAGTTTTCTTTTTTGCTTGGGTGATATAAAAAATATTAGAATGTTGGGAACAATTTCCTTTTCTTTTTAGAACTTTGAATAAGTTGTATTGGAAGAGAAACAAGGATAGTAGGGAATGGTTACACCAGGCCATGTGAAGTTACAGTGTTCTAAAGATTTACCATATATTTGTTATTACTTATCTCAGGTGGGATACCAAATTTAAGATTTTAAGGGAAGCTCCTTTATCTTTTTCTTATTGTTTTCGTTGGTGAAGCTTTGAATAAATTGTATTGAATAGAGAAGGAAGGGAACAATAGAATTGTTACACCAGACCTTTATCATCGCTGCAGAAGTCACATTTGCTGCTAACACAGCATCCCAACTGTAGAAGAATCTGCCTTCTTGCATTAGGGGCAATCATGTCTATCATTGATTGTTTGTTAGTAGGTTCGTATAAATAATGGTTGCAAACTTTTTTACTGGCCGTGGATTGTGAGAGAGCTCATAGTCAAATGGAAGCATAAAGTTTGAGAGTAGAAGTGGCTATGCTATTATTCGTGGATATAGTGCTGAAAGACTGACCTTTTTGGGTTTAGTACGCTGACTAGAAGGATGCTTTTTTCAGTATTTACCCAGTGAACTTGGCAATATTTGTTATAGTTGTTTGTTTTTGTCTAACCATTAACCAAGCACCCATTTCTGAGTTTTGCTGGTGTCAGCTGTAATACTCTACTCGAATGTTCTACAGGAAAACTGGTGATGAGAGGGAGTTCTTTGTGAAATGGAAAGAACTAAACTACGATGAGTGTTATTGGGAAGTTGAATCAGATATTGCAGGGTTTCAATCTGAAATTGAGAGATTCGACAGAATTAATTCCCGGTCTCGCAAAGCGTCTTCTAGTAAGCACAAAGGTTCTATTCGAGATTCAAAGGAATCAAAAAAGAATCAGAGAGATTTTCAACAGTTCGATCACACACCTGATTTTCTTTCGGGAGGTACATGCTTCCATAGGTTACCTGTTTTGGAGCTCCTTTTCATGTTCCTAGCTCCTAATCCTGTTAATAGTTTTACTTTGTGTATTATGTTTGGTTTGACGGCGATAATATCTGATAAAGCTTTCGCTTGTAGAAGGCTCATTACATCCGTATCAGCTGGAAGGATTGAATTTCTTACGCTATTCTTGGTCGAAGCAGACACATGTAATCCTTGCAGATGAGATGGGTCTTGGTGAGATTCTTGTTATTACCAGAGAACTCTTTGTTCACAAGATTTCTGCTTGCTAGTGTATATAATACTGGTGTTACGCATGGCCTGAGACTTTTAATTGAGTGCAGGGAAAACCATACAGAGCATTGCTTTTGTAGCATCTTTGTGCGAAGATAACCACTTTCCTCATTTAGTAGTTGGACCTCTTTCAACATTACGCAACTGGGAACGTGAGTTTGCAACCTGGGCACCTCACTTGAACGTAGTAAGTAGCATGGACTTTTGCACTTTTTGATTTGTTCTTTCACATCTTGGTCCATTTGGTTCTTATTACCACACTTCTCGTGCCAAACTTTTTCTTTTTTACATCTGAGTTGAATATATACTTGCTTTAGGTGATGTATCTTGGAAGTACTGTGAGTCGCAATATCATTAGGGAATATGAATTTTACTTCCCTAAAGGGCACTCTAAGAAGCACAAGAAAAAGAAGGCTGGTCATGTTGTTACTGAGAGCAAGCAAGATCGTATAAAATTTGATGTCCTCCTAACATCGTATGAAACAGTTAATTCAGATTCCACATCCTTGAAGCCAATAAAATGGGAGACTGTGGTAAGATAACATTAGGTGGCTATGCGTTTTTTTAGTTGCCAAATAGTTTGTTACTTAGTTGCTGATATATCCTTTTGTAGATTGTCGACGAAGGCCATCGACTTAAGAACAAAGACTCGAAATTATTTAATTCGTTGAAGCAATATGTGAGTAATCATCGTGTGCTTCTAACTGGGACTCCCCTTCAGGTTCGTTTTTTTTTTTAATCTTTGGGTTTTGCCTATGTACCAATAATTCATAAATATGTTCTCTCAGTTTTCGACTTCTTTCCTCTTATAATATGATTCCAACTGTTTTTCATATAAGTAGGATAGAAATAGTCAATATGAGCATAACATGCCTGCATCGTTACATGATGTTCTATCCACGTAAAAAAGGTTCTCGGTCACTAGAGTAGACTTGCAAACTTTCTTGGTTTTGATGATAAAAACATTTATGTAAATGGACGGACATTGGTCCTGCTCGCTAGCACTCGGGATATTGCAAATTTTTGTTATTGCTGCATTTTGTTCGTATGCTCAGTATAAGCTGAGAATTTGGGTAAATATATATTGTTACTGATGTCATTTTTTGTGCATTTTTTTTCCTCTTTTTGGCCTTCGGTACATGATCATTATGTCCCATTTTTGTTTATAATGCAAAATGTCGTCACCAAAATAGGGATAGTTTCTCAGAACGATTTGTACCTTATACTTGTTAAAAAAAGAAAAATATTGTACCTTATCTGGAAGGAATAAGGAAAGCTTGTTGTCTACTGTCTAGTTCGAGCCAACACTTAAGCAGATAAGTCAAAGTACCTTTTTATTCTGAAGTCCACAAATCAATTATAGTATAAAACTAAACGTTAATTCAGATAATCTACATAGACGGTAAAGTAAAATCTTTCTGTCGCTACATAATCTTCAACTCATTGGTGGTTTCTGGTTGATCTGTTTTTCAGAACAATCTTGATGAGCTATTCATGCTGATGCACTTTCTTGATGCTGGAAAGGTCTGTGTTTGTTGAGAGTTCTTTTTCTTTTTCTTTTTAATGTTCTCTTCATCTGGAAGAGAACTTGAGGTCAGTGTATCATGCATTTTATGAAAAATAATAGATAGTTTGAAAATCAAAGGATTAGCAATCAGATTTGACACGTGGTAATGGTTGCAGTTTGCAAGCTTGGAAGAGTTCCAGGAGGAATTCAAGGATATCAACCAAGAGGAGCAGATTGCCAGGCTCCATAAAATGTTGGCACCGCATCTTCTCAGAAGTACGTATCTTAATTACTTTCATTTTGATTTCATATTTTGCGCTAGATGTCCTGAAATACTTTAATTTCTCTTGTTTTCTATCAAAATGCATAAAAAGAGATCCAAGCCCTTATGGGCCTTCTTCTGCATACTGACATGGCAATTAACAACTTATATCTTTCCCCATGTAGAACATTTTATTCTGTCAGAGTATTTATTTACACGTAATCACTTTATCTTATTTGTTGATAATTTTCCTTTTCAGAAGTAAAAACTCTTTTCATTGTTTAAGCTGATATCCAGATAGACCGGTGTTACATCATATATGTTAGTGGTTAATAACATTTCTAGCTTTTAATTGGATAAAATCAATCTCTACACTCGAGTGAGATAAATAAAGGATTAATTCCAAAAATAGAGCTAGTCTTGGGCAGTCTAGAAGTCTTATTTCATGACTTCCACTATTTAGTTAGGATAATTATAGACTGTGAAACCTAGGGCCGATCATCTGCAGTACATCTAATAACATGAGAGACATAGATGGGGATGATAGGAATAGGATAATGATATCAATCGTTGTCAGTTTCTCATATATCTTTTCTGACGCTTCTTCTGGACCACATCACATTGTTAACTTGCTTTTGCTACAGTTGGTATACACACAATGGGATCTTTTACTAATGAGTGTGCAAGAACCGCCCTACAATTTTGTGGGGATATTCAACGCCCCCCTCACAAGACATGAACCTCTGTAGGGAAGGGTCTATAGGCGTCTATGTGGTTTTGTGGCCACTGGGATCTTGTTTATTTAATCACTGAGGGAAGGCACCAACTCTTTTTGTATTGGATGGCCACATAGACATGTTTTGAGTTGTGGTACGGCTCTTTCCTGGCAGTATTTTGGGACTTATTTCGGAGGTCATTTGAGAGGATAGTGTGTACTATTTATATTGCTCTATTTGCGTCTGTGGTTAAACAGCATATTGAGAAAGCAATACAATTTGGTGTTTTGCTTTATTTTTTACCGCATCCTTGTAAAAGAAATTTGTAAGGGAATAGTTTATTTAAAAATGATTTTGAGGACATGATTTATAGGTTTTAAGCTTTTATAGTGCTTTCGACGATTGTGAAAAGAACGGATCTCTAATTTGTTCTACAACTGTAGGAGTCAAAAAAGACGTCTTGAAGGAGATGCCTCCTAAGAAGGAACTCATCTTACGGGTGGAGTTAAGCAGCAAACAAAAAGAATACTACAAAGCTATCCTGACTCGTAACTATGAGATACTTACTCGCAAGGGTGGCGCACAGGTAGGAATGCATTATTTTTACGATCCTACCTTTTGCTTCCAATAAACCTATTGAGATTGTGGAACTTGAGTATGGCCCATGTGCATGGATGTGTGTCATTAAAATACTCAAAGTGCCAATTTAGAGCAAGGGCATCTGACTGAATCCAGATTCAAATGCTCCCAGTAGTGATGTTGCTTTTCGTCCTAGTTTTAGGTGGACATAATTTATTATATTGTTGTCCGTTGGTTTTGTTCAGATTTCTCTAATCAACGTGGTCATGGAACTGCGCAAACTCTGTTGTCATGCCTACATGTTAGAGGGAGTTGAACCAGAGATAGAAGACCCCGACGAAGCCTTCCGGTAATTTCATTTGAATTTGATCCTGTACTATTGAAGTTTGTTATTCAATGATAATGGTATCTGCAATTTATTTATTTATTTGTTTCACAATTATGATATTAATATCTAACAGGACATTTGATCTAAAGTCCAGTTATTTATTCTTCAGTTCTCTTATAGAAAGCCATGTGGTTTACAAAATTTATGAGATTGGTAGATAGTTGAACTTTGTGCTTCATTCTGTTGTCTTTTTGTTTGATCAAATTTTATTTGTTATTTGTAAAATGGCAGACAGCTTGTGGATGCTTCTGGGAAACTGCATGTGTTGGACAAAATGATGGTGAAGCTCAGAGAGCAAGGCCATAGAGTTCTTATCTATTCTCAGTTTCAACACATGCTAGACTTACTGGAAGACTACTGTAGCTATAAGGTAAATCCCAGTTTTAGCCATTTTGTGCTGTTAAAAATGAAGTTTTTTTTTGAAAAACTCTGTTGTCCTGGTTTAGTTCCTATGAATGTCTTGGCTTGCTGTTCTCTTTGTGACTGCTTCTTTACAAGAAATCTCTCTGACATACTGTTGGTTAAAAGGCATCAGTTCCATCCAAATTGTGTCTGTTGATTTTCCTAAGAGTCGATAGTCAAATGGATTTTGGCTCTTCACAGTTCCCAATACCTTGCCTTGATGTGCTGTTACTTCTGTTTACTAGAAATGGCAATATGAAAGAATTGATGGAAAAGTTAGTGGAGCGGAAAGACAGATCCGCATTGATCGCTTCAATGCCAAGAATTCGTCTAGATTCTGTTTTCTGCTTTCTACCAGAGCTGGTGGGTTAGGAATAAACCTTGCCACTGCTGACACAGTCATTATATATGACAGGTACTACTTTTTATCCTTAGTTTCTCTTTCTAAGTTGTTGTATAACTGTTTACCTTGTTAGTTCAGTTTAGGTAACCTATCTGTTCTGCAGTGATTGGAATCCTCACGCTGATTTGCAAGCAATGGCTAGGGCTCATCGGCTAGGGCAGGCAAATACGGTTAGACTTCTGTTCGTTTACTATGCTTCAAGCAAGCAATTGGTGTCATAATTGTGGTTGGTTGGTGGGTCAGTAGTTTATTTGTTATTAATGGTCGCATGTGACAGGTGATGATATACCGTCTTATAACACGAGGGACAATCGAAGAAAGGATGATGCAGCTGACAAAAAAGAAAATGGTTTTAGAGCATTTGGTTGTTGGGAAACTAAAAACACAAAATATCAATCAGGTATTCTTTTCTGCTTGTTAAACCATAAATCGCATTACTTAATTGTGTAGAAAAGAAGAACAGCTGCACTTGTTTATTTGAATCATTAGCATCTTAAAATAAAGTGCCCCTGGAACGTATAAGGCAAGGCTGGATGCAAATATGCTTCCAAATTATTTATAGACCCTAGGAGACAATTATTCTTTTCCGTGTTTTGCATTTCCGCGAGCAAAAAAATTGGCAGGTTTATGTGGACGATGAATGTATCTTTCTATTTTCCCACGTTTCTTGCATTGCATGAATGATGTACGGAATCATGGATTAAGCTCATGTTTGATACTGCTATCCCATGTCCTGGGGAAGTTGTTGGAACTTGGAAGCACCAATTGTCATCGCCTTGAATTTATTAATCTTCTTCTGCATGATATAATCATAGGACTACATTATAGAGAATCACTAGATCGCAAATAGCTAGTTTTACAATGAAGTCCATCCGATTGAGTGAATCAACTGTTGTAGGGTCGATAACTTTATTCCACTGACAACCTACTATTTTATTATATGATCTTATCTTTTAGCTTTGTTTACATTCATGCTAGAGCAATTCAGTTTATTTATGGTTTGTTTCTTGGGTGTTGTTTCTTTTTTTAAGGTCGATAACTGAGTCAAATTTTATATAATTTACTTGTAAATCGTGAGTTCTTGTATGCATTTACTTTTTCTAGTAAAATCACACCTTAAAACAAGCCTCCTTCTCAAATCTAGACTTGTTTTTATTGCCAACAACACATGCATTTGGATAGTTAGAGTGATAGAAACATACACACCATGACACCAACAAAAAGTAACCCATAAAGTTGACTCAGACTTCAGACCTTTAAAAAGACCAACAAGTTTTTCAGTTGTTTCTTTTTTCTGGTTGTTGGTTGTCTGGGACTATAGTATTATATATAGTTGCCATGAAGTGTGAGTAGGTGGAATTTGAATTTTGATAGAATTCTAATCTGCTTTTGAAAATAATCTGTAGGAAGAACTTGATGATATAATAAGATACGGTTCCATGGAGCTATTTGCTGACGAGAACGATGAAGCTGGTAAAGCTCGTCAAATACACTATGACGATGCTGCAATAGATAGGTGAAATACATCCTGTCATCTATTGCGACAGCTTCCACTATACAATATATATATATATATATATATATACATCTGAAGTTCGTGTAATGTTTGTTATTACTGATTAGCTTCTTTTATATTCTTGTGATTTACCTTGAACAGACTTCTCGATCGTGAACAAGCTAAAGATGAAGAAACTGCGTTGGATGATGAAGAGGAGGATGGCTTTTTGAAGGCCTTCAAGGTTCTTCCCTTTCTTTTGGTCATGCTATAGTTTCTTGATTATCTTTATCACTTTACCTAATGAGCTATGATATAGTTGGTATTGTAAGGCCTTCATAACTCCTTTAGTATTTTTGACGTGTTGAAGACTTCGTCATGCGTGTTAGATACTAGCTGACACTATAGTGGGAAGCTGAGAGTAATATATTTTCTATATGAATCTTGTGGTGTACTTACACAAGATCATGTTAGGACCATAAGAACCTCCCGTGGTTATCTAATAACCAAGTGAAGAATATATTTAAGTGTTCAGCCGTATCCCTGTTTTGTCCTTTTCCCACTGCAGTATACGACACTTCGTACAACGATAATCCTCTTTGTGTAATTAAACAGTAGTCTGAACTACAGAGAATGATAGATAGTCCACTTCAATTAACTTAGGAAATTGAACTCTCCAAATCAGAGGCAAACTCTAATGAACTAGTACAAAACAGTAAAACGAAGAAAAAAATTTAAGCAATAAATAAGATTCTACGATGAGTGAAAGTACATGGAAGAACGCCTAAATAGATACCAATATCTCAAAATTATCTAAAATATCTTCGTTCATGGTACATTAAAAGTGTTCAATTGGGTTTTATCTTCGTGTTTTGTTTTTAAAAATTACTGCGGATATAGACCTAGAACACACTGAGAAATAAAAAAAAATCTGAATCTGAAAATGGTTACTCTTTATTTAAATCTGTATTTCTCCGATCTTCATAATTTTCTCTCTCATAAATATACTGTTTTATGTTTTGCTAATTATAAATGGTTGGCTGTATGACCTCTTGGTAACATTTAAATCAATGGGTTATTGGCCCTAGAAATGATTATGGCCATCTCCTATCCTACAAAAATGACCCATAATCTCTCAAGTTAAATGTTAAGAAGCATGCATATGTAAGGCATGATGTCATTGTTTGTTAATTTTGTAATTATTGTATACAAACTTTTTTCTCTATTACTTTCTAACACGATAATTTCTTTCTTGTTTTTAAAATATAACACTTTATTTCATCTTGTAGGTTGCGAATTTTGAATACATTGACGAAGTGCAAGCTGCAGCGGAAGAGGAAGCACGAAAGGCATCCATAGCAAACAAGAACATGAATAGCAACTCAGAAACAAAAGCTTACTGGGAAGAATTGTTGAAAGACAGATATGAAGTACATAAAATTGAAGAGTTCACTGCTTTGGGGAAAGGAAAGAGAAACCGTAAACAGGTATGTCCTAACTTTCCTACCTGCATTTTTGAGAGAGATGTCAGTCAACGCGAAGCTAAACGAAGCAATATATATCTAATATTTCGTTAATTTGAGTCAAGGTTAACCAATGACCTTTTCTTCGTTTCACAAAAGAAGAATATGATGAATACAAGAAACGTGGAAAAAGAAAAACCAACATAGTTGCTTATGCATCAATTTTGTTTCCCATCTCACGAGAAGCCCCAATCTTTAGCTTTAATTGGATCCTACTGGATGTAGATACAATTAGCTCTGTAAGAGGCGTAAATGTTTCATATCTTGTAACACTTAAATACAATGTAGTTCACGTTTGTTTAAAGCTGAAGAAAGTTCTTTTGTTGTTCTCATTACCACCTTTCTGGATCAATAATATCATTTCTCTTGAAGTTCCGTGATGATCATAACATTAGTGGCTACAGGGTTGCCAGACCCTGAAATTTCTAACCTAGCAATTGATACAAGGTTGATGCTCTGAAGCTATTGGTTGTAGAAGAAGTTTCAGAATGATCTCACTTTATGGAGGCTCGTTGGCTCTGATTGTCAGCCTTGCGAAAAATCGACCTCAGGATTACCATGCGTGTACATTTGTAGGGCACGTTGTTTTGTTCACCCTCAATTAGTGATTCCTCAAGGACCTCAACATCTTAACCTTTAGATTGGGGCTTGAGCACATTCTTGTTGTCAAATAGTCTTGAACCTCTAATTTGCTACTTACTTTTGTTCTAATACATCTGTTTTGTTCGTCTTTTACAGGAAAATAGTTGTTTGTTCTTATTTTTTGTCATTACTTGTAAAACTTCTTGCCCTGTTGGGTCTATAATGGTTTATAATTCAAGCTTCGTTCACCCTTTTGAACTTCTTCGCTGCTTTCTATTCAGATGGTATCCGTTGAGGAAGATGACCTTGCCGGTTTGGAAGATGTGAGTTCTGATGGTGAGGATGACGGGAATGAAGCAGAATGGGTTTATGCTGAAATGATTCCTGCTGGACCCACATCTGGAAGGAAGCCTCACTCGAAGAAGAGAGCTCGTTGTATATTCTTTACCCTAAACGTATTACTAACAAAGTCATGTATAAATGTTTTATTAGTAGCATAATTCAGTTATTATTTTTACAGTGGATACCAACGAACCACTTCCTCTGATGGAAGGTGAAGGAAAATCTTTTAGAGTGCTTGGGTTCAATCAAAGCCATAGAGCTACATTTGTTCAGATATTAATGAGGTATGCTGGCGTGAACATTCCAATTGAAACATCACATGACATATCTATGCATCTAAATCGATAAATGAATAGTTGAATACAATTGTCCTATAGATGCCTACTGATAAGATTTTCTTCGCACTTAACCTAAACTTATCTGCAGAATGTATGATGACTAGTTTATGAGAGTGGTGTTTGTGTCTTACAATTTGGTTCCTTTTCTGATTTTTGAAGTGTGTGTATATGTATCCAATTAAAGAGGCTGATTTTGCATGTTTATGCTGCAGGTTCGGTTTAGGTGATTATGACTGGCAAGAGTTCGTTCCTCGCTTGAAGCAGAAATCCTTCGAGGAAATTAAAGAGTATGTATTTCATATTAAAGTTGGAAAAACCTTTAACTCTTTAAGTGTACTCTCAAATTGGATATCAAATCCAAATTACTCAACTTTGTGTTTCAATTTAGTACAATATTAAGCATTACCAGTTAAATTAGATTTTTATCATCACGTATAATTACTAGTTGGAGCCTAGGACCACAACAGACCGTGAGCAAATTATGCCATGGAGTTAAATCGGTTCTGTGATTGATACGTCCGCCTCCTGATTGTAGCTTCCCATTGTAAAGTCCACAACATCCTCATAACGTTGTTGGTCTTCGGCGAAATTGTAAACCAAATTTTTTTTGTTGAGTTCATTCTATAGATGATTACTTATGCGGTGGTTTGACATCATTTTTATCAGATACGGGATTCTCTTTATGACACACATCGCGGAAGATATAACTGATTCTCCGAACTTCTCAGGTGATTGTTTCATCAACTCTAACTTGTTCTTTCCTAGTCTTGTCCAACTCTTTGATGCTACTTTGACTCTTGTACACCTTTTCGATTGGATAAATTTTCACTACGTTTCTCCTTTCGTAATGATTTGCAACAGATGGTGTACCAAAAGAAGGTCTCAGGATACAAGATGTACTTGTGAGGATTGCTATCTTGCTTTCAATCAAAGAGAAGGTAAATAACTGTGACACTATTAGTCAAGTATACACGAATATCTCTCGAAATGACATCTATAATGTAAGTCTCCTGAGGCAGGAAGGAATTAAATATAGTTATTTGGAGTTAAAGGTGCCTCTGATGGCTCATATTTATATCTTTGACAGTTCCAATAAAAGATCAAAAGTGTGGTGATTTAACTGATAAAGCCATATTGGTCTTTGCAAGTCTTATATGTTAGGCCCACACACCTCTTGTTCCGTGTTTTATAAGCTGATTCGAACTGTGTTTAGTGTTTCTCTGTAGATTCCTGATTCATGGTATATAATGTATATTATTCTATGATGTTATATGTATGTATATTACATATATATATATTAGTAGATCATCGATGTATTTATATAATGGGCCTGTGCCAGCTGCCCCACTTTGCTTTGCATCACTTAGCTCAGACTCTGACCTGCTTCCCAAATCCCACGTTTTCGCCTGAAGTCCTTGTTTCCAGTGGCAGTGCCTCAATAATATTGGTCTTTTGATACCCAATTACCTATACATGTGTACCTATGCCCATGTTAACTAGCTTTTTGTTGAGGACGACCTCACTAGTAAAATAGTTAAATTAAAAGTTTGTGAGGCTAGTTGGCATTCTTCCGTTGTATCACAATGATTGTTTTCTTTCTGAAGTTCGTACACAGCAGTCTATTTATATACTGGAATATTGGAATATATTAGGTGAAGTTTCTGGAAGAACAGCCTGGTACTCCTCTTTTCTCAGAAGACATCGTTTCACGAGTCCTAGGGTTGAAGAGTGGAAGAGCATGGAAAGAGGAACATGATATATTACTCTTGAAGGCTGTTTTGAAGTATGTAAACATATTACTAGTTCTTTAGCTTTCGTACATTACCATGTTCCATCCCATTTTCACAATGAGTTCTCTATTTTATTTGTTTTTAGGCATGGTTATGGAAAGTGGCAAAACATTGTGGAAGATAAGGATTTACATATCCAAGAGATCATTTGTCAAGAGCAAAATCTACCCTTCATGAATGTTTATTCTTCTGGCATTTCTCAAACAACTGATGGTGCAAATACAGTTAATCAGGAAGTAACGTCTAACAACCACGTGGCTGGAAATGCTGATGGCAATGGTTCTAGGTCCAATACTGTACAGGGCCCCACAGATATCACTAACCGTACCCATCCATATCAGGATTCTTCTATGATATATAATTTTAGAGAGATGCAGAGAAGATTGGTTGAGTTTATCAAAAAAAGAGTGCTTTTGTTAGAGAAAGCACTCAATGCAGAGTGCCAGAAAGAACTCTATGTAAGTTGACCTTCTTATATTTAGTTACGAGTGTACCTCATAGCTTTCTATTTGTGTGATCACTTGCTCGATTCTTGCTTTTCCCTTAAACTTCTTCTATGCTCTACACGACATTCTTTTTCTCATTCATCATATACCTTAATGGCTTAATAGCCTTTATCTGTTATGTCCCTTATCGAGACCTTTAGGAGATTTTCTTGGTTGGGAAGTTTGTCAATCCTTCGTCAGATTTTTTGTTGCTGCTAATGGGATCTGATAATCGATTTAAATATGTCAAGCTTATTCTCCTCCAACTTTTTCACTTTTTAATAAGCTAGTCCTGAGTCCTGACAGACCTTTACCATATGGTCGGTTTGATATTCTTAGTTTCTGTGGATATGGGCATCTTTTAGCATAATTAGGAAGTATTCATTTGCTTGATTGTATTTTCATTTCAGCAGAAGTGTGGGTCCATTAAGATAAATAAAAGTATGAGAGGAGTGTGGTTTTAATTTTTTCCATGGAATAAACATCTTCTTTGCCTTCAAGTAATCGTTGCCTTGGAACTGGTGTAGGGAATGTATTCCATGAAACACATTACCCACCAAAAACAACCTTATTGGTATAGAATATGATTAGATATCGTATTTGATGAAATAAAACAGTTATTTTTCAGTAGGTATGAACCTTTCGAACAGTAATGAATGCTGAAGAGCTGTTGCTTCTTGATGTCCATGTAGCTTTAGGATTTCTTTCCCAATTCAAAGATTTACGGAGACCTGCAACCACTCTCTGTTTATGTGATTGGTTGACTCAAGTCAATGTAATTTTTTGTATTCTGACATAGCAGTTTGAGAATGAGCAAATCTTGAATTGGTCGTTATTTTCACAACGTTTTCTTTGTTTCCACAGGGTGACTCTAAAGCAAGTGAGACTGCAAATGGAGAACCTGAAACTAAGGTTGTGGATCTAGATACTCGTACTGCCAGGTCGAATGACGCGCAAACAAATGACCTTCCTTCGATAGAGTTGATTGGTATGGTTCATTTAGATAATACCTCTATATGATGTCTGGTCATCTGGTTTTCAGAAGATCTCATGGTTCATGGTTGTACTAGTGGCATATATTGGGCTTGATTCGGCACTATCTCGAAATTTCAATCCTATCCCTATGACTAAATTAGTAAGCTTGAGGCCCTTGCTAGAACTCAACTATTTTAACCTAAGCCTTAAAGATTTCCCATCCTAGTTCCTAAATAGCTTGTTGATGGACAAATATGCTCGTATGGAGAATGGACTTATCAGGATGTAGTAAGTTGACGACTTTCTTCCGCAAACCTGAAGCATTGTGAAACAGATAGGGTAACAACTAACAAGGACAAGAAAAAGAAAAGCTTGAACTCTTCCTTGGCCTAAAACTACTGCTGTTAAAAGCCAATTTATGTCTGAGTTCGTTTGGAACCTTAGTTATACATTTGGAGTAAAATATTCTTAACAGATAGTTGAGTTGTAATATATGATCTTTCTGTTGCAGACCCAGAAGAAATATCAGCTGCTGTGTGTGATGACAAAGCAGAACGCTTGGATGCTGCGAGGCTCTATAATGAGGTAAACCACAGTTGCTTTGCGACCATCCTCATTTTTCCGTTCAGTAAATATAGCTCACGAGCTTTACATAGTCAAGCTTTCCGATGCAAAAAAATAGTAGATGATTAAAACAGTTTAATATCACATTGAAATCAACTTTCTGTTGTTATGTCCTCTCAGCTTTGCAAAGTAGTACAAGAAAACATTCAAGATTCGGTTCAGACCCAATCAGCAAATGGATCTGCAGGGTTTGCATTACAAAAGAACCTTGCTCCACTTGATGCCATTAACGAAGGCATAACCCGAGTTCTTGCTGCAGTCCATAGTTCAGTAGCTGCAGAAACATCAACTGTAGATTCAGATGCATCAGTTAAGACTAGCGTTTCTGAAACTCTGATTCAACCCACAAGAGATGGGAATGTTATTGATGTATCTGAAAGGATGGATACTTCACCTAAGGTCTCTGAATCAGAATCGATCAAGTTGGATTCACCGCCTAGAGTCTCTGAAACAGAATCTGATCAACCCGATACTGTAAATTCTGAAAATGACAAGTCTAAAGTTGAGCCGACTGAACCAAGGAGACCTGCTACATCTGCAGTAGAAGAGTCTATAGATGTAGATATGGTTGATGCCGAACCAGAGAAAGGCCCGGGGGTTGCAGACGAGGCTGTCATTATCTTGGATGACTGATTAGAAGGCAAACATTTTGTTATACCAAATTTACAGTGTATATTTAGTTAAAAAGTAGAACTGAACACTGTACAAACAACTCTGGAATTTATCTATGATGTTCGTTATTGTAGTATTTTCGGGGAAGATGGTTTAGGATGTTCTTAGTTCATCTCAGATTTAGCTGGTTGTGGTTCCATTTGTTCGATTTCTTTTGCTCTCTTTAACTATACTCTAGGAAGTCTTGAAATGTTTTGAGAAGGTCCAAAAGCTTCCTTTCTCACAGTTGGGCTATCAAAATTTTTGTTAGAACAATAATTTAAACCATGATCTGAACCTACAAAGGGCAATAATACCTATTAAAAGTAGGCTTGTAGAAATGTCTGAAATTCTCAATTCAATTAAATATGGAGTTTCAAAGCAACCAAATGTTTTAAACATCTTAAATTTAGTCTCCATCTAATGGACTTCAATTTCCACAATGAGTTTACAATGTCCCAAAATAAATCAACC
Source organism: Eschscholzia californica subsp. californica (assembly GCA_002897215.1). Lineage (NCBI taxonomy): Eukaryota > Viridiplantae > Streptophyta > Magnoliopsida > Ranunculales > Papaveraceae > Eschscholzia > Eschscholzia californica. The sequence goes on from BEHA01050162.1 coordinate 52,981, forward strand.
CAATGCATCTCTCTTGGACTTACTCTTGAAGTGCGAGTATATTATGGCCAGCGCTTTAGGGAAAGCTAAAAAGTTTCCGGGGTGTGAAGACTTGGTCAAAAATTGGTCAAATTTGTTTGACAATTTTATTTAGGGGAAAGCAAAATAGCTTCTCCACCTCACTTCTCTCTCTCCACCTCACTTCTGTCTTCTCCGATTAGGTCGCCGGCCAGAAAATTTTCCGGCCGGCGATCATTAAAAAAAAAAAAACATTTTTTTTTCACTCTCTCTCTAGAAACTCCGGCAAAGGGGTTTCCCTTCGCCGGAGTTCCGGTCTGTTGAAGAACAGACCAGATCTGGCCTGTTGAAGAACAGACCAGATCTGGCCTGTTGAAGAACAGACCGGGACTTCGGCGAAGGGAAACCCCTTCGCCGGAGTTTAGAGAGAGAGAGAGAGTGAATTTTTTTTTTTTAATGGTCGCCGGCCGGAAAATTTTCCGGCCGGCGACCAAATCGGAGAAGACAAAGAGGTGAGGTGGAGAGAGAGTGAGGTGAGGTGGAGATAGAGTGGATGAGGTGGAGTGTTTTTTTTTTATTTCCCCTTAAAATTTATTTCCCCGGAAAATCTCTGAAATTAAACATATTCCCTTTAAAATTTCACACCCCGGAAACTATTTAGCTTTCCCCAAAGCGCTGGCCTATATTATATATGCCAGCGCTTTGGGGAAAGCTAAATAGTTTCCAGGGTGTGAAGACTTGGTCAAATACTTCTCCACCTCAGCTCTCTATCTCTCCACCTCACCTCACTCTCTCTCCACCTCACCTCTATCTTCTCCGATTAGGTCGCCGGCCGGAAAATTAAAAAAAAAAAAAAAAATATTTCACTCTCTTAATCTCTCTCTCTAGAAACTCCCCTTCGCCGGAGTTCCGGTCTGTTGAAGAACAGACCGGAACTGGTCTGTTCTTCAACAGACCGGAAACTATTTAGCTTTCCCCAAAGCGCTGTCCATTATATATTGTAATGCAATCCGATATCATATGGAAAACAGGAAAAGCATTACAGTAAAAATTAGTAGGGCATTACAGTAAAAATTAGTAGGGTAAAAACGGAATAACAGAGAGATTCATGTTTATAAATAAGAACCAGGAGTCCACAAACATAACCGAGTGTTCTCAGTGAGAGTTAGGGCTTACAGTAGACATTTCAATCGAAAATATGAGGTTCATTTTGCAGATTAATCGGAGAGATGTTGGTGTTTTCCGAGGGTTGTTGCTCCTCTCCGATCACCTGCATGATTTTCTTTACTTAAATCAGAGCCGATGATTCCTTCTCCATTGTGGAGTACCAAACAAACCCTCATCTATGTCTTGGTTTCTTTCTCTCTCTAGCTCTCTCTCTCAGACTAAGGTTGTGTTTGATTTTTTGCACTTATTAAGTGTTGAGCAACTCTTGTTCTTGCTTCTTCTTCTTCTGTTGGTGGTGGTGGTGGTGGTAGTAGTACTGTAGTAGTAATAATCTGATGGATTCGTCACAAACTGGGGGCCATTCAGGAATTAACCCTTTGTCTATTCTTCTCTTTTTCTTTCTTTCTTTTCTTTACAAATAAGGCTATGATGATTAATATGTAACTACCTATTTTAGGGTTTTCAGACTTGAAGTGAAGGATCTCTCTTCTCATGAAACTTTCATGGCGAGGTAACTCTGATGGTCATTTTGAAGATAGGGTTTAGCTTTTGTTTACCATTTTTCTTCAATTTGGCAACTGTTGTTGCAGTCATGCAAAGTAGAGAGAGAAAGAGGGAGAAACTCACTTCCATTGTCTGAACAAAGGCGAATCTGAGCCTATTTTAAAGGGTTAAAACCCTAATTATAAGGTCGTTGGTGTTTACGGAGCTACTGTGTTATTTACAGATTTCAGATATCAGAAATGGAACCTCTTTGCAGATTAATCGGAGAGATGTGGGTATTTTTTTATGGTTTTTGCCCTTCCCCTAAACCCTAATGGTTCCCCAACAAATAGACTCAGCTCCCCTTACCAAAGACCTGAACTAAACAACCCTCTCTCTACTTTCTCTCTCTAGATTTTTCTTTGGCTATGGTGTTGGTGTTTTGGTTTTTGTTTAAGCTGTGATGATTTGATAAAACTACCTATTTTAGGGGTTTCAGACATGAATTGGTTGATCTCTTTCTGCATGAAACTTTCATGGCGAGGTAAGAACTTAGATGGTCATTTTGAAGATTGGGTTAAACCATTTTTCTTCAATTTGGCAACTGTTATTGCAGTCATGTTAAAGTAGAAAGAGAAAGGGAGAAATTCAATTTCTTTCTCTGAAAAAAGGCGAATCTGAGCTACTCACAAAGGAATAAAAATGGCCAGCGCTTTGGGGAAAGCTAAATAGTTTCCGGGGCCCCTTTAACACTTACTTGAGGCGCCAATAAACTTCCCTTCTTAATGCTGTTAATCTTTTTGGGAAATGTCATATACACTCACCATTTTTACCTGCCACACTCACATCTCCTTTGTGTGTTACATTGAAGATGCCTTGTAACTACTAACGCAGATCGTAGTCGATTTCTCAACAAAAAAAAAATATTACTGACTCACATTGTATGATGAGGCTGTGATGATTGATATGTAACTTACTGTTCTAGGGTTTCAAAATAAAAGTCTCTTTCTCCATGAAACTTTCATGGCGGGGTAATAACTTGGAGGGTCGTTTGGCAACCGTTATTGCAGCCATGCAAGTAGAGAAAGATAAAAATACTTTTAGTTTGAGCAAAAGGTTAATCTGAGCCTATCTGTGTTGCTCTTTTCAAAATTAGACTTTGAATAAGGGCTAATTCTATTAGGAAAAAACAAACACAATCTAAGTACTTGAGTCTTACATTGGTGATGCTCTTATAAGGATTCGGTTGGTTTTGATTCTAACCAAATCATGGAGCCGAGCAACTTGGGTTTTATTTTAAATCTTCACTTTCTATTCAAGGATTCTATTGGTTGAACTTTCAATTAAGTTGGGGATACTCAGATATCTCGTGAGTACTTGATACTTGATTTGATTCTAACCACTTGATGTGTAATTTGTAGAAGATCCCAAAAATCTGAATGTCCCGACTCGTAGAGATTATTGATCCTTATTCCTCAGGTTTTAGATATAATTTTGCTTTCCCTTATTCCTCAGGTTTTAGATTATTGATCCTTATTCCTGTAAACGGTTTGATATGTCTCGTTGAGTTGTGGTTGACACAGTTAGAGAGTTAGATTCGATAGGTTACGATTTTGTTTCGGACCCTGTAAACGGTTTGATATGTCTCATTGAGTTATATTACAAGTATGCCGTTCGTATATGCAATATCAGTACTAGACAATTGTCACCATGGTTTGAATCATCATTGTTATCCGAAGAAAAAGATCGTAATGGCATCCCTTGTTATAGGATGTTAAAAGAAATTGTTTTATTTGTGAGGTATTGACGATAGGGCTTCAAGGTATTATTGGTCATAATAGATGGAGGAGGATCGAAGAGGTTCCAGTTGCCTCTTAGGCCTAGCGCAAGATTCTGTTCATGTGAATGGTGTTATTTATTGGAGCAGAATTAACTTTCATAATGGCATCAAGGATAGTAAATATCGTCCTATATCCATAGTGGCATTTGATGTAGAAAGGGAGAAGTTTAGGACAATCGCAGTCCCTGATTTCATTCTTGATCAACCTGGAGATGATGAGGCTGTGATGATTGATATGTAACTTACTGTTCTAGGGTTTCAGACTTGAACTCTTGAAGTCTCTTTCTCCATGAAACTTTCATGGCGAGGTAATAACTTGGAGGGTCATTTGGCAACTGTTGTTGCAGCCATGGAAGTAGAGTTTTGAGAAAAAGGTGAATCTGAGCCTCTTCGGTTTGCTCTTTTTCTATGCTTTGAATAAGGGTTAATTCCATCCTCTCTGTACTTCTCTAGTTTTTTTTTGTTGGTGGTGGTGTTTGTTTTTTTTAAGCTGGGATGATTTGATATAACTACTTATTTTAACGTTTTCAGACAGGAATTGGTTGATCTCTTTCTGCATGAAACTTTCATGGCGGTGTAAGAACTTGTATGGTCATTTTGAAGATTGGGTTAACCATTTTTCTTCGATTTGGCAACTGTTACTGCAGTCATGTAAAGTAGAAAAAGAAAGACAAAAATTCAATTTCATTGTTCGAAGAAAGGCGTCTCAGCTTCAATAAGGTAGAAAATTTAGGGTTTCTCCAATGAACGTTAAATTTATTAATCCTTTTGCCTTCTATTATCATGTTGATTGATTTAGCCAGTGTCTTTTTCTCTTAGTCAGATCGAGGTCTGAATTGTCTCGAAGCGTATTTTTTACTACTCAAACAGTTCAGATTCAGGTGAGGCAACCAAGCTAGATCAAAAACAGAAAATTTTGTATGCGACCCCCATATAAATTTTTTCTTTATCCCCGGAGATTTTTCTTTATTCCCCAAAGCCGCGGCCTTTTGCTGTACACACCCTGGTGTGGCTAAAATTTCACTTCTAGAAATTGTGTTGCATTGGAGATGCTCTTATATATATATATATATATATATATATATATATATATATATTATGGCGCTAAAGGTTTTGTATTGGAAACAATACCTTTACAAAAATGAGGCTGTGATGATTGATATGTAACTTAGTGTTCTGGGGTAACAGACTAAGAGTCTCTTTCTCCAGAAACCATGGCGAGGTAATAACTTGGAGGGTCGTTTGGCAACGGTTGTTGCAGCCATGCAAGTAGAGATAAATATTCTTTGTTTGAAAAAACATGAATTTGAGCCTCTCTGGTTTTTCTCTTTAAGGATTTGGTTGGTTTGTTTCTAACCACAACAAGATGCTGAGCAACTAGGGTTTTATCCCAAATCTTCAAGGATTTGGTTGGTTGAACTTTCAATTTTCGAATACTTTATCGTTGGGGATACTCAGATTTCTGGTGAGTACTTGATACTTGATTTGATTCTAACCACTTTGATAAAATCTGAATGTTCCAACTCATAGAGATCATTGATCCTTATTCCTCTGTGTTTTAAACATAATTTTTCTTTCCCTTGTAAGAAATTCATCCAGGAATTGATGCGTATCTTTGAGAATTGTAGAGATGGTTTAGATTGTACGCTTGTAGCCCAACTGTTTGATGAAATTCCTCTTTTAAGTTTTAGTTTGCAGAGCACTTGAAGGTTAGAAATTGCAGAATTGATGGTTATGATTCTATGTAGTTGGTCTCGGCCATCTCAGCCGAGAATCTCGGGTCTCGTCTCGGCCCTCTCCCTTGACGAGACTAGGCCGAGACACCGAGTTAGGGTTTGGCCGAGAATCTCGGGTGTCTAGACCGATACAACATCTTTTAATTTTTTGGAACTTTTTTTTTGGAAACTTTAAATCCTAATTGTATACTACTATTATTTATTACATTCTTAACTACTTATTATATTCCCAATCAATCTAAGTATCAACAGTATTATATTGATATTTTAGGACTTTTGCTTATACAAGCTTCGAAAATTCTATAGAAACTTTGAAAGTTCTAGTAGATTAGGAATAGAATATTTTTATTATGATAAAGATTTTATTTATTGTGAATGATTGAAGTAATTTTATGTTTAAAGTGGAGAGAATTATGAGGTAATGAAGAGTCAGGAAACTAAGCTTATTACTTAGTACTTGTTGTCTCGACTCTCGACCGAGTTTTCTCGTCCGTCTCGGCCTTCGACCGAACCGAGACCAACTACATAGTTATGATTTATGAATCATGATTCTTACTTAAGAATGTATTGTTATCACTAAAAATTACCTTTCATCTGGATAGTTGATTTAACTAACCTGAGCTAATGACTTCTCCTCCATTAAACTAAACAAGTAAACAACCCTCTCTCTACTTTCTCCCTCTCTAGATTTTTCTTTGACTATGGTGGTGTTGGTGTTTTGCTTAAGCTGTGATGATTTGATATAACTACCTATTTTAGGCGTTTTCAGACAGGAATTGGTTGATCTCTTTCTGCATGAAACTTCCACGGCGGGGTAAGAAATTGGATGGTCATTTTGAAGATTGGGTTAACCTTTTTTCTTCAATGTGGCAACTGTTATTGCAGTCCTGCTAAAGTAGAGAGAGAGAGAATTCAATTTCTGTGTCTGAAGAAAGGCAAACCTGAGCTGATCACGCAGGTACAAAATTTAAGGCTTCCTTTATGAATCTTAAATGCGCCCCACTCAAGGCAAATTTAAGGGGAGTTTGAGGGAAAGAGGCGCCTTTAACACTTACTAGAGGCGCCAATAGACTTCTCTTCTTAATTCTGTTGATCTTTTGGGAAATGTTTGTATACACTTACCACCATTTCTATCTGCCACTCTCATCTCCTTTGACTTGAACAGATGCGAGTGATAACTAACAAAAATGGTGAGTGCATTTAAAAAAATATAAAGTTGTATATGCATAGTAAGTTTTTGTTACACACTATGGTGTGGCTAAAATTTCTCCTTCCCCTAGTCATTGACTGTTGCATTGGAGATGCTCCCTTACAAGAAAAGGAAATATTACTGTGGTGGCAAGTTTTTTTATGTATAATGAGGCTGTGATGATTGATATGTTTTTTTAGGGTTTCAGACTTGAAGTCTCTTTCTCCATGAAACTTTCATGGCGGGGTAATAACTTGGAGGGCCGTTTGGCAACCGTTGTTGCAGCCATGCAAGTAGAGTTTGAGAAAAGGTCAATCTGAGCTTCTTCAGTGTGCTCCTTTTCCAAATATCCTTTGATTGAGGGTTAATTCCATAATGCGAGGAGCCATGTGAAGACTTTTAGGGTTTGTTTGATACGTGTGAAAATATTTGATGTGAAATTTTTTTTTTTTCTGATAGGAAAGAAAACCAAAGCCCATGATATCTCCTCCATTAAAACATTCTCTCTAGATATTTCTTTGAATATGGTGGTTTGTTTTTAAGCTGTGATGATTTGATATAACTACCTATTTTAGGGTTTTTAGACAGGAATTGATTGATCTCTTTCTGCATGGAACTTTCATGGCGGGGTAAAAACTTGGATGGTCATTTTGAAGATTGGGTTAACCATTTTTCTTCAATTTTGCTAACTGTTATTGCAGTCATGTTAAAGTGAAGAGAGAGAAAGAGAGAAATTCAATTTCATTGTTTGAAGAAAGGCGAATCTGAGCTTTAAGGTACAAAATTTAAGGCTTCTATTGATTGATTTAGCTAGTGTCTTTTTCTCTAAGGTGCTGTTTGTTTTTTGTTTATAACTGAATCTGAATTAGTTGAATCTGAATTAGCTAAGTCTGAATTGGATGAATCTGAATTGATTAAAATCTGACTCGAGGTCTGAATTGTCTTGAGGCATGTTTTTTCAATCAGACGATTCAGATTCAGGTGAGGCGGGCAAGCTTGATTACAAAACAGAAACTTTTATAGGCGCCCCACATTTTTGTTATACACCACGGTGTGGGTAAAATTCCCGCTTCAGAAATTGAGTTTTGCATTGGAGATGCTCTTATACGACGCCATAAGTTCTGTTATGCAGAAGATCTGTACAAAAAAGAGGCTATGATGATTGATATGTAACTTACTGTTCTAGGATTTCAGACTTGAAGTTTTTTTCTCCATGAAACTTTCATGGCGAGGTAATAACTTGGAGGGTCGTTTGGCAACCACTATTGCAGCCATGCAAGTAGAGAGATAAATATACTTTCTGTTTGAAAAATGTTAATCTGAGCCTCTCTGGCTTTTTTCTTCAAAGTTATCAGCTGATCATCTTTATGGGGCCATTTTGGCGAGTTGGTCATCTTTACAGTTTTGGTGAGTTGGTAATCTTTACGGGGTCATCTTGGTGAGTTGGTCATCTCTATGGGGCCATTTTGGTGAGTTTGTCATATTTAGTGGGCCAAAATGGAATTAACTCAAATTTGTATATGCATTGTAAGCTTCTGTTATACACACCATGTTGTGGCTAAAATTTCCTATTCCCTTGGTAATTGAGTGTTGCATTGCAGATGCTCTAATAGAAAAAGGAAATATTACTGTGACTAGCAAGTATTTCTTGTATAATGAGGCTGTGATGATTGATACGCAACTTACTGTTCTAGGGTTACAGACTTAAAAAAAACAAACACTAACTTATTTGGTGATGCTCTTATAATAATGGGAATCTGAAAGCGAAATTTCAGGGTTCCAAATTATTTTGGATCAAATAGCTATTTCTCTTCAAAAAAAGGTTGGCTGGCTGTCTGCACCGAAGATTCTGCTTTGGGCACAGGATGTTGCTTCAGCGACGAGGAAATAGTTGGCAGGATGAACAACCTATTATTCCTTTGTATAACAAGGCTGTGATGATAGATATATTACTCCCTATTCTAGGGTATTAGACCTCAAGTGAACGCTCTCTCTCTCTCTCTTTGAAACTTCCATAGTGAGGTAATAACTCACAAAGGTCATTGGGCAAACGTCATTGCAGTCATCAAGTAGAGGGAAAGAGAGAATACACTTCCTTCGTCTGAAAAAAAAAGGCGAAGTTGAGCCTCTCAAAGGTTGCTCAAATTCATTGAACAGTTGCTATTTCAGGGCGGACAACAATTTTTGGCTCAATCAAAGTCGAACCAGTACTTGGCCTATTTGAGTGGACATGAGCTGAATTGTAGTTCATCATGATGCCCAAAGGTTGTATTTTCCTTAACATGTATCATCATTAAAATTTCAATTCTTTGTTGGTTAAATGAACATTTACTAAGGAAAAAGAATTGAAGAACAATAGTTAGATAGACGGATAACAATCTTAATCACTTTCTAATATAATGATTTAAAGCTAATTAGCAACGAATTCATGCATAGTATACAATCTGATATTGATGAAACAAGAAGGAAACCTTCAGAAGTAACAAAAAAAACTGAAAATTAATGCTTTAAGGCATTGTTAATTAGATCACTTTGTGAGAGATAAAGAGATTAATTAACAAACTGTCCCTCAAGAATCAGTTAGTAGTATAGCCTGATTAGTCTCAATTAATAGAGAAAATTAAGAACCATAATAAGAACAACTGACAGTAGACATAATCCCATATTGGCGATGTTCGCAGGTTGACTGCTTTTACCTGGTGCACCAGCTGGTGTGGTGGCGGCTGTATTTTCTCCACCGTCTGCCACCACGGGGGGTAGTGGTGGGTCAACCACGTCTGCTGCAGTAAGGGATGGGGCTGGAGCTTCAGCTGGTGGTAGTGCCTCTGGTGCTGCCAATTGGAGCAAAGACCCTGGTTGAGGTGGGAAAATAGTGTAGGGAAGGTCCAGGTTAGGATTCGAACATGGGCTTCCTGCATTAATCATCCAAGAAAACTTAATTAGCTTAAATATGATAATAATCTTCTAATGGAACACTCTCTTCATTTATCGAAGAAGGTGCTTTGATAGTCCCACATTGCTAAATGAAACCTAGGCTACATGTATTGGGTCGATCTTAAATAAGTGTCGAGACCTTTTGGTCATGAGCATTCTGCAGGAATAAAACCTTTTACTATTTAGCCATTGCATAGGGTGCCTCCTGGATTGCATATGCAGCTCAAGCTAAAATACGTCGAGGCCCTCTAATTAGTCTTTTAGAAACAAAACCCGTCTTCTTCGGACTTGGGCTTGAGTTACAAAAGCGTGAGTCTCGGCCTCTCAGGTCTTCACAAGTATATTCTTAAAAGTAAGTAGAGAAGTAAGTGAAGTAGTGAAACTTACTTAGGTAGGCATTTGCAGTTGCAGGGTAGTCTGTTATTAGTCCATCGACTTCGAATGCTGAGACATATGTAGCAATTTCATGTACCGGATCAGAAAAGAAGTCGAATGCAATTGCTGTATACTCATTCATGAGTGTTGATACATAAACCGAAATATTTGCAGACTTCATGGCCTTAACAATATCGGTATAGGCCGAAGTAAAGGAAGCTACAGTCACAATAAGGGAAGGCCTACGAACATTGACAGCGTCTGCGAACTTCTTGATTTCATCGATGCTTGGCTTGGCCACATTGCTAATAATCTCATCGACTATTAGTACTCTCTTGTAAGTAGGCACATTCTTGAACTTTGAAAGCACCGAAGTATCATCTGATTGAATCATAACTTGTTGAGTTGATTGTTTGTCTAGAGTTGAATTTACTAGTGATTTTGAAACAGCATCTGTTATGTCAAGACCCTTCTTGGATGCAAGAAAGGCAGCATTCTGTGTGCAAAACAAAACAAGAAACATATTAAATCTTACTTGAATACTTTCTTGTTCTTGATATGAATCTGAAGTAAGTTTTAGTTGTTTCTGATTTCATAGGTAGATTTCTTTGTTAAAATCTTTCAATGATAACTATGTAATTGATTCTTCCTCTGTGTGCTTCTGCAGGGTATCCAGTTATGGCAAAAGCCCGTGGTCGAGGTGTGCACATTCCTGTTAGACGCATACATTTGTGTTTACTGAATTTTTTTTATCTTGTTAGGAAATGGACTAACCTTTATGGTGATTAATACTCCTGAAACTCCCTTAGCTTTGGCGAAGTCTAGGAATTCAGAAAGTACAATGAGTTTACCCGCGTTTTTGTTTACTGGATTTCTCGGCATGCCTTCATCCCCTGTCTGACTTGTTAGTTGTGCTGAAACAAGAAGACTCAAAATATAAGCAAGGCTCTGAACTTTATAATGTCTGAAACAAGAACAAGCATTTTGGACTCCAGAACTATTAGCTTTCAAGAGATTTACGTTTCAAAGTTTGGATCTCGCTCCAAGTAAGATCAAAAGAAAAGATCCCATTCTTTGGTTGGATTTCAGGAACACTAGTAGCTTTGGTCATGAAAGTAGTCATTGCAGTTGTGCTTCCTGACAGATCTGCAGAATCCGCGCAGAAAGGAATTCCATCTTTTGACATTTGAACCGAACAATCTATGATGTCCGCGCCATCGTCTACTGCTTGCTGGTAAGCAAGATCAGTACAGGGAGGAAATACTCCACTTGCTCCGTTATGAGATATTATCAAAGTTTTTCCTGTAAAGAATTCATGTCATATTAGATCTAACAAAACATTCAAAAGAAGTAGCGAAAAACACCCATATCTATTCTGGCTTTGTTGGTTCTTTAGACTTGATGTATAATTCAGCCGTCCTCAAGGTTACTGAGCTCACCAGTTCGAGGGTTCTTTTTGTTGTTCTGTGCCAAGCAAGCTGCATAGAGAAAACAAGTCAGAGTACAGCTTGAAAATATAACCATGTCTTTTATGTTTTTCGGATATGAAATACTAGTAAAGAAGTTAAAGTTTATGTAATAGAAGTTCCTGAAAGAGCAGACTTCATACAATGATACTTCGAATATTTATCAACCGAGGTGAACCCACCATCATCTTTCATGTAATATTAGTAATGTTATACGTTTGAAACATTTTTTAGCTTAAAGTTGTTACAGATTTGCTTATAAAACATTTGCTCTTAATTTTGGCCATTGACATTGTAAGCTTTTGTTCTTCATTGGTTCTCAAAGGAAATGCTGAGAGAGAAGTGAAAAGAAGTAGAGAGAAATGAAACTTGGGCTTAGCAAACAAGAGTGATGAACAAACCCTTAGCTCAAATCCTCATATAGAGTTTCTTTTATCTTTATGGCCTATATACTCTTTCAGCCTCCAATAAGCAAGAACTACACAATCTTGGAATAAAGAACTCACCGATCGACTCTGATGCAGTGGAAGGGAAGTCGGTAAGAAGTCCGTCAACAGAGAATTCCGAGTTATCAATGAACTGTAAGTACTCAGCTGTTGGGTCATAACTGTAGTTGAAACTTGCAGGAAGATCATTAGCAAAACCGTAGGCATAAACTTCTAGTCCTTGTTTATGAGCATCAGCGACAAGGCTAGTATGAGGTTCTAAGTAGCGGTTTACATCGACATTCCATATGTAAGTTTTCGGAACAAGAATCCCTGAAGCGAAGGCCTTGACCGATGCCAAATCTTTCAAAATAGACCCATAAGTTTGCTTTGTTGTTGGTTCAGTTACGTCCGTCTCTAAGAAACGAAAGATCAATTTTGCCCCCTTTGGCGTTGCTGAACGAAGTCTTTTCAAGAAGTCTATTTCAGGAGATGAAATGAAGTTTATACGATTGCTTTTGCTTGCTTCTTGAATGTACATTTCCATGTCTACATCATGCTCCTTGTAGAACATGTCGTACTGCAAAAAATAGTCGACAGAACTTAATCATTAAAACGGTAAGGGAAGAACATTAAGTTGTATAAAAATCCTGCATTGCTCCGGAGACTAGACTAAGCAAGCTGAATAACTGTCGTGCCTCGTGGAGCATTATGGAACAAAACCTTATACCTATTGTGATAGACATAGGTGACAAAAGCATGACGATTAGGTATGAACTTGGGATATATACAGTTTTACTTGGGAAAGAGATAAAAACATGAATAGAGGGTTTTAATAATACTATCTACTTACCTGCACATTCACCCAAAGTTGAGGAGGTTTAATTCCTCTGATGTCGTCAAATGTCATCAAAGGCAATGAATCATCGAACAAACTTGGCCGAGAATAGATGCTTTGAATCACTAAATAAAGACATTGTTAGTATATGAAAGAAAAAACACAGATGCATATGAATGTAGAAACAAAAGTTCTTAGATTTCTAACTCGATCATTAGTCACCACCATTTTACATGGTACCGGAGCAAAAAAAAAATGAGAACAAACGACCATAACAAAAATGTAGAGAGAACGAGAGAGGGAGAGAGATGATTACAGCTAACATTGCTGAGTAACTCTTCAGCATTGAAATCGACAGCGAACCAGCCGCGAAGATTTTTGCTATTAACATTGTAAATTTTTCGCCCTTTAGGGAAAACTTGTGCTACATTTGTAGAGTTGTCAAGTGTTATCGATGATTGACATATACCAACACCATCTTTTGTTACTTGTAAATCACAATATAAGGCCACATTACTCAAGCTTGTCGATGTTGCTATTTCATACCCGTAACTACACGAATCGGGAAAAATACCCGTATATCCACCCCTTGCTATTACAAGCGGGCGTTCCCCTGCAACCAAAAAACGTATTACTTCTAAATTCTCAATGTTTAGTGAACAAATATAGCTCTAAATCATATAAATTATGAAGCTTTAAACACATAGAACTACAACTTTGCTTTTATATGTATGTACTAGATTTATTGGGTTTAAGTTTTTTAATACATGAAAAATGTACCAACTAAATAATGTAGTTACCCGAAAGCGTTAGCCATTTCTCGGTCGGAGTAGCGGGAGAGACTGGTTTTTTCGCTAGTGCCGAGTGGGCCAACAAGAGAAGAAAGAACAACAACCTATTCATTGTTGTGTGGTCTATTATTTGTCCTGCAAAAGGAAGAAAAGTTTGCAACATTAATTTTGATCTAACAAGAATAGATGTAAGGAAGTGTAAGAAACAAAAATGGGAAAATATTGACATACTTGTAAGGATTAAGGGGAAGAAAATGAAGAAAAACTTCATTAAAATGGCCTCAAAACATTCTCTGAAAGAAGAAACAAAGTCTTAAAGAGAATGAATGAGGTGGAAAAGAGAGATGAAGAAAATAGGTAAGTTTTATAATTACATAGGAAGTTGAAACTTCCCCCATAGAAATCTCCTTTGAAATCTCTTTGGTCAGAATTTCTTTTCTCTCTCTCTTTCTCTCTAAAATTCATAACAATCCCTCATGCAAAATTAACAAGTTTTAATTGGTCTAAGCGTTTGTTACGCTTCTTAAGGACAAACCGTTTATTCTCTTTGTTTTATAGAGAGAGAGAAAGAAAATACTAACACTTCATGACACCTCAACAGGCAACTGTCAAAATCACTTCTTCAATACCAAATTTAATTTGTTCTTCAAAATCTCTTCTTCAATACAAATTCTTTTAACAAATCATCAAAAATCCTCTTTTGTATTATCATACATTTATGGAGAATGTTATTTTCCCCTTATGTAATGGTGTGCCCCATGTTCACTTTTCGCCTATTAGAGCTTGAATTGTTTGAACCACTTTTCGGTCTTTGGTTTACTCATTAAAATCGAGTTTTTGTTCTTAGTTGAAACAGAACAACCTGGTTAATTCTCGAGTTATCACTCTATCTATTTTGTCGAACAAAGTTTCTTGTTGTACTCAAACCAGAATAACCATTTCTCTAATTATTAGAGAGAATCGACAATGTTGTTGCCTATCGGTAAACATTATTTTGTACATAACCGAGATAGACGTGGATTAAGTCGAGGCGGTAATAGATTATCTTTCCTTAAGACATTTTACACTCCTGTAATAGCCAGATGTTGTGCGTATGTCTCCCAAAATTCCACGACTTTCTGTAAGGTTCGTGATGGTACTTCACAATTTTGAAAGCAGATAACCTTCGAAAGTGATATGAACTCTTTGACTTTGTCACTTGACTCGTGAACTAATCTCTAGGTAACTACTGCCTTCTGAGTTGGTTTTGAGATAACTCCTGACTTCACTTTTGTCCTCCAAGCACAATCGGATGCTCTCGACTCCAAGATCTAGCTTCGTAAAATACTCTAGATTCTAGATACAGTAGAATGATTTTGATTCTAGATTCTAGACAGAGTATAAAGCTCCTAATTCTAGACATGCTAGAATGCTTTCGATTTCGTACTCTTTATTTCCATCTTCTAAATTAAAGATTATATTCTGGATACACATGGAAAGCTTAATATTTCAGAAGATAGGAGATATTGAATAGAATCCTTCTGACGTTCCCGTTGAGGTGCTCTTTTAGACACATTAAAATGTTCCTGACTTTTTCCATTGAGCTATAGTCTTGACACCCAAGAATGTAGAGCTTGCACGGTTGGATGAGCATGAGAACAAAAACGAAATTTGGAGTTGGGCTCAATTTGTAGGAATCCAATATGTTTATACAAAGGAACACTTTGTTGGCACTTGGGGCCCTGAGCCTCTGAGCTGGAGGTGGCATTGATTGGGAATCCCTCTGCTTTGTGTGCAATATGGCCCTTGGTCGTTCCATTTCCGTGTTTGATAAGATAATGAAATGAATGAAAATATTGTTTTTGATATGTGAATGTAACTGATTTTGAAAGATCACATTAGATGCATGACAGGTTACAGGTACGATCGGTTCGATTTACAGAAGAGATGCTGCCGAATTTTCGACTCTTCTGTAAGTTGTCGGGGCGTGATCATGCTAGATAGATCACGGGGTAATGTGTGACCGTTGGGACTAAAAAGGTGATATTGGTCATTGGTGTATTGTAAGTGTCTGACAACGACTAGAGCCTTTAGATCTAGAGAAAAAGCAGGGAATAAACGTCGTTTGCTGGATCTTAGAGACGCTACCGAAAGTGTAACCATATGGGTGATCTTTGACCATTGGATGGACGCAATTAGGACCTTCCAAAAGGTGGTTTGAAGGGCGCCCGACTGACTGAACGTAACACAACAGTGTTCGATTTACGCAACACGATGTTGGATTGTGAGTTTGGTGAGTGGGTACTGAGCAAAAATTAGCTCTCATTCCAACACCTCAAAACACATTTCGTAACAATCACATCAAAATGAAACTAGGTATACCATATTCTCCAAGGACACATCTGCAAGAGGATAAATCCTCAAAGAACATAACTTAATTGATGGTAAAGTACTTATTTTGTAAACAAGTTTTTGAAGAGAGTTTGACTTAATAGTCTCTAACACTGACTCCAACTAGCCTCCCAAAGTGGTGAATTGTTATATAAATGGAGGTTGATATTGTTTTTGTGATGTTTGTTTAAGATACCAAAATCTATTTCACCCACACAATACAATTACAATAATGATATACAGCATAACCTAGGCATATTACCTTCAGAGACAATCTCATATCCCTAATCTAAAAAACCATACCATAAAATATTGAAAGCAATAATACCTTTTTTTTTTATGAAGGCAATATTACCATTTACCTACACAAACATGACAAATCTTATTTACAATAAAACCACTGAGAAATCATAACAAGATTATCAACCATTGGAAGTTCATAAAACAAACATGCAAATCAAACTGACATTTACTACTAAACCACAAACTAGCTAGAAACAACATTCCACTTCATTCATCCATTTTTTTATTTATTAATCCATTCTTGTGAGTAGTGATTGATTTTACTTCCCAAAGAGAGATTTGAACCACCAGATTCCTTTAGTGTCTTTGGGAGTTTCATCTCCTTCAGGTGGGGGATCAGATTGTGGTGTTTTATGCAGTTTCTTCACATCATATCCCTCAGCTATGGCCTTCTCCACCAGCTGATTGTATATCTCTTCATCTAGGTGAGTGTTCCTGCATAAGATCTACACAAAAAAAAAACACAACTAAATGATCAGAAAATAAAAAAAACCCAGAGCTAAAAAAAACATTGCAGTTGCAGATATTGTCTCCGCTTTAATCACCCAGGCCAAGTCCAGGATTTTGTTGAAACCCACCCGGAAGACCTTTGTACTTAGTACTTACTAAGCTTGAGCGTACACCAATAACCTAATATTTGACACTCTCGTGAGTAATGTAGGAATATTACACAATATACTATAAATATTCTTTCACAGTACAATCTGTATCTTTAATTCTAAATCAAAGCGATTTAAAAATAGTTGAATGAAAGTATGTAATCAGAAAGGTGACATAAACAACTAAATCCTGTGAATGACTCTAAAGAAAAGAAAACAATTACCCAAATCATAAAATTAAAAATGAAGGAAGCTAGGGGTTTAGAATTATACATACCCAAAGATAGTTTCTGCTAGGCTGACCAATCAAAGCATAGGAATAATCATCATCAATGGTCAAAACCCAATAATCACCAACAACAGGGATAATAGGCAAGAAAGGAGGAACATAAAATTTAACTTTCAATTTAGCTTCAGTACTATTTGGATTAGCTTTATATGCTGTACCTTCAATAAACCCTCTTTTCCCATCACTCCAAGTTTCATTTAAAACATGAACAGTGGTACCATCTTCATTTAATGTATAAGTAGCTCTTGTATTTACCCCATTTTTAGGTTGAAATCTTGATGGGAATGAAGCTATTTCATACCATCTACCCATGTATCTTTTCACATCTAAATCTTTCACCACTTCCATTTCTTTCTTTGCTGCCATTCTACTAGAATCTAGATAGAGAGATATAAAGAGGGGATAAAAAGTTGAGAGAGGAAGGGAAGATAGGAAACAATGCTGTATGGGGTTGAGGGTTCAGCTAGATGGGTATTTGTTAAAGGATGAGAAGGCGACGTGGAAGATTTATAGCCTTATGTGGAAAGGTTGTGTGCCAAGTAACTCCTTAACAATAAGATCTTGTTAAGATGGTTCTAGAGTAATTTGAGATATGTAACAATCAATTGTAGATCATGTATAGTATAAATATAAGATTGTAGATCATGTATAGTATAAATATAAGTTATGTGATTCCCTTGTCAATCATATCCCACATTTGCAATACAATTTTATCAAATATGCTATTTTCACCCCGCATTGCAAAGATGCTAAATTAGAATTCGAAATAGAAATATGTAGGACAATGATCTTGTTTTTATTTTTCTGTCAAATATCAATAGAATGGCTAGTTGACCAATCATATGATGACTTTTGACATAAAATAATCATTGCGAGGTATTTGTTATTTCAATGTGTAGCCAGTATCTAAGAGTGCACTAGAAGTAAAATTTATACTAACAAAAGGTTGGGCGTTGGGTATATTCACTAAATTTATGGAACTTTAATACAACTGAATGAAAGAGATCTAGTAGTTGTTGCATTTGTTGAATTCAGTTATTACAAAAAATAAAAAAAGTAATAACATGCCCGTAGAGTCGAGTAAGAAATCAAATGGGACTAAAAATCTAGTTTTAGTATTAGAATACATGTGTCCTACGAAGATTATAAGCACTCCTCATAAAAAAAAGAAAGATTATAAGCACTTTCTTGTTTTGCTATTGTAAGTGTATTGAAGAATGTGACCCTATTGAATGTTGTAGACCGAGTGATAATGAATTTGAAAATAGCCATAAATGATTTGTAATGTCACGGTATAAAAATCTTGAGAAGAATAGAATGAAACAAGAAAACAACAATCTGATATTAAAGTGACAATGACACTTTTGGTGCTTCAATTATGCTCACTACAAATATCAATTCATAAATACTTGGTTTAAAAACGAGAGTGGTAACTTAGCTATGAAGTGATAATTTTGAACCGCTTACAATGAACTCATTAACAAAAAAACGAAACAAAAAAAGTACCAAAACTTACTTGGTTATGTTATTATGTACACGTATGTGTCACAAAAACAAATATCATTTGAACTTGACAAAATAGTGAAAGCTTGTCGGCCAAGCATCAAAAAAGCTAGTACACCACATAACTAGGGAAATGATTTATCTCCGGTACATATGATCCCCAAGATTTAAAACTTTTTTTTTTTTGTTGAAACAAACTTCTTTTTTTTTTTTGTTGAAAGAAAACTTTTACAACTTAGAAACCATTCTCTTAATTGATTATGAAAGAGATGGGAACCTTAACAAAATAAAAAGAGATGGACAAATCAAGGACCTAGAGAATTGCACTCTTACATTTCTATTTTCTTGGAAGCAACAAAAGAGCTTAGAAGATCAATCGAAAATGATATTTTTCTATCTTGGACGCACACAGAAGATTTTGGGTACATGTGGAATTCCATGGCGTTGCAACACGTCAAAATTTTCTGAAAGTATTTTTTAATTCCTTGCTTGGCATTATATATATACATAAAGTATTTCGAAATATATATGGCCCTGCAACATATCAAAATGTTCATAATATTTTAGTTCCTTGTTTGAAATACAATCAAAAAATATTTTAAAAACTATGCAACTCCATGGCACTGTAATACATTAGTTCAATAATATTAAGAAAAATATTTTTGAAAACTATTCAACTACCAAAATTTATGGAATAATCCACGAGAACCCACATCCTATTTAGGATCGACCTCACAAATTTTGGAATAGATACACAATCCCTTGCATTCGTATCGGATCACTAAGAACGACTTTCGTCCCTACTAGACTGGTGTGTCTCGCAATCAAGCTTCCTTCTGCTTTGCACTCTAGGGTCAATCCCCCTCATGGCCAAGAAAACCTTTGCACGTCTCGTTGCGCCCCAACTTATCAGATGTGGAAATTAAGGTAAAATTTATAGATCTACTTGATGAAAATTGGAAAGAATAATAGAGTAGATCCAGGTTCTAGTATTATTTCCAACTGACCCATAAAACATAAACATCATCATCGAATTGTACGAAAGTGAAAAAAAACTACCTTGGACCGTCTAGAGAGGGTAAAGGTCTGAGGAAAAGTTGTATGTCAAACAAAAATTCACTGTTTTAGTATCAGATCTGAAGAAGAAGAAAAAAGTATTGAAACAGAAGAGGAAGAAGAATAGTCAGTGGGTTCTAGTGAGAGAAAGATGTCAAGCGGTTCTCGGCGTTCAACAAGTTGTTTGAGATGTTGTTTGGTTTTGTTTGCAATTGCTTCTGCTCTTTTTGTATCTGGGCCAGCATTATATTGGAGATTCAAGAATGGGATTAGGTTAAAAGATAATACATCTTCTTGTTCACCTTGCATCTGTGATTGTCCTCCTCCTTTGTCTCTAATGCAAATTGCTCCTGGTATGTATTCATTCCCCTTTTTGACTCTTTTGGATTCTGGGGTTCTGTTATTTCTTCATTTTCTTTTTTCATATGGTAGTTAAATGTGAAATTAAGAGATACCCACCATTACCCAGATTCCAATTATGTCTGATCAGCTTCTAGGTTTTATGTTTTGTGTTTATTTGGCAATTTTGATATCTGGGTTATCTGTTTTTCCATAATTCTGTAAGATTAAGGTCAGTTTTTCTCAATGAATTATGTTGTAGTACTTACCAAGAAGAGAAGCTCAATTTTGTCTTGTAGATCATTTCCTTGTACTTGTGTTAGGAAATTGGACTTTGTTTGAGATTCTGTATGTGTTAGGAAAAATAACCTAATTAACTTGTTCAGGAATATGAAGATAAACGATGCGAAAGTAAAAGTAGAGACACCAAGATTATTTAACGTGGCAAAAAACCCCTCCAAACTAGAAGGTAAAAAACCACGGGACCTAGTCCAGAAATCTTCCACTATAATTAAATAATGGTTTACACAATTCTTCAAGATGTGTAGAAACACTCTTGGACAACTCTTCACCAAACCTATGGTGGATAAACTGAACAAAGAAACAAAGAAATAAAATCTCTTACTCCTTAGGATTTGAACAAATCCTAGATTACTAAAGGTTGAAGAAGATAACCACAAACTAAATTGCTTCACAAGATTAATAATCTTCTTTTCTTCAAACCAATATTCTGCTCTTTCAATCTCTCTTGAAAGAACCACTTCAGAAATCTCTCTTTCTCTGGCTTCTCTTTGTTCTGGAAGTTGTTGTGTATAATCTCTTCCCTTTCATTCCCTTTTATAATGATAAATAGGGAGGTTTACCAAAAGAAATAGGAATTCTAGGAAAAATAACCTAATTAACTTGTTCGCATATTTAGATTTTGGCTTAGCTTTTCGATTAATCTTCATAGTCGGATCAATTTCAAGGATAGGTTCGATAGCTTCCGCGACTTTCAGTTATAACAGTATGTTGGTTTTGGTGTTTAGGAAGATCATTGCTGGTTTTGAATTCTCTAGATCCGATTTTCGCCAAGCAGTAATTGACTTATTAACCATTATAGTTTGTAATCCTTTTTCAATCAGAATGTAGAGTCTTGAGATCTTCTCTGTATCTAGACCACATGAGTTAGTGTCGGTCTGGAGGAGAACTTTTGTAGACTTCCACCATTTGTGTTGTGTTTGAGCTGTCATTTGTGGATCAGTTTGGACTAGCCTTCTGGTGATCATAGAGTCGGAAACCCAGTTTTGAATCCAATTAAAGGTTGATTTGAGTGCCTCAAAAGAAATCACCCATTCAATTCAAACGGGATATAGTTTATATTGTTTTTGTCATTCATTCCAGAGTACACAAATCCCAAATTTTTTATCAACAAATGAGTCCATTTCAGGTACTTTGAAACTGGGAAAAGTTATGTTCGGGAACAATTCAAGAAATTCAATTTCTAGTAGAAAGTTCTTTCAGAATTTTGACACAATCGTGAAAAGGTTCATGAATAATTTCAAACCAACATTAGATATTGAGCTAAGTAAACCGCATACGTACGAAAAAAAATGCCAACGAAGTAAGTAGAGAGAATACCTTTACTTTTCGTCTAGAGAATTCATCTTTTCTTGAGTGTAGGAGTTCCTATGACCAAAACTGATGTAGGACAGTGTAGATGGCAATTGTATGCATATTTGAGATCAATCACACATTAACATGAACAACTAAAAATCAAAACAATGGTGATTTCATACATAACCATTTAGAGTATCACTAAAATATCATACATGATTCGAAACCGATTACAATCTTACAATATTAACTCAAAGAAGCACATAGGACTTTTTATGATGTTTTAGGTTAGAAATGAAGGTCAATAGCAAGTCTGATTCAGCAACTAAATTAGGGAAAATAAGTAAAGATAGATGGGTAAACCTGAGATTTATGGGAAAGTAAAAAAAATAGAAAATCTTGCATCATTAGTGGACAAGAAAAAGTAAAGGTACGAAGTAACTTGGACAACAACAAACATCTTCACTTATTATAACCAAGCATAAAAACGAACAGTTTCTTTGAATCACACGAAAGTTAAGGGATCACGCTAAAACTATCAAAGCTCAACACTTATAATCTCTTTTTTGTTCTTTGTTTTCTACAAAATGAAATTATTTATAGATTAGAGAATAACTACTTAAACTACCCTACTTTACACATGTTATTCAAACATGACATAACCACATATAACTACCGTTGCTTCCATATGTCTCTCACACATAAAAAAAACAACTAACTAACCATAAGTTAAAAATAAAAATATAATTAACAAAATTGTAAATAACTCCTTAATCTAATCAGCAAGTGGACCAAATGTTTCCCCGTGCCTGAGTAAGTTTTGCTTAAAAGATTGTTAAAAACGCTCAACAAATGAGGGTTGTTTTCTCCAGCTTCATTTCTGTTACCACATATAATCAGATATATCGAAGTTTCCACTTGACAAGATGCTTTTGGTATCCTCTGTGCTTAGTATTAACAACTTGCGTGTCCATGATATCTTCACTCTCATCTTTGCTTAAGAGGATGAAAGTGATAATGATGAAATGGTCGGTTTGATAGGTATATTGTAAGGATTAACTTATGCGGATAACTTTTGGTCCACTTGTTGATTAGATTAGGGAGTTATTTGTGATTATGTTATCTTTTATTTTTGTTTTTTCATTTATAGTTAGTTATTTGTTTTTTATGTGTGAGAAACATGTAGAAGCAAGTGTAGTTATAGGTGGTTATGTCATGGGTGAATTACATGTGTAAAGTAGGGTAATTTTAAGTAGTTATTCTCTAATCTATAAATAATTCTACTCTGTAGTACAAAGAAAGGAAAACAAATTACAAGTGATAAACTTTGATAGTTTGGAGTGATTCCGCAACGTCGGTGTGGAGCCACTTGGAGTGATTTCAAGAAACTATCTTGGGGTGAAGCCAGTAGTGTTATTATATATATTTTATTTTATGCTTGGTTATAATAAATGAAGATGTTTGTCCAAGTTATGTCCTACCTTTACTTTTCTTGTCCAGTAACTAGGCAAGATTTTCTCTTTTTCTTTCCTATAAATCCCAAGATTTTACCCATCTATCTTTACTTATTTTCAATGATTTAGTTGTTGAATCAGGCTTGTTATTCACCTTCATTTCTAACCTCAACGTCATAGACAACACTACATGCTTCCTTTTGAGTTAGGATTGACCATTATACCTATAACTATCATTTATTAACGTAAGGGACGTCCTTCATAAAAAAAAACGTAAGGGACGCTATTGTAGGATTGTAATAGACCTCAAATCATGTATAATATCTTAGTGATACTTTAAATGGTTTTGTATGAAATCAGCGTTGTTTTGATTTTTAATTGCTCATGTAATGTGTGATTTATATCGGGCATGCATAACATGGCCATCTACACTGTCTTACATCAGTCGTGACTCGTGAACCAAGTTACGAATCCAATTTAAGGCCGATTCATGTGGTAATCTTTTGAATTTATAAAAGGGAGTATTCCTAGATTTTAATGACTAAAAAAAGGAGAACAATTGTGGAAAACATAATGTACTTTATTCATAATTTTGTATGTGGACGTCTTATATATTAGTTAGTCGACAAACAAGGTCAGACAAGGTCAACAAAACTGCGGTAGGGACTCCTAGAATTCCCATGCAGTGAATCTCAAAACAAAATCTCAACACGGGAGTTTTGTATAGATTACCATGAGGTGCGTCTCAAAATCAAAGATGAATTCCACGTCACCTGAAAGAGTACTTCTAAAAGCATTAAGACTTCTTTGTGGAGTGCTCTGGTTTAGATGTTTATTCTTTGTTCCAGGTGCCTTGAGATTGCTATCCAGTATTTAAGCAATCTTGAACATCCTGAGTTATTGACCTCTTCTCTGTTTTTCATTGTTTCTGTGATGCAAAGCTGAGTCTATAGGTCATGGTGTTCCTAAATTAGGTGACATTCATAGTGAAGTAAGTAGAGAGAAGACCTCCATTTTTTGTTTGGAGAATTCTCAAAGATCCATCTTTTCACGAGTATAGGAGTTTTATGACCCATATTACGTGGGAAAATCTCTTTTCTGTACTTCACGTGTATCTTGTTCTAATGCAA
>BEHA01050162.1:111350-124214 GCA_002897215.1 Eschscholzia californica subsp. californica
ACATTTGGTTCATGGACAAAATGTCCTGGGGACATTTCAACATATTGAATCCATGGACAAAATGTGTAGTGGATATTATTATTATTATTATTATTATTATTATTATTATTATTATTATTATCTCATCATTATTATTATTATTATTATTATTATTATTATTATCTCATCATTGAAGGATAATTGGTAGACATTTATTATTTTAATATTATTATTATTGTCAAACCATATGAAATAATATATTTGTACTCATGTTTCAATAATATATTTTTCGACTTTTGTGGACATCTGTGGATATCTGAGGACATTGATGGATATTTAGTTGATATTTATTATTTTTAATATTATTACTGTCTTACCATATGAAATAAAAAAATTAATTAATATTTCCAAATATATATTTTTCGACTTTCGAAGACATCTGTGGACATTGATGGACAATTGGTAAATTTTTATTATTTAATATGGTTAAATATTAATATAATATAATATAATATAATATAATGTAATATAATATAATATAATATAATATAATGTAATATAATGTAATATAATATAATATAATATAATAATAATAATATAATATAATATCATATAATATAATAATAATAATATAATATAATATAATATAATATAATATAATATAATATAATATAATATAATATAATATAATATAATATAATATAATATAATATAATATAATATAATATAATATAATATAATAATAATACAATAATATAGTAATATAATAATAAGATAATATTATAATAATATAATAATATAATAATATGATTTGATAATAATAATTATTTTTATTACCTTCCTTACTCAAATATATAATAATAATAATAATAATATAATAATAATATTAATAATACAATAATATAGTAATATAATAATAAGATAATATTATTATAATATGATTTGGTAATAATAATTATTTTTATTATCTTCCTTACTCAAATGTCCCCAAGTGTCTTCCATATTTTGAGAGACATTTTCTCTCCAAAAGCTCTCCAAATTTACACTAAAATGTCTCCAAATGTCCCCAAAAACAATTTGTCTTGAAATGTCCCTAATTTCGTGTCCCGAACGAATAACACAGACATTTGGGGATATTTGAAATGTCTCCAACCAATAACACGGACATTTGGAGACATTTGAAATGTCCCTAACCAATAACACGGACATTTGGAGACATTTCAAATGTCCCCAACTAATAACACGGAAAATGTCCCCCAATGTCCCCAACCACTACCCCCCTAAAGGAACAACCCTCTCTCTCTCTCTCAAAGTTTATCTGTCTATCAATCAATATATGCCTTTTCTTCTTTCAACAAAAAAAAAAAAATGATCTCTCAAGAATGAGGGCAATGATGATCTCTCAAGAATTTCTAGGGTTTCAGACAAAATGATGAAGGATGAACCACTCTCCATTAATGATGGCGGGGTGACTCTGAGGGTCTGTGAGGAAGGGTTACATTTTTGTACCCACTTCACACAGGCAACTGTTGTTGCAGCCATTACATGAAGAGGTTCATTCATGCTATAGAAAGAAGATCTGAGCCTCCTCCTAATTTACCCCCTCTCTCTCTCGCT
Organism: Eschscholzia californica subsp. californica; assembly: GCA_002897215.1. Classification (NCBI taxonomy): domain Eukaryota; kingdom Viridiplantae; phylum Streptophyta; class Magnoliopsida; order Ranunculales; family Papaveraceae; genus Eschscholzia; species Eschscholzia californica. The sequence goes on from BEHA01050162.1 coordinate 112,947, forward strand.
CTCCTGTAGAGATTTGAGGTTCAGGTATGTGTTTGGTAATTAGGGTTATTTCCTATTTGGCCCCCAACTTGTCACAAGCTGGAAAATTTAGTCCTTTTAACGATTCTGTGGGTGGATCTACCGGAGAGACGTGGGTGTTTTTATGATGGGTTGTTGCCCCTCTCCGGCATGATGACGGCCATGATTCTTCTCCTCATCAAAACCAAAACAACCCATCTATCTCTCTCTCTCTCTCTTTATTTGTGTGTGTGTGTATATCTACAAAAAATGGTTTTTTGTAGGGAGGGGCTAAAAAGCACCTGCTCAAAGTGCTGTTTTGAATGAACATCTTTTTCTTCTTTTTTAAGTAGTGGGGCAGTGATGATTCTTTTAGAAGTTCTGCGGTTTCTGATGAAAGTCTCTCCATTAGTCATGGCGAGGTGACTCGGAGGGTCAGCGAGATAGGGTTACATTATGTAACCATCTTCAAACAGGCAACCGTTGTTGCAGCCATGCATGGAGAGCTGTTTCTTCTGTGACAAAAATGAAATCTGAGCCTCATTATTTTTGAGTTTTAAACAAATAGGTCAAAATATATATATTTTTTTGGAAATTGACTACGATCTTCTATAGTCGTTACAATGGCATTGATACGTCATAATAATATTGAGCAGCAAATATATCGTCGTTGGATTAATTCTAGGGAGTTCTATAGGCGCCCCACATTACTGCTAAATCTTTAATTTTGCTTGCACCCACATCTATCGGAGAGATGTGGGTGTTTTATCGAGAGGTTGTTGCTCCTCTTGGCTCCGGTGATCTGAATGATATTTTTACGAAACTGTATGTGTGTGTATATATATATATATGTATATATATTCTTGAGCAATTCTATTCAGCCTACCGAGCTTGTTTAGAATGTGCTTCTGCCTCTTGTTATTCGTTTTGATTAATGAGGCATTGATGATTTCTTAAAAAGTTTACCGTTTCGGCTATAAGAATGAATGTTTCTTCATAGTCATGGCGGGGTAATCCGGAGGGTCAGTGAGATAGGGTTACGCAAATGTTCAACCGTTGTTGCAGCCATGCACGAAGAGGTTATTTCTTGCTGAGAAAATGAAATCTGAGCCTAGTGATCCATCTCTACTTATCAGATTTAAGATAAAACCTAGTTGCTCGGCAGCTCGGCTCCTTCGGTTGTCAATTTTTATTTTTGAGAAAGTTTTGAGAGGTTCAACTTGAAGCCCTCAACAAAAATCCTTGAGATAGAAAGTGGAGATTAGAGATAAACCCTTTTACCAGTTGCTCACTTCACTTGCTTTGCTCGGCTCCTCCTTGTGTTGTTGATCTGATAAGTTGAAACTCTCATTTTCTTGCCCGTCTTGAAATCCCATTTTTTTTTTGAAGCAGGCTCCTCGCTTCTTGTTATTAATTATGGCCGGCCTTAGGTATTGAGGCAGTTACGATCTCTCAAAAATTCCTATGTTTCAGACAAAAAGGTAAATTATCTCCATTAGTCATGGCGAGGTGACTCTGTGGGTTAGTGGGATAGGATTACATTTTGTACCCATCTTCCATTGTCATATGTTGTTGCAGCCTAGCATGAAGGGAAAAAAATGAAATCTGAGCCTCTTATGATCTATCCCCCTTTGCTTTGAAAATTGCACTATCCGCTCTGTGGGATCTACCAGAGAGATGTGGGTGATTTTTTGAAGGGTTGTTGCCCCTCTCCGCCGATCTAAATGATGTTTTGTGAATGCAGAGGCTTTGGTTTTTCTCCTCATAAAAAACAAACAACCCTTCTCTATGTGTGTATATATGAATATACATTTGCGAGCCTAAGCACGACGGCTTGTTCTTCTCTTTAATTAGTGAGGCACTTTTGATTTCTGAAAAAGTTTGTAAGGTTTGAGTAAAATGGATGAATGTCTTTCCATTAGTCATGGCGGGGTGACTCCGAAGGTCAAAGAGATAGGGTTACGTTAATGTACTCATCTTCCACGAGCAACCGTCGCCGCACATGCAGGAAGAGCTTGATTCTTTTATGAGAAAATGAAATCCAAGTTCCCTCCAGTTTACGCCTCTTGCTTAGGGGTGTGCAAAAATAGACCAAACCAATCAAACCACACCAATCTAGTCGGTTTTCAAACCAAACCAAACAACGAGTGGTTTGGTACGGTTGTAGATTTCCAAAAACCAACTAGTTTGGTTCGGTAAATGGATTTAATTTTTAATTAAAACCAAACCGAACCAGTCAAGTTCAATTTATATATATATATATAATTATATATATATATATATATATATATATATATACATAATTTTTAAAAATTATATCTATCATGTCTCTAAATTTCATACAAATACATATCTTTCATCAAGTTCTTGCCAGAAACAAGAATAACTTCTACCCATACAAAACAACAACACTATTAAAATATAATGTTGCAAGCTAGTATTAGATTAAAACGATTCATGTATCATTAATTTTACTAGCTACTATATAATATTTGGGTCGGTGGCTTGCACATGTCTTAAATGTTTAAAATGTTTTTCGACGTACTATGTTAGTTTGATTGTTTCTTCAGGTTTTTACGTAGTGTTGTCTTGATCTTATACGTCAATTTATGAAGAAAGTAACTCGATTCATCGATTTTCATGGAGAACAAACTGTTTCTATGGATGGTTTGGTATCCAGTAGTATCTAAATCGCTCGTTGACGGTTTGGTTGGTAACCGAACCAAAACAAACCATGAGCGGTTTGAGAAATCACTAACCAAACCATTAGCGGTTTGGTAACGGATGACACCAAAATACCGGATACCGAACCAACGAACACCCCTACTCTTGCTCTCCCAACGTACTTGAGGTTACTCAGGTTTATGATAATGATTGGTATACCTATCCCCACTAACGCCCAATTTTAAGATACCCTCTTTTATTGTCCAATTCGGTTACCATAAATCAACAGAATCCATGAGTTTGCTACTGAGTTTCTGTACGAGTAAATGAAAAGCACAAAATCTTGTTCTGTTCTACCTGTTGATTTTGGAGGCAGTGACAATCTTTCAAGAATTTCTAGGGTTTTGACCCAAAGGATGAATATTTCACCATTAAGCTTAGCGAGGTGATGTTAGGAAAACCTAATTAAATTGTTCAGGAATATGAAGATAAACGATGTGAAAGTAAAATCGGAGACACCAAAACTTTTTTTTTTGAGTTCTTGAATTTTTTTCCAAGCATGACGGCTTGTTCTTCTCTTTAATTAGTGAGGCACTTTTGATTTCTTAAAAAGTTGTAAGGTTTGAGTAAAATGGATGAATGTCTTTCCATTAGTCATGGCAGGGTGACTCGGAAGGTCAATGAGATAGGGTTACATTAATGTACTCATCTTCCACGGGCAACCGTCGTTGCACGTGCATGAAGAGCTTGATTCTTTTATGGGAAAATGAAATCCAAGTTCCCTCAAGTTTACGCCTCTCGCTCTCCCAACTTACTTGAGGTTACTCAGGTTTATCATAATAATTGGTATACCTATCCCCACTAATGTCCAATTTTAGGACACCCTCTTTTGTTGTCCAATTCAGTTACCATAAATCAATAGAATCCATGAGTTTGCAACTGAGTTTCTGTACAAGTAATTGAAAAGCACAAAATCTTGTTCTTTTCTACCTTTTGATTTTGGAGGTAACCTTTCAAGAATTTCTAGGGTTTTGACCCAACGGATGAATATTTCACCATTAAGCTTAGCGAGGTGACTCGCCTCTTCTAATAGGCAGCCGTTGTTGCAATCATACATGAATAACTTGTTTTTATGTGAAGAAAAGGAAATCTGAGCTTCTTATTTGCCCTCTTTCTCTCTACGATAACAATGGAGATATGGTTAATATGTGTTTGTTGGTAAGGGTTCGTCTTTAGACTTTTTACTTACTCATGGAAGTAATGGGGTTAATTGAAGATGCGGCTAACTGATCAAAGTAATTTCTCATTTTCTGAGCCAGCAATGATGATCTTTTGAGAATTTATTGGATTTCCGATGGAAGAATAAATGCTTCTTTGCTAGTCATGGCGGGGTGACTCGGAGGGTCAGTGAGATATGGTTATATAATTTCTTACTGGCAACTGTTGTTGCAGCCATGCATGAAGAGTTTTGAGAGTACTCGGATTCACCCACCTCTCTACTTCACGTTGATTGGTCGGGACATTTTGATATTGACCCCCACTTTATGGCGATATTTGGACTACACTCTGTTTTTTTAAAACAACTGATGTAAATCCCGTCTCTCTCTGCTCTGAATATTTGTGTTTGGTATGTGTATATGTTTGCCTGACCTTATTCGAGGCCGTGATGATCTTTCAAGAATTGGTTTCTGGCAGAAGGATGAATGCTTCTCTGCTAGTCATGGCGGGGTGACTCGGACGGTCAGTGCGATTGTCGCAGCCATGCAGGATGAGAATATAAAATCTGAGCCTACGTATGGCTAGTTTTAGAGGCGCCTCCCATAAGTGTAAAAAGACACCTCATTACTTCACAAACTCCCCTCTAATTTGCCTTGAGGGAGCTGTGCATCTGTGCCTTTTCTTTTTTTTTTTTTTTGAACTATGGAGGCAGTGATGATCTCTCAGGAATTTCTAGAGTTCCAGACTATGTTGAAGGATGAATCTCTCTTCATTTATGATGGCGAGGTGACTCTGAGGGCCCTGTTAGATATGGTTACATTATGTACCCATCTTCAAACAGGCAACTGTTGTTGCAGCCATACATGAAGGGGTCGTTTTCTTGTGAAAAGTAAAGTCTGAGCCTCATATTTACCCAATCTTTCTCTTACTACTGTTGAGATTTGAGGGCGAGCGAGCTTATTGAGCATGTGTTGAATTTTAGTTTCCTTCTTCCAAAAGTTCACCGAGTCCAATTGGTGATTGAGTTTTTTTTTTTTTTTTGCAGTAAGTTATGCTTCTTTGCATTGATCCTTCATTTTTAGTTACTAACGCAGTGACGATCTCTTCAAATTTTTAGTGTTTCAGACCAAATGATGAATGCCTCTCCATTATGTTTCTATCTTCAAACATACACCCGTTGTGGCAGGCGTACATGAAGAGCTTGGCAATGAACACACAGAGCCTCCTATTCTTGCTCTCTTTCTACTGTAAGGGTTTCAGGTTAAGGTTTGTTTTTGGTAGTTAGAGTTTATTGTTATGGGTTCATTCTGTTTTTCCCCCAATTTGTGTGACCAACCATAGAAGGATAGAGTATAGACAATACCACTCAAAAGAGATACACGTGTTTTTCAAAACCCTTAGTGGAAGTATAATAAATGAAGGAGAAGATGAAATCTGAATTTTCTCACAACCATACTGAAGACTAACATTTGAATATCCAATGCAGAAAAATTGGCTTTCTTTCCCATGTGAAAAAATGGTTTTCACATCCAAATATTTTCACACGTACCAAACGGACCCTTAATTACCAAGGCAATGATGATCTCTTGAGAATTTATAGGTTTCAAGACAAAAGGATGAACTTTTAATCTCTATTAGTCATGGCGAGGTGACTCGGAGGGTCAGTGAGATAGGGTTACATTATGTAACCATCTTCAAACAGGCAACCGATGTTGCAGCCATGCATAGAGAGCTTGTTTCTTGTCTGAGAAAATAAAATCTGAGCCTCCTTATATTTGTTTGAAGTCTACATTTATCTATCTATCCGTCAGTCTATGCATTTTCTTGTTCTTTTCTTTACTGAGGCAATGATGATCTCTCAAGAATTTATAGGGTTTCACTTGGAATGATGAACTTCTCTCTATTAATGACCGCGGTGAGACTTGGACGGTCTGTGAGAAAGGGTTAGATTATGTACACCATCTTCTATCGGGCAACCATTGCTGCAGCCATGCCGAGCATGTTTTCTTGTGAGTGGAAAAACCTGAGCCTCCTATGTACCCTCTCTCTGTAGTTCAGATATGTGTTTGGTAAGTAGGTAAATTCCTATTTGGCCTCAACTTTGTTACTAGTTTGCAAACTACTCTGAGCAGATCGACCAGAGAGATGTGGGTGTTTTTAAGGGTTTGTGTGTGTGTGTGTGTGTGTGTATGTGTGTATGTATTTGTGAGCAAGTTCTACTTAACCAGAGCTCTTCGAGTTTATGCTGAATGAGCTTCTGATTCTCTCTTGTTCTTCTTTCATATCAGTGAGGCAGTGATGGTCTGTAAAGAATTTCTAGCGTTTCAGAAAAAAGGATGAACATCTCTGCATTAGTCATGGCGGGGCTACTCGGAGGGTCATGAGATAGGGTTCCTTTATGTAATCATCTTCCACTGGCAACCGTTGTTGCAGCCATGCATGAAGAGCTCGTTCTTTGTCTGAAAAAAATGAAATCTGAGCCTCCTGTGGTTTACTCCTTCGCTCTCCCAACTGAGTTAAATCGGCTTTACAGTAACTTTTAGTCTATCCCATCACCACTAATGTGCAATTGAGGATACCCTCCTTTTAATGCCCATGAGTTTGCTCATGAGATTTTGCATGTGTGGTTCCCACGCGAAACTTCTTGTTTTTCGTCTTCTTTATGGTTACTGAGGCAGTGATGATCTTTCAAGAATTTCTAAGGTGTTCTATCAAAATCTCACGATTTTCTCATGGCGAGGTGACTCGGGAGGTCTCTGAGATGGGGCACGTCTTGTTCTCATCTTATAGGCAACTGTTGTTGCAGCCATACATGAGCTTGTTTCTTGCGAGAGAATGAAAAAAATAAAATCTGAGCCTCCTATTTACACTCACTTTACTATATAGATATGGGTTTGGTAATTAGGATTTAACTATTGGACTTAGCTACAATTGCCCAAAATATTTGGACGCAACGGCCATGGGCCCATATCATTTTGGAGTTGGTGGCTATATTGATAGTTGTCGTGAGTTTTTATGCCATCAGACCAAATTATTTTGGACCAAACAACCATTTGTTATTTTCGTAGCTTACTCCGGGCTGAAATGGTGCAGTTGAAAATATTTCTGAGGCAGCGATGATCTCTCAGGAATCTCTGAGGACTTGTATATAAGGATGAGCGTTTCTCGGTTTCTCCATTTAGTCATGGCGGGGTGACTCGGAGGGTTGGCGAGACTTGATTACATCATGTAATCAGTCGTCCACAGTCCACTGGCACTTGGTGGTGCAGGTATGTCAGAGCTATTTTCTTGTCCGAGAAAGTAAAATACGAGCATTCGTCCTTCTTTCTTTCACAGACTTGAGAATACTCAAATTCACCCTCCTTTCTCTCTCTGTATATACAGGCATTTTGATATTGACCCCTTCATGTGTATATTTGGGACGATTCCCCTTTTTAGTGGAAAGATGGATAGATTTTTCATTTGATGGAAACCGATTCAGAAACATCAAGGGTTTCAAACCAGATGATGAACATCTCATCGTTAGTTATGGCTGAGTAACATGGACAGTCAATGAGATAGGGTTACATTTTGTGCCCATCTCGGAAGGCAGCCATGGTTGCAGCCTTGCATGAAGAGAGTGTCTTTTCTGGAAAATGTAATCTGAATCTCCTTATATATGCCCATCTCTCTCTCCCTTGCGAGGGGGAGAATGGTATTTCTTTCGTACTTGCAATTGAACTTATTCCTTCCAATGGAGGGATTGCCGAACTATTTTGAGAAATCTAGATAAGAGAGTTATCAAATTGAGTTTTTGGGTTTTGAAGAATTGAGACAGGGATGATCTCTTCATAATATCTAGGGTTTCAGACGAAGGATGAACCTCTTCATTAGTGATGGCGGGGATTTGGGCTGACTTGAGTGTCCAAGATAGGTCAAGTATCCATCCTCAAACGGGCAACAGTTGTTGCAACCATAGCTGAACTTGTTTTTGTTAGAAAGGGAAAATCTGAGATGGTAAAATAGGGTGTGGCTATAACAGTTATCTTGAAACTTTGGTCCCCCAAAATGCATTACAGTGCAACCGATTGAACATGGTTTTTGTATCGGCTTAACAATTAAATTGGAGTAACTCACCGGACCTAGCCGAAACTGATGTAATTCATAAATTCTATTACTCTTTTCACTATCAATGGAATGACCTCTGAAGAATTTTTCGGGGTTTAGATGAAAAGATGAATCCCTCTTCATTAGTGATGGCGAGGTAACTCGTAGAGTCGATGAGTTAGGGTTGCAATTTGGTGCCATCTTCCATCGCCAACAGTTGTTGCAACTATGCGTGAAGTGCTTGTTTTTTTTTTTTCCTTTCTCTTTTTATGTTGGGTTAATTTCTATCTGGCTTCCAATTTGTTACCAAATAGTAACCGGTCCTGTGGACAGATCGACAGGAGAGATGTACATGTTATTTCAAAGGGTTGTTTGGCCCTATCCGGTGATCTGTCACTTGATCTATGATTCTTGATGACATCAAAACCAAAACAGACCCCTTCTATGTTTATCAGCAAGTTCTGTTTTGCCCAAGGTTTATCGAGCTTATGCTTCTTGTTTTTTCTTATTATGGAGTCTGAATAGTTCCGTTTAGATGAACCAAAGATTACATATCATGAATTAGGTGAACCAGACATTTTGAAATCTAACTTAGTTATCAGTCTGATATCAAATATAATTCAGAAAAACAGTATTTAAATAATCGAGCAATTTTTTAGCATTAGAGGCTATGAGAAGTGAGAATAGTTCTGTATCCACAAAGAGAAACTTCAAGACCAAGGTTATAATATCTACTGCTTCTGTGCTTATTACCTCACTTAAGAGTACGCGACTGTACAAATTAACGAAACACCACACGACCTGAGGAAGCATTTTAGGATGATCTCACCTTGGCGAGGTTCACTTCATTAACAAGAAAGACATCTTCAGATACTAATATGAATTGTTTTGACTTAGAAAAAAATCTAGTTATTATTACAAGTTTAACTTAATAAGTAAGATTAGAAAACTAACAAAAGTTACATGTAAAGAACTACTTAATCAAGAAGATGATCATGAATGGTTTTACAACTAACCCTAAATCCAATAAACCAACAAACAGAATGTTAGTATAGAAATTCAAGTAAGTTCTTCATTTTCATTTACCTTTAGCAAGAGAAGCAAATTTACCCAATGGCTCGCCTGATCTTTATTACCTTCACTTAAGTTACCAAATTATTAATCTGAAAGATGGATTAAGAACTGAAAACTCCCAAGCTGATAATATTCAATCAAGGGTAATAAAAATCACTGGAGATTCAGAGTAATCCCAAGTTAATTTCCATTTACCTTGATCTTGAGATGCAAATTCACCCAGAATCCTTTTAGAATCTCCTCTCATCTTCATTACCTTTAATTGAAGATCATCAACTTGAGATTTTTGAGTTCTTAATCCATCTTTCAACTTAATTATCTTTTGAATCAGCTAAAAACTCAAACGGATCAACCAAATTGTGGATTTTCTGAACAAGTTTAACGAAAATGACATCTAACCCTAGTTTCAGTCCTGCTCTAACATTACTACAGTATTTTTGAAGTGGAGAGAAATGTGAGGGTTTTGAGGTAATGAAATGAAGATTTCTGCTCCAGATTTTGAAGTTCAGGGGAGAGACATTCTGAACGTTCAAAGTACCCAGGTGGCAATTTGATTGAAATTGGAGTTGTTAGTTCATTTGAAACCCTAAAAGCTGAAGGAGAAGAAGAAGCTTTTCTTTTAGAATTTGGGTTGAAGATTTCAATTTGATTTGATGGTTCAGACATTGCTCTGTTTTGTAGAGTAATATTCTAATGGTGGTGGTGGTGGAATTTGTTTCTTGTGTTTTAGCTCTTTAGGGTTTTTAAAGAAAACTTGGTCTGAATCTTTTCTGAGACACCATTAATGTGGAATAAATACCAATATGTTTGATGGGATTCAAGTTTAATAGGGTTTAATGAAAGAAAAGAAGGTAATCTCTTCTTATATTGATTTAGTATGATTTTCAAAGTGAGATGTCTGAGTCTTTGAAAGTTATGTTTACTTGATAATACTTGATAGTATGAAATAAAGCCAACCCCATGTGAGTTCATTAATTGCTTTGATTCCACTTCAGTCTTTGGAACAAAAGCATATACACAGATTTAGGGTAGTAGTGATCATGGAATCTCACAGTCATAGGTTCCATTTTGAGTTAAGTTTCAGTTTCAACAGATAACCCACTTGCATAGTTAAATAAATGTTTGCTAGGATGTCTCAGTTGTGGCGCCTCACTTTTTTGATTGCTTGAGTCATTGACTCCACTTGATCCAATTTGATGACTACAATGTCTCATGGTTCACTTCCATCGGATTGTTCAGTCCAAGGAGAGTAAAACATACTTTCGGACTGGATCCCGTCCGAAGGCCTGGCTTTAGCTCTCAGACTGGTGCGACTCTTAGTCAATTTAAATAACCTAGAATCAACTTAAATTAGTCATTTTGTGTGAGATAAAACAAGTTAGGCAAACGGAACATTCTAAAATCTGACTCGGGTCAATTTAGTTATCTAGCCAGATAAGATTCAGGTCAGATCTCATATAATTCAAAAATCGATGTTTAACAATATGTATCATCAACAAGAAGAAAATTTAACAAAATGGGTGAACCTCTTAATCCTGGGGCTTAAGATCATAGCAAAAAATGTCTATAGATTTGAACTTAATGAAGATAGTAAGATCAGAAAACTAACAAAAGTTACATGTAGAGAACTAATTAATTGTGAAGATGAAGATAATCATAAACATTTTATCTAAATAAACCCTAACTCCAACAAACCAACATACAGGATATGTTGGTACAGAAAATCAAGTAAATTCTTCATTTCCATTTGGCTTGAGCAAGAGATGCAAATTCACCTAAAATCTTTTCTGAATCTCCCCTGTTCTTCACTACCCTTGATTGAAGATTATCAACTTGGAATTTTTGAGTTTTTAATCCATCTCTCAGCTTAATAATCTCTAATTCTAACTCTAAAATCCTAGATCCAGTATCTTCAACTTCCAATTTCTTATCTTTAAGTTCTATTTCTTGATCTTCAATTTTTCCTCTAAGAGTTTTTTCTTGTTCTGCCATCCTCCTTAATTCATCAAATCTATCCCAAATTTTAGATACCTTATAACCCATTTCTTCAAGTTGAGTTAACTGTGAAACATATTCTTTTGAATCATCTAAAAGCTCAGAAGGATCAACCAAATTGTGGATTTTCTGAACAAGTTTAACGAAAACGACATCTAACCCTAGTTTCAGACCTGATCTAACACTAGTACAGTATTTTTGAAGTGGAGATAAATGAGGGGTTTGAGGTAATGA
>BEHA01050162.1:131784-142697 GCA_002897215.1 Eschscholzia californica subsp. californica
TCCATTTCTTATTCAATCACCATATTTAGCTAACTTTAGTGTGTCGATTATATGAGATGAAATGTGATGAATTCGTGATTATGTTTAATATGATTTGATGTTTTGATTACAAATTGATATTCATTAATTTCGATTATTGTTTTGATCGTATTTTCATGTGTCTTGTCAAGCACTTCGCATAGTTAATAGACGAAACGAAGTATTCGATATCGATCGTAGTCTAAGTCATATTTTCATGTGTCTTGTCATGCACTTCACATAGTGAGGCGACTAGGCGACACTTTCGATGACTTGGGATTAACCGATTATGACGTTTGTTTGACTAAGTATGATCTCCGGATATACGTAGTGCTTATAGACATCACCTTAGGAGTCGAACATCGATTATACTTTGAAACATTAGATCGGACTACACATAGTCGTAGATTTGTCATTATAGATTCCCGGACTTCGACACCTCTCTCACTTATTTGTCTCCTGACTCTTGTTCCCCGACTCTTGCTCCTCCGAACTCTTCTCTCAAATCTCTCTCGCCCGTTCACTTTGATAGTTAATTTAGTTTTACTCGCTTTCTTCTTTTGTTACTCTTTCGATCAAAACCCCCGTTTACTTTTGTTCTTCCCCTTTTTAGTCTAAGTTCGTTTGTAATATCTAGACCAAGGGATAAGACCCTTCGATATCCAAACTACCTTCCTATCATTGGATCGATCCCGGCTTTGCCGGATTACTACTTGATACCTCCGCTTGGGTGTGCAACCTTTTCGGGTGCATCATGTATCATACATTTGTTAAGAAGTGTAATCTGTTTGTAGATCTGACATCAATAATTATCAAAAAATCAAAACAAAGATGTAAAATGATGATGGAGAGCAAAATGTGCTTTGTTAATGTTCAAAATGTGTTGTGTTATGTATACAAACAACAATATATGTGTTTTGATCTATACAAAACATGTTATGTTTTATAAAAATGTTGTTTTTTCAGAATCTGTTAGAACCTAATAGTACAGAATAAAACTTACCAGAGATAAACTGATGATGAAGATGATGACGAAAGTGGAGTCTTAATTAAGATTTCAATCATAAAATCTTAATCAAAAGTGAGAAGATGATGAAAACAACTTGGAAATCGAGGATGTGTTTTAGAGAGAGATAATACGACTAATAAAAACTTGACCGATGAAGGAAAACAATGAAGGAATAAGGACACTTGATGAAGAAAGATGAAGAAAAACGATGAAGATGATTCCCAAATGACTTCTCTACTCAGTTGGGTTTGGTTTTAGAGATGAGATTCCATTCTAGAGAGAGAAAGATGAAGAATTCTTCGTTTAAGATGAAGATGATGAAGAAAACGATGAAGATGATTCCAGTCGTCTCCACCACTCGGTTATGGAATAAGATGATGAAAAAAGGCGATGAGGAAGAAAAACGATGAAACTGAAAATCAGATATGGAAGAAGGGTTTTAGTTTTAAAGAGAGAATTTAAGAGGGTTTCGGTTATGGGAGAAAATATTAGAGAGAGAAAATCAGAGTAAAAAGAAAAGAGTATTTTTAGGATTGTTTCAAAATTGGGTTTTATCTTCTATATAAAGTTATAAAGGGTATTGTGATAAAATATACCCCATAGAAATTTGTGTTTTCTTCGGAGATTGGTCCATGTGCACTAGGTTTCCATTATAAGTTTTATTGTCGAAAGTCCGGAAATCGATCGAAGGGACAAGTAATTTCGCTTTAAGTCTTAAATCAACACCCCTTTCCTAAATTTGGTTTTGTTGTTGAAAACGATTAAAAAGTAAAAGAATAAAATACTAAAGAAGAATAAAATCAAGATGAGAAAGAAATATAGGGTTTTTTTTCATTTTACCACATAAATTGACTTTCTAAAGCATGCAATTAATTAACTAACCCTTTTTCAATATAACTCAAAATCTAACATAATGAACTATTTAGATTTCAGAAGCTATTCTAGGTTAACAAATTTCAAAATCGTGTATTTTTAAATGATTATCATATAAAGAATAAACTCCTTAACTATCATTCATCATCTAACAAGCATATCCCATCTAATAACTAAACAAAAGTATGAAATATCTAATTATGAAACATGAACAATGAAAAGATTATAAAATCTATATGAAATGACAATTAATAGACATTAAAACTCAATAGAAGGATTTATTAATCAATAATATATTTCAATAAAGATCAAATACGATTTCCTCTAATACCCTAGAGACAAGATTAACTACTCAGTAAATTTATAGACATATTGATAAACAAAATACATGGAAATAAATGAGACAAAGAAAAGAGGTCACCCAAATCCTTGCTCCAAAATATTCTCCAAGTATACTTCAACCTATGCTCCAAATCCAAATATTAGCTTTTTTAGAAGATAAGAAAGAGAAATTTTAGAGAAGAAAATGGAAGGAAATATGTTATAGAGAAGAAATTGAGGAAGAAAATAAGATAGAACTAGAAATTAGATCTATAAATTAGGAAAGAAAGAAATTGAGAAGAAGAGATTAAGGTGGCTAAGATGGTAGAAGAAGATGATTTTAGGATTTTACTACTACAAAAGGGAAGGGGGGAGAGAGGCTAAGAAAATAGGTTAGAGAAATGAGATGGATATCCAAGTCTATCAAAAAATGAGTGAGTAAAAGACATTTTATAAGGCTAGGGTTTTATTAGGGTTAAAGTGGTAGAAGGAGAGAAATGGGAGGGTTATTTCTGGAAGAAACAAAGTTATGGGTTAGATGTCGGGAAACCCTAAAATTGATTCTTGAAGGACGGCGGCGGGAGTTTATGGTGGAAATTCGGATGCCATGTGTTGGCTGAAGAAGGGACCCGGGTAGTTTATGGTGGAAATTCGGATGCTATATCATTTACCGGTAGTGGGTAAAGGTTTTAAAGCACGGAGGCTATAGTACACCCGGGTGCACAGTTGCCAAGTTGCGGCATCATGCTCAACCGTCTGATCAAGGACACACAGATCTGGAGGCCTTCAGTTAGGACTACGGTAATGAGTTATTTCGGGTTGCACCAAATCAGCTATCAACCACATGGAACTTTGGTCGCTACTGGACCGTCGGATTGAGACTTAAGGGGAAACAGATGGACAAGATTAAGGCGTTGGTGTGGGATTATAAAACTAAGCCGCATTGCGCTGTACTGGATTATGCACTTTAGGATCGATTCATTGCTTTGCGAGTGTACAGAGATACGATGCTCCAAGCTTCAGGAGTTGCCACGTTACCCAAAGGGTTCCCGTGTGCCCAACTGTGGACCAAATTTGTCCCAATTTTGACCTAACTTTGACTTCATGTAATTCCTTCGTCCAAACTCCGAATTGACTTCCGTTTTCTCCTACGGGCTCGTCTCCGACTCTACTTTTCACCCATATATTGACCTTGGCCATCAAAATGTCCGTGACTCCAAATGACCAAGATATATTCTGTGTATCTTTTTCTCGTTTTTAACCGTTTTCACACCTAACTCTGCAAAAGACACCTAATCAAGAAAACCAACCATTTTATTATAATAAAGACTCGAAACTGACTAAGTCGGATAAATTAAACGACTCAGATGGGATATTTTTATGACTAATCAAATAATCTAGCACCGAATGTCCGTATTGATCGCAAAGTTGACAAATAACCTAAACATGGTGAAAATTGAAAAATCATAATTATACAAATAAATTAAAAGAACTAGAGTAAAAAAACTACCTCTTGCTGTGATCTTGCATTTTGATACACATTTGATGAACTTGAAGAAACCATTAAATAAATCCTAAGTAGTAGCTGTTGATGGTAGGGGTGAAGTTTGTAGGGTGGTTTCATGGGTTTAAATAGAAAAAATAAGGCTAAAAAAAGAGCAAAAAACGGTTAAAAAACGACCATAATTTGGTGTCATCTTGGCCCTGCACTTTGATCTTGTCCCTTCATTTTGAATACCTAGTATAAAACGTAAATCTGTTAATAAAGGTGGTGTAAAATGTAAATCAATTAGTAAAGGTGGTGTAAAACGTAAGGGGACAAAAAAGTAATATTTAAAATCTCAAAGTTAAATCTACCAAAGGTGGGGGGTTTTGGGGATTTAGGTAAACAGCATTTCAAACCTGGGGTTTCAGTAATTCTCCCTCTTACAAATCGTTTCTTTTTCTTCTCTACATCGTTCTGCTCTCCCTCTTCTCATATTTCTGTCCCCGTCTTTTTGGCGAAGACTTCAAATCTTCTAATAAGAGGAGGTAAACTCCCTCTCTCTCTCTTTCTCTCCCAGATCTTCTCGTTCTACTTTCTTAGTTTTAGTTCTTTATATATATTTGACTGCTCGCTTTAGCTTAATAAGTTATGATATCAAATGTTTTCTGTATTCCTTTCTTTGGTATCTTTTTGTTGATTTAGGGGTTTTGATATTGCTGGTCAATGTTTATCTAATAAATATACTTGATTGGCTGATGCTTAGGTTAGTTGATCTCTGTTAATGTTTGTATATATTTATGGTGACAGTTTTAAGTTAAAATGATCAATTGTTTATAGATTTTGGTTTGGTTTCTGTTTGGTTTATTTCTAATCTTTTCATACAAATGTGACTTGTACTAGAGCTCCAAACTTCAGTTTTTGAAGTTTATGCATTTGATTCTGGATCTTGGATCTTCAGTTCCCTGTTCTATTTTAGTAGGTCATAATGCTGTTAGTTTCTAATATTTTTCGTCGATAGTGGAATCTCTAGGGTTTTTAGGCCTGCTCATTTAACATTCTTTTTTGTTGCTTTTGTAAATAATTTGTGGTTGATTTCGAGGGTGTATTTGGATCTCCTTTTTTTTTCTTGGTATTAGGTTCGACCTTATTGGGTAGCTTAGTTTTGAAGTTACTTTTGGTTATTGCTGGACCTGCCTTGCTAGACGTTTCAATCATCTTCTCGTCCTTGTTTCTTCATTACTGTAAATCAAGTAACAGTTGTTACTTTTTGGTGTTGAATGATGATGTGAGTCGGGAATAACATGGTTACCTTACGTGCATTACCTGTGGAGCCTTAAGATACGCAAATGAACTGTTGAAAAAAGAATCAAATGGTTCGTTTTCACACCACATGAGTAAAGTCCGGTAACGAGTTTCTTTAGTAGTTTGTTTGGTTGGTAAATATTAAGATTTTTACCACCTTCTCGGAAAAGAAAAAAAAATTGAGGTTTAGTGCAAATTTGGTTAACTGCAAAGTGTTTTTGTTAGTTTTCTTATTCATTCTGCTATCTTATCAGCGGTGATAACTTGGGCTTTGCAGTGTTCTTAATTGTTGGATTAGCTTGTGTAGTTGACGGCTTACATATTTTTTTGGTTCCATGAACTATGGCACTATGCTATGTTAAGCTGCAGGCAGTGTGCAGTACAAGTTCTAGTATTTTGACTGGTGTTCTTTATTGTAGGCTAAAGTAGTCAACATGCAAGTTAATATTTTTCCTGTATTTCTGTATCAAATTTGTGTTGTTGTATTCCTGAAATGGAATATTAATATTGGAATGATGCAGAGATGGCAACAGAAAATCCTGTACCTGCTCACAGTGCCCAAGTAGTTGGTAATGCTTTTGTGGAGCAATACTATCATATTCTTCATGAATCTCCACAGTTGGTTTTCAGGTTCTATCAGGACTCAAGTGTTGTTAGTCGGCTAGGACCCAATGGGGATATGGAGTCTGTTACAACCATGAGTGTAAGTATGATAAATCCTACAATGTCTTATCGTTATCATCTTCTGTTGTAGATTGCTTAAAAAATTGTATTATTTGGGTTTAGGTGTACAGATACATGAAAACTCATTAGTTCAGTATCAAATGTGTTACATAAGAACCATTCCATTATTATATGCATGAAAACTCATTAGTTGATGTCTAAGCAGTACGACTCGGACTCGGCTCGGCCAAGGGCCGAGTCCGAGTCACTCGGCCGAGTCAGCCGAGTCACTCGGCCGAGTCAGCCGAGTCACTCGGCCGAGTCAGCCGAGTCACTCTGAATATTATGAAGTTGTTAGTAGTGTATGTATATAAAATAATAACATGATAATACTTAATAAAATCAAGTTCAAACTTCAAAATTAAATTACTAGTAGAGTTAGGAACAAGTAGAACTAAATAATCACTCTAGTAGACTCATACTCTAATAGTAATAACTAATAAACTAGAATAAAAAAACTAGTAGACTTGCTATAAAAATAAATAGAAACACAATCTCTACCGAGTCAGCCGAGTCACTCGGGCTAACCCTAGACTCGGCTGATTCGGTGGGACTCGGCTCGGTGTACTGCCGAGTCCCGAGTCACTCCCGAGTCACTTGGCTGACTCGGCCGAGTCGTACTGCATAGGTTGATGTATGAACTATGAAGAACCATTTTATTTTTGAATTGTTCAGCGTGCCTCGAAACCTTGACCTCTAAGGTGGAAGACTATACATCTTACCATCCAACCAAGGGTTGTTGGCATGAAGAACCATTTTATGTTATATATTAGGTTCAAAGAGAAATATTAGAAATTTTACCAAATTGTTTTGCACACTTCGCTCTGATGTTGCAAAACATGTGCACTGTCACCCCTTTGAAGCAGCAAATGGTGTGGATAAACGTATTATGCCTTAAACTTTGATTCTTCTGGTATTATGAACATTTCTAAAACCATTGAATTAAAATGGTTAAGTTCTTAATGTTTATGGCCTGACATAGATGCACTAGCTTTGCCTTTGACTAGTCAATGTCTTCGATCGACGAAGAATTTGTTAACCAATTTTTATTGTGCCTGGTGCTGTTTGAGAGATTTGATCTATTAGCTGGCTAACTGCACATAAATCAACCACATTTATCAGTGTTTTGATCACAGTAATTTAGTTTGAGCTACCAATTGTTGCAAATGATCCATGAAACAGAAAAATGACTTCTGCAACTGCTTTATTATTGCCGTGTTATTTTTTTTGTTTAAAATAAAAACCCTGACCCTATATCTACCCCATTCATTGTAGTGTTTTGATCACGGAAATTTAGCAAATGATGCATGAAACATAATAATAACTCCTGCAACTGATTTACTATCATCGTTTTGTTTTATCAAAAAAACATGTGATCTACAAACTAATGCAAATGATGCATGAAACAGAAATTTAGTTTCACCGTATGGACAGCATATATTCAGAAACTATCCACTCTAGACCAGCTAAACAAGACAGGCTTCAATATGGTCAACAGATGTGTGTTATTTATGGAGTCAGAATCTATAGACCATATTTTTGTACACTGTCCAGTGGCAGATGAGAGTTGGACCTACTACACAGGTGCAAGGCAAAATCTTTAAGGTAGAAATAGTCCCTATAGCCATCTGGAACAATGGGAAGGAATTCGGAAAAAGAAGTATGGAGACATCTGGAAAATGGTCCCTATAGCCATTGTATGGAGTATTTGGAAAGGTAGAAATAGTAAAATCTTTAAGGAGGAAAATTTAAATAGCACATTGGCAGTAGATGTCAAAGGGGTTTCTCTTCCACAAGTCCAGGATGATAAAAAACACTAATACGATCCCATATTATGACTTCGTATACAATTGGGATGCATGGCAGCATGAATATCATAAATACCATGTGACAGACCTTTGCTATGTTTTCTTTTTTGTTTATCCTGATTGTCCTTTGCATTTCTCCATTTCTTCAATAAAATTTTCATTCAAAGTTTCAGAAAAGAAAACAGTTGAGCTTTATCCAAATCCAAGTAGGCTAATAATAACTAAACTTGCATGCATCAGGCTATTAATGAAAAGATCCTCTCCTTGAACTACAAAGACTACAAAGCAGAGATAAAAACTGCAGATGCTCAGGAATCTTACAAGGGTGGGGTGGTTGTATTAGTGACAGGATGTCTAACTGGGACAGACAATGTAGGAAAGAAGTTTACACAGTCATTCTTCCTTGCCCCGCAAGACAAAGGTTACTTTGTTCTGAATGATGTTTTTAGGTATATTGAAAATAAATTGGTGGTGCCGATGCCTTTACCTGTAAATGCAACAAGTGGAAACATTCAAGCAGCTCCTATGACCCCAGATCCTGGTTTGTCTCATTCCATTTTCTTTTTCTTTTGCTTGATTTACTGCTATATCATTTACCATTATCTTCTTTTTAGAGCCCTCTCATGTTTCTGTGGAGCTGGAAACACCTGTCATAGAGGAGGATCTTAGTAACGGGGAGGAAGTATATGACCCTCCAGCAAATGAAGGAGTGGTTGTGCCGAAGGAGGTTGTGGACGGAGAGTTTGTTGAGGATCCCCCAGTTAAACCAGTGCAAAACGAGTTGTTCCAATTAACAGAACATTCTACTGTCCAAGAAGATGCCCCCAAAAAATCATATGCTTCAATTGTCAGTTCTTTTCCTATATACCTTATAATTTAATCGAGCAATTCTCCTAAAAATATTACTCACTTGTATGGAATTTGATGCACAGCTAAAGGTTATGAAAGCCAGCGCAACGCCAGTGCCTACTCAGGTATATGTTCCTACAAACACAGTGAGGGCACCTAGTAAATCTGTGAAGGTGACACCTGCTGCTGTTGGGCAAAAGGTGCATACATCTGCTCCAGCTTCATCTACAGCACCTGCTCCTGCTCAAGAAGCACCTGTTCCTACCAGCAACTATAATTCTGAAAGTAGCAATGTCCACGAAGAAGGTAGTTACCATTTTCTTTATTCTATTCTATTATCAATATGTTAATATGTCATTCATATCATGCAGAAATCCTACAGTACAAGAGATGTTTTGATTTCACTTTTTCTGTTGTTACTGGTCCTGATATTCTATCAACAGATCACTATCATAGTATCGTTCATATTAATTGTTTTAGATTTAGACCTGTGTAGACATTGTGTTGTTCGCAAGGGTCAGGTAGTCTAAAAGCTTGGACCCAAATATCTTGAAAAGTTTCCTTTTGATCGTCCTCTTTCTTTCACGCTCTTCTAATTTGTATTCCCTACAGTTGAAGGGCACTCAATCTATATCAAGAATCTCCCTTTGAATGCGACTGTTACACATGTTGAGGAAGAATTCAAGAAATTTGGGCTGGTTAAGCCTGGTGGTGTTCAAGTCAGAAGTAATAAGGTTTGTCTCATTGGCTATTTGTGTATCAGTACAATTTATATTTAAAAGCCCATTGGTAGAGAGTTTAAGTCACGTTTTCATCTCTGTAGCAAACGGGATTCTGCTTCGGCTTTGTTGAATTTGAACAACTGAGTTCCATGAATAGTGCAGTCGAGGTATGGACTATGCTATACTGCTTTCATTTCCAGAAAGAGACCTAGTTGTTGATTGTGGTACTCTTATTGTTTTGATGACCAAAGTCAAATCATTAGGGTAGTAAGTCAATTATGTACAACTGTTTAAAACTAATACATGAGTTCCAAATTTACCGACCAAGTCAGAAAATTTGACTACAGTCACGTTTGAGTTACTGGCTTTTTCCGTGCACTTGCTCCAGCCTTCGAGTTTAAGAACTCTTTTCAATGTTTTTCTGGCTTGAGGTGCCTATAACAATGCATGAATGTTAGTAAACACGCCACATAGGGAAGGTGTTTTATTTGAGATTGAGATGCAAGTGCAGTACAGGGCAACAAACTTTAAGCCTTTCTTTATATTTCTATGGTTTATTATCCTTGCCTATTATACCAGATTCTTGATCATACACTTACCATATAAATTAGATTGTACTTTTTGGTGCCTCCTGGATATAAACTTTGTTTCAGTTTTAGAATAAGTAATACATCAAAACACATTATCAGGTCAATGTATACTCTTTCAACAAAAAAGAAGGTCAATGTATACTTGTCCAGTTTCTTGTACCATTAGTAGCTTACATGTGTTCCTCGTTCTGGAGAATATCCTTGTTGCTTACATGGAGTTGTCTTCTAATTATGGAAACAAGTATCTAGTCTTTTCAGAATTAAGTGTCCATTGCCTATAGGTGGCTTATGTTCTTTTCGTGGATCTTCGATCTTATCCTTGGAAGTACTTCAGGAAGTTGGGTTATTTTTAGCAACCATCTTTCACTTTAAGCATTTCTTTGTCTATCGTATCCATCAACTAAGTGTATTCTGTTCATGTAGACTTCATCAATCACAATGAGCGGCCGTCAAGTTTTTATTGAGGAGAAGAGAACTACTACTCGAGGCAAGTGAGCCTCTGCACGTAGATTTTGGTTTTAAAACGTTGTTAACATGTTGAAAGCTCCATAGTAAATGTTATAATAATTGATTACTATTTCGCTTGAGATGGGTGGCTTAACCTGGTAAGACAATGACTGTTTTTGCTTGTAGTTGGTAGTGGTGGAAGTAGTGGTGGGAGAGGACGTTTTACTCCAGGAAGAGTAGGGTCTAGGAATGACTTCAGGGGTCGTGGTAATTTTGCTGGACGAGGATATGGAAGGAATGATTTTGGAAACCGTGGGGACCTTTCAGGCAGACGTGGTCCATCAGGACGAGGTGGGGAGGATAGTTACCAACGGGGTGAACAGAACGGTAATGAAAGAGTTGGTGGCGGTCAAGGTGAGGTGGCGCGCAAGAATGCTGATTCTGTGTGAAACAGTACCTCCTAATGGTGATGATTTTTTGCAAACATTCGGAGATTTCTGGGGTCACCCCTTTATATCTGAAATTGAGGTTGGAGATTACATAAATTCAGAGTTGAGTAGGAATATAATTCTTTTGACAATGGATAGTACAGTTATACCTTAGATTGCACTCGGTTTCATATATATTTTTTTACACTTGGGGAAGTTTCTGTTCCAAATATCTGTGTGGTTAACCTTCTTGTGAATATTGGAATTGGATTATGCCCTGTGGGTGAATCTACGCTTTCCAAAGAATAAACCACCCTTTTCCCATTTGGTGGTCTTT
>BEHA01050162.1:148657-167677 GCA_002897215.1 Eschscholzia californica subsp. californica
GAATAACCCTTAGAAACAGGAATTGTCAGATGGATCTGACATTTTGGACCTCTCCCGCAATTCGGACATGGGCTGGGGCGGAAGCTAATTTACCGGGCTAATTTTGGTCCTCTCCCTCAAAAATCCTAAACCTAACTACTTGGTGAATTAAGAGTACACCCTCAAACTAAAATGTGTTTGAGTTGACCATTGTATTCGTTTTTTTCTTCAAACAACAATTGATTAGTTTCTGCTTCTACAAAGTACCAAACTAATTGAACATAATAGTGAGAGAAACACACTTTAGGCTGAGTAATCACATAACTAAGACGAGTTTTTTTTGCTGATTGTGTGAATCTGATTTGTATGACTTACATGGATCAAAATCAACTCAAATTTGACGAGTCGGACACCACGAGTAATATAAAAAATAATCACTCTGAAATATGTGACTCGAGGCAGATTCTGTTCTGACTTTAAAAGAAAACAAATACTACTTTCAATTCATATGTAAAAGAACCTGAATCTTATGATCACAAAAATCAATCAACTTACCCCATAAACAACCCATACTAAAACCATTTTTCCGTGAAAACTTCAAAGACAGTCGAAGTTCATCAGAGTCTTTGAAACTTTCGACGAATTCTTTTTGTGCTCTCATCTTCTGCGCCGAATATTCCCCTCTCAGTAGTAACATCTGAAGGGCACAATCCTCCTTCACTTCTTTCAACTCATCCACCAACGCCTCGTTTCGAGTCTTCTCATTAGCCAAGGAGTTCTTTGCAACTTCCTCTTGTAACTACGTCTCTTCGAGATTTGCCTGCATCGAGAGCAACATCGAGCGAAGCTTTGTTTCCTATGTTTTGGCCATTGATAAACCATTTTGGCAGGAATTTAGGCCAGCTCTACAAACCTCCAGATTAGTTCGGAAAAATCAAAGCAAACGTATAAATACATATGGAGAAGGCAAAAGTCCGCATCAAAGAACCAAAGCTATATGGGACGCTCTTAGGGGTTTCTTTAGAAGATTCTCCCTATCATGTTGAACCCCCCGAGCAAGCAATCTTCCAGGTATACCTCATCAGGCCCAATGCCAATGACTAGCTTGGTTGGGGGAAAATAAGATACAATGACAGGGCTGGCAAGAGAAGTTCCTAAGAAGACAGAAGAACATGGGATTGCAGCAGTACGAGCAGGACCATCGAGAGGTGGCTCTTAAGCACCATGAGCTTTTTCTAGATCGATCTGTACAAAATCACGGGAATTGGCTGTGCGGTTCTCAGAGTTGAAAGGGTTCGCAGGAAAAACAACCTATATCGGCAAGATATCTTTTACCTGAGCATCAGAAGGGAGATTTGCAAGAACCAATGGAACTAGAGCAGCGGTCCCATTTGGAGCTTTAACAGATCTACCATCCCATTTGGAGGCTAAAGATTTAGTTCTGGATTTTCTTGGACTAGAAGACTCCACACTGTATTGTCTTTCCTTTTCTTAAGTACCAATGCTGTAGGAAAAGGGAGAAAACGCTTAACAAGGAAACTCCCACAAGACAAGAATAAGGAAAGAAGTAGAAAAGCTCGATTACCAGCAATACCTTAATTAGTCCAGCCACAAGAAGTTTCTCAGGAGAAAGGTAGAAGGTAGGGTTGATATCCAAAACACCATATGTCTTTCGATTAAGTGCCACATCTGCCTCATCAGATGGTCCAAGCAAAAGTTTGGGAATTTCATCAATCTCATGGGCAACATACCTAGGAGAAATGGCGAACCACTGATTGTTCTCATTGTATTAAATAAAGAGGTATTTGCTTTTGTAATTCTTTCAGGTAACCCTGAAAAGGATGTTTGAATGTCGTTTCACAGCCAAGTAATACCAAGAAGAGTTAACTTTATCCTACTTCATGTGGTAAAGGTACGTGAAGACATAATGTTAAGGTTTGAGGTCAAGATGCCCTAGAAGTTAGGGCAAGGATTGTATTTATAATAAAGTAAGCATTTACAATGTACAGATATTCCCTTGATAGAAAGGATAAAGACAATTGAATACAAATAAATACAATACACAACTAAATAGCCTAACACCCCCCCCTCAAGCCGAACGACCACTAAGAAGAGAGAGCTTGAATACAAGATCATTAAACTTAGTTGTGGAAAGACCTTTGGTAAAAATATCCGCCAATTGAGAATCTCCAGGAATAAATTGAACTTTGAGACCACCATTCTTAACTTGCTCACGAACAAAGTGAAAATCAATTGCCGCATGTTTAGTTCTAGAGTGAAGAATCGGATTCATTGTTAAGTACGTAGTACTAATATTATCACAATAAACCACTGGTGGTGTAGAAAGAGAGAAACGCAATTCATGAAGTAAATTTTTGAGCCATATTAATTCCGCCGAGACATGGGCCACAGCCCGATACTCGGCCTCTGTAGAAGACCTAGAAACAGTGGGTTGGGTCTTTGAAGCCCATGCAATCAAATTAGGACCCATAAACACACAATAGCCAGATGTCGAACGACGATCATCGGGCGAGCCAGCCCAGTCAGCATCCGAAAACCCAATAAGAGGAAGACAGGTGGCTCGCCGGAAACATAATTCATGAGAAAGAGAACCTTTCAGATAACGCAAAATCCGTTTAGCAGCGACGAGATGAAAAGTGGTTGGATTACTCATAAATTTAGACACTTGATTCACGGCATAAGAAATATCAGGCCTAGTTAGGGTTAAGTATTGTAAAGCCCCAACTAAACTTCGAAATAATTGAGGATCAGGAAGAGAAGTACCATCTGATTTCGACATTTTTGTACCAGTAATAGCCGGAGTAGGCACCGACTTTGAGTTAGAAAGACCAAATTGAGTAAGCAAATCAAGGCAATACTTTTTCTGTGTAAGAATTAGGGATTCAGAGGTACGAGTGGCCTCCATTCCCAAAAAGTAACTTAATTGACCTAAATCAGTCATATCAAAATTGTTCTTAAGATTAGAAATTAAATCATGTAAGGGAGAAGGAGAGGAACTTGTAACTATAATATCATCCACATAGACCAACAAAATTATAATATGAGAGGCAGATCTTTTGTAGAACATTGATGGATCTGAGATGGATTGACAGAAACCCATGTTTAATATAGAGCTACTAAATCGTTGTTGCCAAGCCCTTGGTGCTTGTTTAAGGCCATAAATGGCTTTATGAAGACGACATACATGATTAAGGTAAGAGGGATGTTGAAAACCTTTGGGTTGAGACATATATACTGTCTCTGTAAGAGTACCATTCAAAAACGCGTTTTTAACATCAAGTTGGTTTATGATCCAATTACCTGACATGGCTAGAGAAAGAACACTTCGAATTGTCGCCGGCCGAACAACCGGACTATAAGTTTCATCATAGTCAACCCCATGCTGTTGAGAATCCCCCCGAGCCACTAATCTCGCTTTATGACGTTGTATCGAACCATCTGATTTCTGTTTTACCTTAAACACCCATTTGCAGTCCACTATATTCACATCATTAGGAGGAGCAACCAACGACCAAGTACCATTATTATGTAATGCATTGATTTCGTCTTCCATGGCCTTTCGCCAATGCTCATGCTTGAAAGCCTGAATGAATGTTGAAGGTTCAACAAAAAGGGGATCAGGATCTGAGACTACGACAGACTTGGAAAGCAAAATTTTCGGTTTTCTGGTGCCATCACGAGTCCTTGTTATCATAGGATGAGTAGAAGACGAAGGAACAGTTTTGTCTTGCTCCGGAATATCGACAGGGATGGAGGATGAAGAAGGTAAAGGTTCAGAAGGAGGTGGCGTGGCAGAGGGATGGACGACAGGTGGGACAGGTGTAGACAACTGGTGAGAAGTGGTGGGCGAAACCCTAGAAGGGTTTGATAACGGGAGAGCAATAGTAGGTGAAGAAACAGAACCAGTACGTGGAGAACCAGAGTCACGCGTTACGTTGGAGATGCCAGGTGGCCTTGAGGGACCAGGTGGTTGTCGGGATGGAGACACGGAGACAAAACGCGTGAGAGAAGGGTCAACAGATGGACGATGAGGATGAAAACGCGTGAGAGAAGAGTCAACAGATGGACGATGAGGATTAAAAGAAGAGGGCAAAGAAGGTATTAGCCATTGTAAGGAAACAGGAGGTAAAGTAGGGTTTTTCGGAGAAGTCGAAGAAGACGGAGAAATAGAGAGAGGAAACAGAGTTTCATCGAATAGAACATTTCGGGAGATGTAGATTCGAGACGATTTCTCATCAAGACACTTATAACCTCTGTGATTAGGGCTATATCCAAGAAATAAGCAAGGTTTGGATTTGAAATCCAATTTGGAAGAACGATAAGGGGTAAGTAGAGGGAAACAACGACAGCCAAAAGAACGAAGTTCATGGTAGTTTGGTTTTTGATGAAGCAATTTTTCAAATGGAGACAAGACACCAAGTACATAGGTGGGAAGGCGATTAATGGTGTAGACAGCAGTCTGAAAAGCCTCTGGCCAATATGTAGAAGAAATGGAGGACTGATGAAGGAGACAGAGAGATGTCTCCACTAAATGTCTGATTTTGCGTTCGGCAACGCCGTTTTTCTCAGGAGTGTGGGGACAACTGCGACGATGATGGATACCATTTTTGGTTAAAAAGGAAGACAAATCAGAATTGACATATTCTCCACCACCATCAGACTGTAGAATTTTAATGGGAGTACCAAATTGTTTTTCAACAAATGATTTGAAATTTTGAAAATGAAAATTAACTTCTGATTTAGTTTTTAAGAAATAAAGCCATGTGAAGCGTGTATAGTCATCGATTAACAGTAATACATATCTGTAACCGGAGTTAGAGATGACCGGCGATGGTCCCCAAAGGTCCGATTGAATTAATTCATTCGGATTAGTTGAAGTATGAGTAACAAAAGTAAAAGGAAGACGATGATGTTTACTTGAAATACAAGATTCACATTTAGTTAATGTCATTACAGATTTTGAAACTTGTAATTGATTGTTACTAATAATAGAATTAAAAACTTGCAGATTGGGATGAGCCAATCGACGATGCCAAACATCAGATGTGGCTTTTGAGGATGAAGACAAAGATGAAGCAAAGAAGGATAATGGCGATGAAGCTGCCTTGATTGGGGAAAGACGAAAGAGACCATGATCAATCGTTCCGACGAGGAGTCTCCTCCCGGTGGGAATTTCCTGAACAAAAAATCCATTTCGATGGAATACAACGAAACAGTTAAACTCTCGAAGAAGATGAGACACAGAGAGTAAGTTTTTCTTGAAATTAGGTACGATTAAAATATTTTTAAGAGTGAGATTAGTAGAAGGAATAAAAAGATTACCAGATCCAGTGACAGGTGTAATCTGACCAGTTCCAACCATTACATGATCATGAACAGGAACTTCAGAACGAGAAGAGCAAGAAGCCACATCTGAGGCAATATGCATTGTTGCTCCAGAATCTAGATACCAATTTGGATCAGAAGGTGCTGAATCCACTCCCAAAGATGCAAAAGAGTGAGCCAAGTCAAGAGAAGAAGGAATGCTAAAGCATTGACGAGCAGAATGTCCAGGTTTGCCACAGTATTGGCATATGAGAGGTTGAGGATGGGGTCCAAGAACAGAAGAGGTATGTTTTTGAAAATTGCCTCTATTTGACTGATATCCTCTGTTAAAATGTCGACCTCCTCCTCTGTTTGAACGACCCCTGTTTCCTCTATGAGCAGAAAATTGTTGAGGACGAGGAGTAGGAACAGAATTGGAAAAGAGAGCAGTGGACTGAATGGTTTGAGTTCGAAGAAGCTCAATACGAAACTCATGAGTTAAAAGAAGGGATTGAAGTTCAGTATAAGTGGGAGGAACCAATCGAGTAGTAATGGAGGTTACGAAATTCTCATAATCTGTACCAAGACCAGATATAACAGTAAGAACAAGCTCATTATCAGCCACTGGTTGTCCAATGGCTGCAAGGGAATCAGAAAAGGATTTAATGCGAAGAAGATACTCAGAAATTGATTGATTTCCCTTTTTGGAGGTCTGAAGCTGAAGCTTCAAGTTCATCATTCGAGCAGAGTTAATGGAGGAGAAATTTTGCTCAAGGAAAGACCAAACAGCATGAGAAGAGTTAAGACCCAAAACTGGTTCAGTGAGAGTAGCATTCAGCCAAGAGAGCAACATTTGATCAATCCTATACCAGTAAACATAGTCTGGATTTGGTAAAGGAGTGGAAGAGGATTCAGAAGAATGAGAAAGAAACTGAGAGGGAGGTGGAGTAGAGCCATCAACAAATTGATAGAGGTCTTGAGAATGAAGGATTGGAAGCAGCTGGCTCTTCCAAAGCAGAAAATTAGAGTTGTCAAGTCTAATGGAGACCAAGTTAGCAATATTGGAAAGAGCAGGAAAGGTATAGGTTGAAGGAGAAGGATTGGTAGGAGAAGAGGAGGAGATAATTGGGGTTGAGGGGTTGGAGGTTGAATCAGCCATGAGAAGAAGAAGGT
Organism: Eschscholzia californica subsp. californica; assembly: GCA_002897215.1. Classification (NCBI taxonomy): domain Eukaryota; kingdom Viridiplantae; phylum Streptophyta; class Magnoliopsida; order Ranunculales; family Papaveraceae; genus Eschscholzia; species Eschscholzia californica. Next base: position 155,135 of record BEHA01050162.1, read on the forward strand.
GGCGGCACAGAAAACCAGAAAAAAGAATGTCTATGCTAAGGCTCTTGATACCATGTTAAGGTTTGAGGTCAAGATGCCCTAGAAGTTAGGGCAAGGATTGTATTTATAATAAAGTAAGCATTTACAATGTACAGATATACCCTTGATAGAAAGGATAAAGACAATTGAATACAAATAAATACAATACACAACTAAATAGCCTAACACATAATCCTTGGGACAATCTTGAGCTCTAACTTACAGAGAATAATGAAGACCATAATGATAGCGAATCGCATTGTGGTAAGATAACATGGGAACGGCCCAAAATGGTTTAGGAAAGCCACAAGAGAAGAGTGAAAAAGGAAAGGAAAGCCTTCTTTCAGAAATGCAACGTAGAGGCCAAGGAACCGATCGGTGGTCCTAAAGATTCAGTCTTTAGCAGAAGGACAAACCAACTCGAATCCTCAGGAATGGAATTTCCAAGCTGCAACTTAACGAGATCATCCTCAGCGAAAGTACTGGGATTGTCGCGACAACTTGGGCCTATGGATTGACTTCGGTAATGTCAAAACAGGGTTTTGAATCGTGGAAAGAACAGTCATCAGACATTCAGTTGAGGACGAAGTTTCAGACGAAGAAGCTGGAAGCCACAGAACGTACAGAGCTCGTGACAACAACAATCTGGGTGCAGTAAGATGAGACTTAGGGCGTTCGTAGTTCGGATTGCTAAGTCGCAATATCTCTTTCCAACGATATATCTCTGGAATGTCAAAGACAGACGTTGATTCTTCAACAAAAAAAAAAGACAGACGTTGAGATTATTTGGGAGGTTAAAATGATTTTTTTTTGTTGACAGGTTAAAATGATTGACGAGTGCCAAGGTGACCACGACCCTTTATGGAGACTTATTAAGTCAAATTCAAATCGGGACTTACTAATCGAATTAGGATTCCTTAAAAGATTCAAATTAAAACTTATCTAAATACAATATTTAATTGGAAACCTTTTCTGATTAGTTCTCCCTTGGTGAGGATTGAAATCAATCCTCATCTTAAGGAATTCATGTAGTTGGCCAGGAAAGTCCCATCCCTTGACCAGGCCCAAGCGCTTGGCCCGCCCACTTTGGTTATTACCAGTCGGCACCTTGCCGAACCCCTTTATGCATCTCTTGGTCGGTCTTCTACCGTGTCTTATGCACCATTCCCACTAGTCATTTCTTTCGATCAAGGTGATGGTCTTTATGTATAACGTGTTGTAGGATTTTGTTGTAGTTAGCCTTGGATCAACCAATTGAGCCGCAGATTGTAGTCAGTTTCTAAATAAATAAATTGATTCCCAAAAACGACCAAACTTTATGATCGTTATGATTTCCTATCGACCAGATTGATCGCATTGTCATCTTGATCGAAGGGTACCTCCTTTACCCTAAACACTTCTCTGGCTTAGGTATCGTTTGGCAACACTAAAATAAGTTACTTTTTTGCTTATTAAAGTAGAAAAGTAAAAAAGTTAGTTTGTAACGTAAATATGACCGACTTTACTTGAGTTAAATTTAACTTTTTTTAAAGTAAATATTTTTTGCTTTTGATGAAAGCAAAGTAACTTTTATTGGAGGGAAAAAAGACTTGACTATTTTCGCTAAAGATAAAAAGTGGGAATCACGTCCTTTTTTGGGAGGGAATCCCACGTCCTTTTTTGGGGACAAATTTTAACCCATTTTCCAGGGTTCTCCGTAGTTTTTTCTTTTCCCCACAAATTAGCTGCTCATCCATTACTCTTCTTCTTCTTCTTCTTCTTCTTCTTCTTCTTCTTCTTCTTCTTCTTCTTCTTCTTCTTCTTCTTCTTCTTCCTCTTCCTCTTCCTCTTCTTCTTCTTCTATTCTTTTACATAGAAAGAAGGTAATCTGCGTCTCCCTTCTTTTACATGTACTTCTTCTCAATAACTCTTCTTCATTTTCTTTTACTTTGTCATGTTCTTGATTGATGAAGTCTAGGTAACCAAAGTTTATTTTCACTATTAAGAAAATGTAAAACGATTACCTATGAAAATAACCCTTTAATTACTAAAATCCAATCACTTATTACTCTCTAAGAAAATGCCATTAGAACCTTGGAAGTAGCTTCCCCATCATCATCTCTCTCTCACCCCTTTCAGTGTTAGTCCACCACTGTTAATTTTTACTAGTTATGAGTATATATATCAGGTTTTAATATAATGATCATTGCTATCATTGTCCACATCTCTTGTTTTACTAAATAGGTATTAGATATTTTGCATCGCGACATATAATTGGGCTTGTTCTTTGAATCTAGTTTTGTGTATTCTAATTTATTATGATGGATGAAAGAGTATGTCATAAAATGGTGCATTTTGTTGAATCTCTACATAGATGGTGGGCTCTCAATACTTTTTTCTTGGCTGGGCTGGTTTCCCTATTAGGTTTCGATTTTTCTCCATAGAATCAGTTTAGCGGGTTGATTGCTTGTAAATTTGCTTTTAATAATATTAGCAACTAATTTATCAATTTATACTTTAGCTTACTTTCAATCAGTCTGCATTGCCTCTTTATGAAGCTGCAATTGCAACTAATGCCTCTTGATCCCAAGTAAACGAGGCATATTTTGTAGATTTGATGGCCGAAAACGGAAGCAGGGAGCACGAAAGTCGAAATTCGAGGCATATAGAAACAACTCAGAAAGGACGAAGAGAAATGTGTGCAATGAGAGACATGATACTCCACAATATTTGTTATGACAAAAGCACGTAATCTAAGAAAAGCAATGTGAATAAAGAACAATCACACATAACACAAGAGATTTACATAGTTCGGTTGGTGAGACCTACTCCGCGACGACAACGACACCATGATTTCCACTATGATAAGCAAACAAGTTACTCAAGAGATTCGTGAGAATTCAACACAGATATCTCCTAGGGTTTTAGTTTATATAGCCACTAAAACCCTAATCCCACCGCCTCACCGACTCTCTCTTTTTCAATTCGAAATAAACATAGATACGCTAACACTAATAACCGTTATAAGCCCTGCTCCGCATTTCAACCCTGTCTTGGAGATCAGCTCTGTCTCGGAGTCCCACTTCACATACGAGCTCTGCCTCGGTAATCAGCCCTACTAACAAGTCCAAAATTTCGCGCCGAAACCTTCGGTTTCGACAGACAATTACCATTGCCTCTTTAGAAGGTTGGCGGGTCGTAAACCAGATTAAATATCAACCCATATTCAAGACACTTTCAGCAGTATGACTGCACATTATCAGTTTCCTTCATAGATGGAACTAAGATTATATCTTATTTTTATTTTTATTAAAAAGTTATTTCAATTTTATGTCTCATCAAGTTGATATCCTTACTTTTTGGAATGTGAATTAGTCGTATCATAGAGTGACTCAATTTTGTAGAGGACATAAAAGAAATAAAAAGATGAAGGTGCGTCAAAGAAAAAATAGAAAAGTAATAAAATATTAATATTACCAAACTAACTGTTTCACTTATAAGCAATTGTCTTGCCAAACTAACTTTATGTTATTTTCTACTTTTTAAAAATTAAAGAACTTTTACTACAGGCAAAATAACTTTTACTTCAAGCGGACCTTAATAGATAGTCTCAAGATCTATCAAGTCAACTAGATTTCTCCATGTATATAATTAATGGTGACAACTAGAGGCATAGGCAAGTAACATATAACAAACAAACACAAGTGTTATGGTAAGTTGGTGTCTATCCAGGGAAATCAGATACATGACCCGAACCCTCCCATAACCTACGTTGCATGTAGGTGGGATCCACAAGACTATCCTTGTGTTAGCATCGACTTCATACGCTCCATACCTAGGTCATACCTCAGTACGCCTTACCATGCAGACCCGTTGGCCATCGCACCAAATATTCGGTAAAGAGAGTCGAACTAACCACCAAACTCATCAACTTCCCACCAACTCACCACATCACCACATAACACATACAAACAAATAAATCATCATATTATACAAGATGACTTTCATGCTCAACAATAACATATAATGGGTTTATTAGTTTAACAGGAATCAACAAATAAATCATGCATAGTGTAACCAAAATATCATCGAATAATCTTTATGCTATTGTTGAATTTTAATCATCAAAACACTTACGTTTATACCCTAAATCATGTTAACTAGTGGAAATTTACTGAAGATCGAGTGTTCCTTATAGTGCTACGATTTGGCTTGGTGTGTATAATATAGTGGCAATTTACTGTGAAGATCGAGTCATTTGTAGTTAGCAATAACAAATCACTCCTGTTTTGGCATTTGGGACGATGTGATTGGATACCACTGAATTTTGGCGTTTCCATTTTTTTGCGAACGGCAACTAACAAAGATACTGTTGATAACTAGTCTTGTACTGTGGAGGATGGAATTGTGAGTCGCAACGTGAAGTTTAGACACAATTACAGTGAGAGCACTTTAATTTTTTGAGTTTGGTGTTAATTGAAATTTAATTTCTTTTTCTTTCCTTTTGATGTCTCAATAATTGAAATTTATTCCAAGTGGAACTTTTACCAACAGACACCACAACAGGAAATTGCGCCGAAAGTCTAATTTTAAGTTTTTTTAAGTCAAAAATCCAACATAAGTATTTTGTTTGATTAAAAATCCAAATATTTGTACTTTGTTCAGTCAAAAGCTCAATATTTGGAACCCTTTTACAAGAACTTGCAACCCTTTTGCAAGCAGTTGCAATCTTTTTCCAACCTGTTACAACCCTCTTGCAAATAGTTGCAAACTTCTTGCAATCAGCCAAAAACGAAAATACTAAGGGAGCTAAAGACAAAAAAGCCGATTGATCATTTTTTGTAGAACAAAAAGATTTATAAGAAGTTTTGACCAAATTTCTTCAAACCCTGAGCATCTGATTCAAACTAAACTTTCCACAAAGATTTTACATGGAACAGGTCGCCACAATGCAAAAAAATTTAAAGAGGATGAGTATTCAGTGAAGAACTTAAAGCTGCTTTAAGAGAAAAAGAAAGAAAAGGTATGTCTAAAGGAGTTACTCTACAATATAGAGTTAGTACCACCAATTTGTTACCGTTTGAAATGCATCTGCAAGCTTCAGTTTTTTCAAAGGAAGATGCTAGAGTTACAAAGGATTTTTACAAAAGAAAGTTCCCAGTTGATGTGGCGGTTGTGATATTCATCTCTCAACGGCCTAGATTTGGTCAAAGTTTCAAACCACAACCGCCACATCAGTTGGAAACTTATTTTTATCAAAGTCTTTTGTAACTTTATCATTTCCCTTTTTCAAATCCTCTATTACTGTATCGGTAGCAATGTAGCGTAATTCAAACTTATAAACGACAAATTACATCTCTGAAATGATCTCTTTTAACTGGGTGCCGCAATGCTTCGGAATTACAAAAATATTTCATGAACAATCATACTGATTTCAAAAATTGTTCTCTATAAGACTGATATTTTTAGACATGCTTAGGGGCCACGTCAACCTTTGTCTCTTTAAGAGTAGTTCTAATCTCTCAGTGGCTTTTCAAGAACAGCAGATAAGAAGAGCTCACCCCTTGTTTTATCAGTCTTTGGAACTAATCTCCATAATAGCTTCTTGTATCCTAATTTACTAATTGTTTCTAAGTACAACTTCATGTCTTCCTCACTACAAAAGAATCGATCGATCCACAGAATCCCTTTGGGACGAAGAACACGATCCCAGTCAAACAAGACATACTCGAGCACTTCTAATCCTATCCATCCATCTAAAAACAAAGTAGAATGAACAATATCTAGTGTATTATCGAAAAATGGCAATCTCGAGCCTATTGAAACGTAAAGAGGAAGAAGTCCTCTCAAGGCGATTACCTCATTAAAAGGAGCACCTAAGTTCATTGTAGCAGTTGCGATCGTTATGTTTCTCTCTCGCATGATCGCTGCAAACGTACCTGTTGTAGGACTAAAGTCCAATCCTATTCGAATCTCTCCTGATTTCAACTTGAGAACTTGATCAATAGTGAACTCAGCTGAAATTGACTCATTTGCAGGAATTTCCCAACCTCTAATATTGAAATCAAAGCAATCTGCACATTTGAAGAAGCCTCTATGACCGACTGTTTTGTTCGAAATCAAACAAGAGTAGTCTTTGCATTTATAGTGAGTCCATAATATATTAGAATCACTAGGCAAGTTCCATAGGGAAGTTCTGGTAGGAAATGGCTTACTATACTTTTTAGGAGACATTGAAAAGCATCGCCTTCTAGGAAGTGGGTCACACCCACTTACCATAAGTTTCTGAGCAACGATCCAGTCATCCGGGCAAGTCCCATATAGCTTGTAGTTTAAGTAACGTTCAATATTTGATGCTGAAGTTACACATGAAAGTCCTACAGATGGATAAACTGCTTCTACTCCTAAGAAGTTTTTCTTTCCACCTTGTCTGTTAATTTTAGGTGAAGTGTAATTTTGAAGCTCCCTCGAATTGAAGATCCTTTCATGTAAAGATTGTTCTTCTTCCTGTTCGCCATCTTCATTTTCAGTGAAATCCACATCTAAGTTACTTGTTTCATTGAGAGAAACAGATGGGCGACTATATATATTTGATAAAATGTCTGTGAATCTGTCAAGAGAAACTGCGATGGAAAGTAACTGATCGGTGAATTTTGTTGGAGATATGGAATCTGGGTTTTCGGTTCTTAGCTGTTGTAACAGAGTTCCGAGTTGGGTTTGTAAATTGATGATCTGGTTGTGAAGAGAGTAAGGTATGACAATTTTATCATGGGTGGTTATAATGGAGGGGAAGCTATTGTAATAAGGGTAAAACACTTGGGAAGTAATGATTGTCACAGTGAAAATGGTGATGAGAAGAAGAGGATATAACATATTGGGATGAAGCCATCTCGATGGCCTACAAGTAGTTTCTTTCTGCATTTCTTCAATGCCTCTCTCTCCCTCTCTCTAGTTTCTTGTGAAACTGGGTGAACGTCTGAGATGAGTTAATGTTCTCTTGGTTTTATTACTTGAAACTTGGGTATGGTTGAGATCTCGGTAGTTTGTAGTAATAAATTATTCCTATAGATTGGCGCTGATTTATAGGTTGAATAAACCATCTCTGATTTTAGGACTACTCCAAACTCTTGGTTTTAGTAGTATTAATAAACTTTGGTCTTCTCTTTTGTCAATATTTAACTTCTTGGACAGCAAAAGGAAGCTCAGTCTTCAAGGATTATTACATGAGGGAATGGGTGTAAGGCCCAAAATAAGGGCCCAATCCAAAGTCGGCAAAAAATTTAAAGGAGGTCCTTTGTGTCAGATCCCAATTTGGACCAACCAAATACCCTTTTATTTTAACAAATTTACGATTCGTGTCACTCAAAAATTACGAATCATGCCACTCAAAAATTACGAATCATGCCACTCAAATTGCCTGGGAAACGCGAAAAAAATCTGAAAATTTCGGCTAGAAGTGACTGTTGCAGGTGGAGGCGTCCCATCCCCATCACTCTCTCTCTCCCACGCCTTTACTCCAACAAAAAAATCTACCAAATCTACCAAACCGTTCCCTCTTCCTCAATTAACTTCAATCAACTCCCAAAAAATCACCATTCCCTCTACCAAAAAACCGTTCCCTCTCTCAAAAACCACCCGCCATTAAAGAACAGAAGCCGTAAAATCCCTCTAAAATCAGCCCTCTTTCACCTGATTTCAGTTCAAAAACAAAACCACAATCCTTTTTTATTGAAGAAGGGAGTTGCAAGAAGGAAACCCTAATTCCAACTGTGAAGTTTTTTGAAGAAATCAAAGGTAGGTTTTCTCTCTCTCTGTCTCTCTCACTCTATATCATGAACATAAGTTTTTGTTATTTTCTCTAGTAATTTTTCATTCAAAAAACCCTAATGTTCTAATTTTTTTCTCTCTCTCTATCTATCTCTATATCCTGAACAACTAAGAGATTTCGTTACTGTGTGATATTACTTTGTTTTGGACAGATGGTAAAGCCTACTACATCAAAAAAATCAAGTAAGAAAGTATCGATTGATGAACCTCGGTCTAGCAGATCGAAAACTGTTATTGAAGAACAAGTAAGTCGAAGAATGAGCCCTAGAAAAAAGGTATGTAACTGAAAACTTTAACTATTTTCTGTTTCATAAACTTATTCCTAGTACATAATAATATTTCCTGTACATTGATCTGTTTCATAAAGTTGTGTACTGGTATAACCAAATAGTTCCAGTAAACCAGTTGATTTCTTGTAGACTGGATGGTTTACCATCATTAAGTATTCTGTATGTAAGACACAGATAATTTCCCAAAAATTCAACTCTTTCTTATGTGAGTGGTTTGTAGTTGTTTTTATAAAATTGTATATTATACAAAGAGGAATTCGCAGAAAATTTTACTGTGTACTGGTACAACAAAATAGTTGCAGTAAACCAGACGATTTGTGGTACAACAAAATAGTTGCAGTAAACCAGTTGATTTCTGGTACAACAAAATAGTTACAGTAAACCAGTTGATTTCTTGTACACTGAATGGTTACCATAGTTAAGTTTTCTTTATGAAACACACAGATGATTACCAGAAAATTCAACTCTTTCTAATGTCAGTGGTTTGTAATTTTTTCAGGTCTCACAAGATGATAGCTTAACGGTGGTGCCACAACCTAAAGGAAAGAGAAAAATGGCAAATGTAAAACCAGAAGGAAGGCCCAAAAAGAAGACAAAACAAGCTGTACCTGAAGGTGGCTCTGCAAGTGGCTGGGTTGGCTCTCCAAGTGAGCCAAAAAATAGACCCGACAATTTGGCAACCAAGTTGTCAAAGGTGTACAAGATTTCTCTTAAGAATTCATAGACGCAGTTGAAAGTTACATATCCAAAATTGACAAGCAGGCAGAGGGAGTTGCTTGCAGAGTCTCCATTCAACAACTTGGTCAACGCGTTTATAAATGACAAGATTGGCACAGACAGCACAAGTCGACCAAACAACGCGATTTTTGAACTAATTTGCTTGTATTCCTCTTCAACAGAAACTTTCAACCTCGCTGGCAAAATATTAAAGGTGAAGCCTCGGGATATTTCTGTGATTCTTGGCATGCCATTGAGAGGGGAGGTAACAGAGGTTTTCCCAACCACCAAAGTACTCAAGAAACCACAATTAGATTTTTGTGAAAAGTACTTCGGAGAGGTGCCTCCAAAAGTGGCATGCATTAAAATAGCTAATGCACTGAGAAAAGCGGTTGGGGAAGAGGATGAGATGGATGCCATCAGGTTGATAATCATGTTTATTTCTGCGAATGTTTTATTTCCTTTAACAACAGGGTACTCGATTCCAACAATTCACAGTATAATTGGCCAGTGGTGGTGCACCAATACATGATAAACCACATGAATAAGCACCCGAACGACCCAATTAGAGCTTCAGGCTGCCTACTAATCCTGCCTGTGAGTATGTTTAAGTTTATTTCAATTATATCTTAGAATTGAAGTGCCTTGTTCAATTTACAAATGTGTTTGTCTTATTTAAAGCTATGGTTCTGTGAGCATACTCTCTGCTATGAAAGAGAGGAGAGGTATAAAGATGAAATCCCAAGGATTGTAAGGTGGTCTCTGTTGAAAATAAATGAAACGTTTGACGAGAAGCTAGCCAGTCTGACATCTGAACAGGTATAAAATAACATTTACATACCAGTAAACTTATGGGTTTAATGTAAACTAACTTATGTACTCTAAACTCATTGGTTTAGTGGGAAATTATTGGTTTACTTGGAACTTATTGGTTAACTGAAATGTTTTTTACTTTACATTAAGATATCCACTACACATGTTAATAAAAGAAAATAATTATACGATATTATTCCTCATTCAGGTAAGTGAAGCTTTTGTTTTCCTCCTCAACGAAGAAGAAACCAAGTTATTGCAAAGAATAGAGACCAAGTCCAACGTAAGTGACTTGATTCTTGAGATTGACCAACTTAAGCTAAGAAATGACCAGCTAAAGCAAGAAAATGAAAAGCTTAGGAAAGAAAATGAAGAACTTCAGGCAGAACTGGCAGAAGCTATTGAAGAGAGGGACGATGCATTCAAAGGATATTCAAATCTACTAGCAGAGGGAATGATTCCAGTAGCCACTTATGTTCGATCAGCGGAAGGCATTTTAGTGCCTGTAATGGAAATGAATACAGAGAAAGCACCAGTATAACAACAGGAGGCTCAGGAGAAAGTAAAGGAAAAGAGTAAAGAGAGTAAAAAAGTTTCAGGAAAGGAAGTTTCAGGAAAAGAAGTTGCAGGAAAGGAAGATGCAGGAAAGGGAGGAAAAGAAAAAGAGGAGAAAGATAAGGGAAAGGGTAAAGCGAGTAATGAGGAAAATTCCGACAGTGGAGAAGAAGATACGGATGATGAAGAAGGTGAGGAAGAAGAGGCTAAAGAAGATGATGGTGAAGAAGATGATGATGAAGAAGATGATGATGAGAACAGTGAGGAAGATGAGTCAAAAGGCAGTAAAGAAGAAAAGGAAGAAGAAGATGAAGAGAGTGAGGAAGAACAGGATGAAGATGAGGAGACAAAGGATGAAAAAAAGGACAAAAGCAAGGGTGCAACCAAAGCTGCGAAAAAAGGCAAACTCTAATTTCAGATTAGGAATTTATTTTGGTTTAATCTAATATTGTTCTCTACATTTAGTATTGAGTTAGTTTCAAGTGTTTTTATTCTTATTCCAGAAATAATAAACAATTGGCAGGTTTTAAGTATTAATTCACAAGGTTTTAGGGTATTGAAATTCTAATTAGCAGAATTAGATCCTCTATAAGAAACTTTTTCATTCACCGTTGAGACGCCCCGTGTTCCGAATCACGGTTTGTCCGGCAGTTTATAAAAGAAACTCGGTCTAATACTAACTCAAACCAGTTTCAAATATAAACCCAAGCCAAAACTCTCATCACGGGTTACAAATCAAGAACAAACACAGCGGAAAATCAAATATAGTTTAAACCTTTTGAAAATATGCTCGGAAAATATGTAACCCAAAATAGTTTTCATAAAGAGAAAACAACTTGAATTCATGTTTATGAATAGTTCACAGAAGAGACTGAATTTGGACAGAGTCTCCTCTATAAATTGAACATATCAAACCTGGAAAAACCTGTCAAACATTCATACATATCTCACAAACTTCTAAATAACAATAGCATCAAATAAAAAGTGATAATGTGCATACTATTTACATGTGTACAATCGCAAACAAGTGAGAGAACGATCCTAACTATTCTACATGATACATATATAATATTAACGTTGTGATTATGTTGAAAATATAATAGAAATTATAATCTTACATAATGTGAGCCGTCGAAGTAAACTATGTCACTCCGGGTCACTAATACCTGCAACTGAACAACAACAAATAGGAATGAGATAACCCGAAGGTCAGCTCAGTAGGATACCTAGACATCCTACCCACACCACACACATCAACATTTTAATACATTAATAGTTATAAGTGTTACATATATACAGATATATACAGAGATATCAATATGCACACGAAGCAAAGCAATATAGCAAGATAATTCTTCTAGCTTACTAAGATCACGACTGAATACGCCCTCAGTCTGGGTCACCTACTATTCGGCTAGGAAGAACCGTTCGGCCTTTGTTAGTGCGTAGGCAGGCGGCGCCTTATCGAACGTTTGACTACTGCAGTGTACACATGGATCCACGTAATACCCCGGTAAGAGCTTCCGTAACTCTCCCTTCGTCATCATCGCCCGTCGGACTGGCTTGTGATCTCAATACGCATCGAATAGTAAATCTCACCCAAACAATGATACGCTTAGAATATGTCATGACTTACCCAGACGACTATAAGAGCATCGTCGTGTAGCAGAGCCATATACCCACGGCGATACAATTATCTCATCTTGAGGCGCGTCCTATCTCCGGCCAGATCTGACGCTTCCTCGCAAGGTAACTCATTGACCATTCGAAGAATACCCAAACATATGCATGAACCTATAATAGTATTAAATGATCTGATAGGCTCCCAAAGCTACAAGAACAGAGCCCTCCTAAAGGTCCCATCAACCCAAAGGAGAAGAGCGTTCTCATGTCTCAAGGTAGGGTAAACCCTGTTTAAAGCCAAGCTTTTACAAGTGTCCACTTTCAGGGAATTAGTATTTTCTTATTAAGAAAACTCGGGTAAACACCCTCTTTCATTTCGGTGAAAACATTGTAAGTATCATTCACAACAGAATTCAAACCACACACACCAGTGGTTTAGCAGAATAAATAAACAAGTATGGCATTGGGTCAGTCCCCTAATCACTCCAAGGGTCGGAATACCCCAACTCCCATCCTCTCCGGATCCCATTCCGGGTAAACTAGAATGGTCGTTACCAAACGGCTGGCCACGCACCGAGTGTAACCCTTGACCTAATTCATGGCTAATCCATAACATAAAATAAACAAGGGGACCAACCAATGCCCGTGGTAAAACAACCATTACACGTAACACAGATCAAGCGATTCCGCCTCCATGTTATACACGCAGCTCAAGCGATTC
>BEHA01050164.1:0-12712 GCA_002897215.1 Eschscholzia californica subsp. californica
TTAAAAATGTAGTGTGGGTCTTTGAAGTTTATGTTGTTAGGTATAATGTTACAATCACTTGAATTTAAGGTAAATATTCAAGTGAAAAAGTTCTTTTATTAGTAACCATGAACAATTGCCTCTAATGGTTGTTGGCATTGGTAGTGGAATGTGGTGGCATTGAAATATAACAATTAGTCATGGAAAGGAAAGATTTTAATTTTAATATTAGTTTTGTGAGAATCTAAATCCAAAATTTTAGGAAGATGATGTAAACCATGAATATGTATTGTGTGTGTGTGCGAGTAGAGTTAAAGAACCGAGTGCCAAGTTTTTATGGTTATTGCCCGGTTAACAATTTGTCATCTCAACCGACCGAGATTCTACAGGAGAGGGACCAGACATAATATCACTGTTGAAAAAAGATCGAAATTTTAAGTCCAGTAGTGGACTCACTTAAACGGTTTGAGTCAAACTATTTTCTCCTTTAAGATTATCTAAATTACTAAAATACAATTTAATACATCGACAAACCATCCGGGAAATCCAAATACTATTTGTATAATATGTAATATTGTTAAATTTTAAAACTTTATTTCGCCAACCAAATTAGTGATACTGAACAAAAAGATATACTATATAATACATTTATTATTTGGTGTTCAGTCATCTAAACCTTAAATCTACTAAAAAATTGGGAGGCAATCACTAAAATAATCACCTTATCCATGATATATTTTGTTCTAAAAAGTAATGTCCAAGTATAAAGTAATCAAAAGTTACTCAAAAAAATACTCCATAAGTAGGCTTAAAAGAATAAGTGGATACGAGGAAAGTCCTTAATTTAGTGACCCAAGCATCCAAGCTAGACAAATATCAATTAGGTACCAACATTCCGAGTTAGACAAAATATGCTTCTTATGTCTAATTGGACAATTATGTGGGACCAAAGTAAAAAAGATACCTATAGACTAATTATCTTTTTTTTTTTGGGAGAATTTGACATACACCCCCACTATTATATGAATATTAGGACTACACCCCCACTTTTTGAAAACTTTTGATATACACCCCCACTTGGACGGAAACCGTCAACTCAGAGTTAAGTTGGGTGTGTGCGAAACACACGCGCCAACCATGACGATTTTACCCTTTTGTAGTTGTTGAAATATTTTGAGCGATTTTGACATACACCCCCACTATTATATGAATTTTTGGACTACACCCCCATTTTTTGAAAAAAACAAAATTTTTCAATTTGCCCTCCAACGATCATCTTTTACCTTTTGTCTTATAAATTTATTTATTTTAGACAAGCTAAAAGGTCAAAGCGAAAGAACTATTTGAAATATCAAACTATAGAAAAGATGGGAGGAACTATTTGGGATATCAAGCGAAAGAATTTATTTATCTTATATGGGAGGAACTTATTTATCTTATTTGACATATAAGATAAATAACTTCTTTAGCTTTGATCTTTTAGCTTGTCTAAGATAAATAAGTTTATAAGAAAAAAGGTAAAAGATGATCGTTGGAGGGAAAATTGAAAAATTTTGTTTTTTCAAAAAATGGGGGTGTAGTCCAAAAATTCATATAATAGTGGGGGTGTATGTCAAAATCGCTCAAAATATTTCAACATCTACAAAAGGGTAAAATCGTCATGGTTGGCGCGTGTGTTTCACACACACCCAACTTAACTCTGAGTTGACGGTTTCCATCCAGGTGGGGGTGTATATCAAAAGTTTTCAAAAAGTGGGGGTGTAGTCCTAATATTCATATAATAGTGGGGGTGTATGTCAAATTCTCCCTTTTTTTTTTAATGAAGAATAGACTAATTATCTTAGACCTAACTAACTAAAATTTTCTTAGTTCCGAAACTAAAATTTTCTTTTAAGTTCAAAAAAAAAAAAACTATTTTTTTTGTTGCAGGATACCTCCAAGGGCATCAAATCGAACAACATTGACAAGTACTTTCTTATATGCGGAAGATCAAGACACTGTTTTCATCTTTTCACATTATTAAGTTTGATCACATAGAGTGTAACAACAAGATCACAACAAATTCTCTTGTTAAATGGACAAGGAGACACAAGTGTAATGATACATTGATGTAGAGGAATTGACCGATAATACATAAAAGAAATGAATGCGGCCAAATATAAAGGTAACAAACTAAAACATCCAATACTGATGTAGAGGAATCGACCGAAAAATACATGGAAGAAATTGATGCGGCCAAATATAAAGGTGACAGACTAAAACGGGCAAAACCGAAGCTATTGGTGTCGGAATTGGATGAAATTTTGAGTGATGGTGCAAAATAACCATTCGCTTATTTGTCGCTTGCTACAATAGGCCCACTTTGAGGGTCAAATTCCATTGTTTAGGTCTCAAAACGGACTTTTAATAGTTTTTTACTATTTTAGTAAGTGTTTCTTAGTTTAGGTAGTCTCTTATTTTCTTGAGATTCTAATATTTTATTTTCTTAAAAATTGTTATTTGTATTTGAATAGGTTCAGGAAACCCTAAAGCTAAATAAAGGGGGATCTAGTAGTTGTGTTATTGATTCAGTTTATCAATAAAATATCAGTAGTTAGTTTAGTCTTGTTAGTTTCGAGTTTTAGAAGTTTCAGACGAAGATCTAAGATTTTTTCGGAGTTTTTCGTTGTGTCATACATGGTCTTATATTCCTCCACCAGTCTATCATTTAAATAATCATGTTACTCTTATCTATTAAGTATTAATTTAATCCTTTATTTCAACAAAAACAAAAACTATTTTTTTTGCAGGATGCATTATTTAGGTGGAAATTATTTTTTATAAACTTCAATAAAAGGATCCCATTTAGAAATATATTTTTCTCAGAATAATGAAATCAAAACTCGTCGAATTAGTTTTTTGAAAATTTACTTACTACTTCTCTGAAAATTAAATAGTTAGTTGATAATGTAAAGACTAAATATCTCAAGAAAATGGTAAATTATGGGTTTCAACGGTCGGTTTCGTTTGGGTATCTAACTACCCAGAGCTGAAACAACTAAAAGTTTTGGTTCTGGTTCCTAGTAATATAGGGGTCCAGAGTCGGGACCCATAAAAAATGCAGATACACGTCGTCTTGTATTCATTTGTCGTCTGTACGATTTTCATTTAATCATTTTTACACTAATTAAGAAGCTTATACTTCATTGACCTAATTATATTCAGGGTTAATTCCGTTTTGTCTCCAAGTTTTGTGACCAACTCATCGTTTTGGCCCACATAAGTGTCCGACAGTTCGTTTTTGCCCCCAAGAAGCAAAAAAATTTCAACTTCTTCTTGAAGTACCCTTAGAGGCTAAAATAGAATTAATTCCAAGAAAAATTTAAAATATAAAAACCACATCATCTCCTTATTTTCCCTCCATCTCACCCCTCTCTCTCTCCACCAACACTTTCTTCTCCGGCAGAAGGTCGTCGACTGAAACTTTCCAGTCGGTGACCTTCAGCACTAACTTTTCTTCCGTTCTCTCTCTAAACACTCCGACAAAGGGGAACCCCTTCGCGGGAGTGTTTAGAGAGAGGGAAATAAGGGAAAAAATTGAGAAGAAGGAAGAAAGGAGGAGGAGAAGATTAATTGGAAGTTAGTGAAACCCCCTTTTCTGCACTTACTATATTTTGTTACTCTTCCTCTTATATTTCTACTGCCGTCATGACACTCTAACTTCAATCTCCTTGTAAATTCTTATCTAATTTATAAGCTCAATTACTAATTTCTCTTCTATCATTTTGATTTTTCGTTCAGTTCATCATTTCAAGTTGCATTTGCATTCATTGAATGTACACTAGTTATAATTAATAGAAAGAACAACCGAGATCAAGAGGTCTTCTTCGAAATTGACCACTCTGGGAAACATAAATTTTAACCTAAAATGAATAACAATTGAGAAGTTACAGTTTTTGTTGAGAATTTTATGAATTTTATTTGTCGAATTGTTGTGTTTATTAATTTTAAGTGTTAGATGAATGTTGTTAGTGAAAACAAATTGGATTCAAGAGAAAAAAAGACATATATGAGAAATGAAGATTTGTCGGAAGCACATCGATGATGGTGGCATACCAACAGAGGGATACGAGTGATCAAAGAAAAATAGAAAAGACATTAAGGATAAAAAACAATTTTCATACTTTTAAGTGAAAAAAATGGGATTTCACAAATTTCAAATTAAAAAAGGAGGTATCGCTAGTTTGGTTAAAGACAATGTGTCGCTTAAGAGGCAATGGCTCAACCAAAGTTTGACCTAAGAGCAACTCCAACCCCAGTCCGTCTTAGGCCGAAAAAATCACTTTTTCACCCAAAATTTTTGGTCTCAGCTCAGCCTCAAAAATTCAACTCCAACCCCAGCGTCTCTTGAGGCCGAATATTTGTTTATGTGCGAGAAACATGTGTGATTTTGTGTATATAAAAAAAAACGTTTTTGAACTATTTTAGAAATATATTTTTTTTTTCAAGGTTGAAAAATTATTCGAGGACCGACACTTTCGTTCAATGTATTTTAATATTTTAATGTAAAAGTCGGTTTGTATTAATATATTTTTATTATTAATGTTGGTTTTGGTTTTTAAGTTATTTTTAAATTATTTTTAATTTTGTATTTAATTTTTTAGTATTTTTTTATTTTACAAAACAAAAAATTGAGGCAGATCTTGCCGTTTGATAATCCAACGGCCAAGATCAACCCCTAATGTTAGGGGCAACTGAAGCATCGGTTGGGGACTCCGCCCCAGCGGACCGGCGTTGGAGGGCCGGACGCATGCCATAATTTTGACTGACGACTTTGACTGATTTCTTCTTCTTCTTCTTGACTGATTTCTTTCTTCTTCTTCTTCTTCTTCCCCTCCTCTCTCTGAAACCATCTACCTCAACTCAGTCATTAACCAATCTGTCCTCGAAATATTATTATCAGATGGTGAATGGTAATCAGCTCTTGTAGATGATGACTTCTAGGTGAGGTTATAATCAAGAGAATTTTGAGCGGCAAAATAAATGTGTTGGTTATTGTCAAAGTCATCAGAAGATAGGTACTCAAATAGAGAACAAAATCTGGGATAGACTGATGATACAACCCTTTCTGACATACCCAAATTTTCCTGATTTTTCATTGAATTAAAACCTAGGGATCTATGAGCCCTCCGCTGGAAATGCACAGTAAAACAGGTGACCCTTAAAATTAGACCCTGAACTCTGAATTTTGCAGTTGCCCCCTGGTCTGATCCACGAGGGTCTTAGGTTTGTTCTTAGTGATAGATCTAGGCTTATTAGGTCTGGTAAAGAAGAAGAAGAAGAAGAAGGAAGGAGAAGGAGAAGGAGAAGGAGAAGAGAAGAACATGGAGAAGGAAGGAAGAAGGATTTTTATTTTTATTTTAAATTAAGGTCGCCGGTCAGAGATGACCGACAAGGACTTTTTACCAAGTGGGTGAATTAAACCTTCAAAAATAATATTGTCTTTCACTAAATTTGGTCACGATGAATTGATCAAGTCAAACTTAAAAAATAAATTGCCTTTAACGATAAGTGAGTTTGCCTTTAAAATTACCCATGTTCGATACCTCCACACCATGTGCCAAACATTTTTATGGTAACAAAAATTTCCGACCATCAATAATATTACTCAAAACCCTAAAAAAAAGTTTTGAGTATTTTGCCCTAAACAGTTACGCCGCCATCTCTCTGTTTTGTCACTATCGACTTTTGTTTGAGTTCTGTCTGAAATCTTTTAACTGATACTTTGAATAACGAATTTGTATCACTTCCATGACATATTTGATTGATTTCAACAAAAAGAATGATAGATTTGATTGTTAAATATTACCATCTTATAGACCACTTTACTAAATCGGATTGTTTCATTAGTTTGATGCATTTTTGCACTATCTCTCTATAGATCGCATGCCTCCAATGTCACATATTTTTGTGACAACATGCATATCCGACATGGTATTTTGACATCTAATAACTAATCTAGCCTGAAAATGAAATTTGCAACAAGGATGTAAAAGAGAATAATTTCACCCCGATCAGTCAAAAGCTTAAATCAAATTTACGAAATAACAGAGTAATTATCCATACCTTACTTGTATCAATTTTGATTGTGGTCACTAGATTTAAGAATCTTGATTGGAGAACTCAAGATCAGAAATTAGATTTCTTTCCCTGAATCTGCGTAAATAATTAGTTTTAACAGTGAAATCAGATTTGCATAAAAAAGATTAAGAAAATAACTGGACTCTTAGTATCCTTCAAGAACTTAACTTAAAATTACCAAACAAAATATTGACCAATTGTACCTTATGAATCTCAAATTTGATCGCAATCAGTAACTTTAAGAATCCTTATTAAAAACTTATGATTTTGCAAGCAGATTTCTCTTCTTGAATTTGCTAGGTTTTTCGCCCGTCCACTAAGATATATAACATGAAAGTCTAAACTCTAGAAACACATAGAGAACTTGGAGATTGGCACCTAAAGTTAATAAAATAATGTTGGAGGTGCCTATAGCAATGACACCTGCCATCATCATGGGCTGAATACATTTACCAATGATCAATAAAGTTCACATTTGATTTTAGATTGTCATATGTGTTAGAGTTATTATTGATGTTGCGGCAGTGCCTAGTATGAGTTTGCTCTTGCCCCATACATGTTTGAGGTTCCCATGATTACAGAGGTTTCAACCACTGAACTTGCTTACAGATGGTATCAAAGCATAAGAATTTTGTTATTTTCGATCTTATTTGTTAGTTTTTTTTTTGTTGAAAGCTTATTTTATTTTATTTTTTGTTGAAATAGCTTATTTGTTAGTTCTTATCATCATCTCTAAGTTTTTTTATCTACGCTCAAAAGTCAGTCTCTCCACCAATTTTTTTTGTTTCATCATTACCATTTTTCTTTTTCAAATTTTGTTTTCTTTAGATTCAGACTGAACTTGAATCACTATGTGTAATCCGACCAATAAGGTACGGTTCGGATTTTTCCCCCATTACAACATATCCGCATATCTCTATCAGCACCACCAAGTGGTCTCGAGAGCTTTGAACTAAATAGAGCTACATAGGCACGCTCCGATTTAACCCAATTTCTTTTGAGCCAACTAGCCCGACCCATTTACTTTCAACCCATATACAAATCTTCGTCTCAGTCATTGAAAACTTTTAGGGTTTTTCCCCTTCTTGTCGACGCCTATCATTGTCCTTCACCTCCGCTGACCCCCTTGCCCACCCATAACTGATATACTCTTGTAAGGGGACTACTCATTGTCCAAGACTATCCCCTTGCTGCATCGACACCGATGGATCCCTATTTTGTTCGGACAACCGTTTTCCTCTCTAACTTCTTCTACATCCGGGACCACCATATTGTCGTTCTTTTTGGCTTTCGTTGGTCTTCATGGATAATTAGCCCCTAATTCACGACTGACTGTTTTGCGATTGCTTCAAATTACACTTTCTCTCTAGTTTATATAGATATCACTTGAGTTTTTCCCCGCCTGATTTCCTACTGATTCACGGCCCGAGTAATCTCTAAAACTGATTCACTCACCGTCTGAGACCATCTCCTTGCCGGCGCTTCTTCTCTGATTGCCTCTTTGCCAGAATTCTCCATTTCATTTGTGACACTTTTTTTCGTGTGACATTGTTTTTTTTTTTTTTGGAAACATCTTATCTGCTGATGCTAATACATGTTAATCATTTCCCACCGTTGCTCCTTGTATAAAGTTGTTCACCAAATAGTTTTTCTAATTGACAATTTATATAACTCTCACCACGTGATCAATTTTTTTTACATTCAACATGTTTAGTGAATCAACTCCGGTTACCGGCGTTTTAGTTTCTAACAACTCTTCCCCACTAGAAATGAAGTCTCATCCGATTGGCGATGTTTATTATATCCCTCCCTCTGACAGTCCGACATCAGTTTTTTACTCATCAATTCTTTCCGTTGATGACTATACATGATGGGCTCGTGGCATGAAGATGACTCTCATTGCCGGAACAACAGGGGTTCATTGATGGCTCCCTTCCTCCACCATGAAACCCGACCACGTTTCATGATTGGAGGCGTTGTGACGTCATGGTCTTTAGTTGCTACTTCATTCCATCTATCCGAAAATTCGTTCTAGTGTTCATCGTTCTCCTTTAACTTTATTGATCTTGGTGAATCTGAAAGATAGATACCACTAGTGGTACTGTTATAAAACGGTCCAGGCCGAGTTGCGGGTCGAACCCAAGCAACCCGACCTGGAACGGTCCCGGGCGGGCCCGAATTGGCTAAACCCATGACCCAGTCTGGGACCAGGACTTGACCCAGACGGGTCTCAAATCCGAGTCTTTTCAATTAAAAGCTTACCTAATCTTAAAAGTAAATTTAATGAAGAACTTACCTATAAGATAATGAGTTAAAACAGAAGGATTTTTACCTTTTCAAAAAAACAAAAAATTAGATCTCAGGATCTAAAGTAATGAGTATTTACCTAAAAGGAAGAACTTACCTAAAAAATTTCTTAATCTTACTTGCCTAAAAGATTTTACAGAATTAATCTAAAAGATCCTACAAAACTAATCTAAAAGATTTTATATAGTACTTACCAAAAAAAATTCTTTAACTTAAAAAGAAAAGATTTTCTGAAACTTAAATAAAAAAGGTTTTATAAAACTTACCTAATTTTGTTTTATATTCTCTACTTAAAAGGAAAAGATCTTCTAAACTTCTATAAGATATAAATTCTTAATAGGAATATAAATATCTTCTATAACTTAAGAAGTTACCTAATTCTTAATAGGAATATAAATATCTTCTATAACATAAGATTTTCTATAACTTACGAAAGATTTCTTCTCTAACTTTGGTTTTTTATATTCTCTAAATCTATATAATAAAACAGAAGGGAAAACGCTGAGCTGACTGCGACAAACACCCTTTTTTAATAAAGGATATTTTCTAAAAGTCCTTCTCCAAATTTAAAATATAATCCTTCGTAGAGATAATGTAACATCCCGTGTTTTAAAAGGTTGGTTTAGGGACTATTTGACATTTAGGTCAAGTCGAAAGAGGGACCAAATCAGCAAAGAGGACAATTTAGGGGGTATTTTGCAATCGGGACAAAAACAGGGACCTAACTGTAAATCCGTGGGAATGGATAAGAGAAGAAAAATCAGACCTTTTATCCCTCTTTTGCTCGACAGAAATTGAGGGTTAGGGTTTGGGTGAAAGAAAATTCGATTTCTATGGAGATTTCAAGTTGATTTCAAGGGGAAATCTGATTTTTTGTTGAATTCAACTTCAATGAGTTGATTCAAGCTAGGGTTTGTGGAATTTTGGTAAGTAAGATCCTATTTCTCTCTCCAGACAGAATTTTAGCTTTGTTTGATTTTAATGGAGTCTTGTTGCTTCGAATTTGTAGAAGTTTGTGAAGGATTGATCAAGGGAAAGCTATCCTAACTAGAATTCAATCGAATCAAGGTAAGAAATCAACCAATTCGATGATTTAATGTCAAAATTCTTAATTCTAGGGTTTAAGGTTTATGAAAATTGGGGATTTTGATGATTCATGTTGTTTTAGGGTTTATCTAGTTGAGAATTATACAATTTTGATATAAAAGAAACTTTAGAGAGATTATGTGATATAGGTTATCGATCGAACGACAACTCGAGGGACTGAATTAAACCTACTGTCCGAGCCAATCTGGGATTGATATGTTGCTCGTACGTACTTTCATAAAACACGAAAGTCGTAGCTTAGGTTGTTAGCTTTCCGAAAAGGTATGGTACAAGTCATTTCGATATCGTACGAAAGAATTATGACTGTTTTACCGAACAGTGCGCAGTTAGGAAAAATTCTGCTTTGTTGTTTGTATTTTTGCAAACTTCAAAGGCGATTCACTTGGATTTTGGGGAATACATCTAATGACTAAATGTTAAGGTTATAAGTCAGTTCAAACAGTGATTGATCGACCCCGATTGGGCATGGTTATGAAGTTAGAAGATGAATCGATATTCGGTTATAGTTGAAGTCTTCGTGAGTTAGCGGTTTTGCTATTGTTTTAAAGATTTCATCGTTTTCTTTTAATTATTGTTTTTGTCGTATGAAGGTTCTTATCGAAGAACCTAATGTTTATCTCTTTTATTTATGGATTGGTAGAGGGGGGAACCGGAGCTTATCGTTGACGATGATGCTACGGTTTCGGCGGAGCAGAAGTACCGCCAGGTAGGGGTTCTGAATCCATTTCTCAGCATGGTTTTATAGATAATGAAATATTTTAGGTTCTACAGTTATATATGCGTCATTATAACTAGAGTAAGGGAACATGAAACTCGATTTATGTGATGAACTGAAATATGCTTGAAATGTTTTGATGCGATATGAGAAATGTTTTCGAACTGATTTTACGATAATTGTAAACTACTGGGGATTTTCTTGTATGTACCCGACTGCGGATTATGTCAACCTACGGGCACGTAGCCATTGAGGGTAGGATCACATGTGGACACGGGTGTGACCCGTGTGAGACCGGTGAGGTGGACGACACTAGTCACAAGACCTGTGGGAGTAGAGTGCTTCACTTGCTGGCCATTGGTGCTCGTGCCTCTAGCTCGAGGCTCAGGGCCGTACACCCTGACCGCTCGTTGGGGAGGCGACATTGATTGGGATCCCTCTGCTTTGTGTGTGATGTGGCTATTGGTTGTTCCACTTCCGTGTTTGATAAGATAATGAATTGAATATGAATATTGGTTTGATATACGAATGAAACTGATTTTGAAAGATTGCATTAGATGCATGACAGGGTACCGAAGAGAATGAGGTTCAGGTCCTTCCATGGGTATTGGGGGACGGCTCTCTTATTCGAACTCGGTGATCTAAAACGTATTTAGATACTCAAGGTATATATGTATCATGAGGTAAACTCTTCAATGATTGCGGAGTCCCTTAGTGGGAGAGGGGCTTACCGGCTAGGGGTAAGTCTCTTTCTCGAGGAGACGTAGTGCATTAGCTAGTGCCATAAATGGGCTGGTACTATCTAACGCACTCTAGGTTCTCCGGAGGAACTCTCCTCTTATTGGGAGCGCACCATGGGTGGGCAGCTAATCACTGCCATTGCTTGCTAGATTAAGGAAAATGGTTTTGTATATAGTATATACAGTAACTGGTTTGATAACTCGTTTTGTCATGATGTTTACAACTTATTAAAGGAACTTTTGAAAACGTGATGGGTTTTGGATTGGTCTTCTACCAGAATAACTCGTGTCGGTGAGTATTCTGACCCCCTACCAGTTGTTAGTGTGCAGATTCTTGGTTGTAGCCTCGAGGCGGAGTGTGTATTCCAGCCGGTGATCTTGTCTGACGAGGCTAGTGGAGTTTTGTCGTTTTATATGGTTTTTCGTTATTTTCAAGTTATGTATTTATTGCAGAAACCAAACTCTAAAATGTATATATGTAACACTTAGAGTTGTTTATAGATTGTATCGTTGTTTAAGAGGCTTTTATAGTTCTTTTTTGTGGTTCGGGTTTCGGCCCGAAACCGAGTTGAGTTTGTTTAGCTTCCGCTTAATAGTTTATTCTTGTTTATGCGAATGTATGGCTTGCATGACAGGTTTTGCAGGTGCGACCGGTTCGATTTACAGAGGAGACTCTGCCGGATTTTTGTCTCGTCTGTGAATTGCCGGGGCGTGGTCGTGTCTATTTGGGACACGGGGCGTCACAGTTGGTATCAGAGCAGTTAGTTCTGGTGACCTATATCAGAGCAGTTAGTTCTGGTGTCCGATAAGTCGTGTATAGTTTAGAGCATTGACTTCTCTAGACTTTAGGGGAAGATTAAAAAAAAATGACAAGACTAGGTGTCTAAAAGCTTCAAGATTAAAAACTACCAAGAATAAATGATGATATATAGTATTTGATTTGTTTTGTTTTCTTGATTCGTTTATTCGCGAAAGGAAGACTCGGAGCATGATTTAAGATGGTTACGTATTTCCTTCATTGATGTACAAGATGGTATAAGAGGATAACCAAGGGTTAAGAGGTTTTGATGATAAATTTTGGGTAGGTCGACATATTGAAGATGTTGAAGTGTCGAAGAGTGTACGAGGAGGTTAACTGTGGTTGGTATTTGCCAGTACACAAGTTTACAACGATCGACAACAACGAACTGTTAAGGAACTTTACAAGATACATGTATATATCGGCTCATTTGGGAAGGATGCTATATGTGGTCAATTTGTTTGATATGTATGGACTAGTGGTAAAATTTATGAGCCTAAGTCACTCGAGCAGGTGATTCTCATATGAAGGCATTGCCAGGACTAGCTACCCTAGGCGAACCGGAAATGTGAGAAATGCCATCGAGTAACGAAGAAGCTACTGATTGAACCACTTAAGAAGTATTGTGACCACAATGGAGTGACCATAACTTCAGGAAGGATACATGAGGGTTGTAAAGAGATTCGAAGATTCAAATGCGTGAAGAATGTGAGGATGGTGGTTGTTATCTGATTAAGCTCAGAAGTTACTGGAACAAGCAAAGCTCTTGAAGAATCTATCGATGGGGTTGGAAGTTCGTCATTATAGTAGGAAATGATCAAGAAGAGTTGTGGTCTTATTCAGTTGGGAAGTCGTAAAAGGAAAGCAAATTGATTCGAAAGATGCATTGAGATAAAGTGTGAGTCGATCAAAATTTCGAGGACGAAATTTCTTTAAGGGGGGAGG
>BEHA01050165.1:8469-19123 GCA_002897215.1 Eschscholzia californica subsp. californica
AAACTTGAAAGGGAAAAACTTAGAAGAAAATAACTTCGAAGAGAGAAACTTATGTTGAAATAACATTTGCCCCTAATAAAATCAGTAAACTAAGCTTAACTAGAAGCTCTTCCGCCAAAAGGATAGAAGACTATAAAGTCTCATATCCTAGTAGTTTATCTAGATACTCTGTATCAAATGATGAACTTAAAGAGCAGATCATCCGAGGATTAAAGATTTCTGATCAACAAATTCCACATGGAGTATATGTTGAACAGACAACTGAACAGGAGAAAGAACAAAGGACTTCTCCGACTCAATCTGAAATGAGTTTCCATTTATAAAATTTTATGGATTATAGTCCAGGATCAATACCTAGACAGTGGCTTAATCAGGAGCTCATGATGACAATATATTTGTACTCAACAATTATGAAAGTATTTGTCAACAGTTGGTAGTCCAAGTGGTTCCAAGGTGTTGACATAAACTCCAGAAAACTCTGGAGGTCTCAGGTTTGAATCCCAGAGAAGGTGGAATCTTGGGTTATTTGATTTGGGATTATTAGGGTGTAAATAATGTAGTTGGGCTTTAGGCCATTGTCTTGTTGGGCTATAGGCCCGGTCTTGTTTCAGTTTGAGTGGGCAGTTATTAAGCGTATCACATCTTTGATGTATCAATGTCAAATGTATCGACATGCATGTAAAATAATTCCCAAATTTTGTTGTTAGAAGTCTATAAATTGGATCAAATTAGTGTATAAAAGATCAACCCATTAATGGGCTTGTTCTGGAGATTTCCATGAAAATGGGTCGGACTCTCTCCCACCCCCAATTCAAGTAGTTGCGACGTATTTGACACCAAACGATAGACAACAAAATCTAGACCGATTTAGGGAGACTCTCTTTTCTTTCTAAATCCGGATTACCCTTTTTTCCTAGATTTGATCCAATTTATAAAACCGGCCCATCCCCTTTATGTAGTCGGGCAGATCAACCCATTAATGGACTTGATCTATCCGACCCACAACTCCCTTTTTAGTCATTCCGGACATCCCTTTCGAGCTCGGTTCTTTCTATATTTTGCACCTATGCAACTGGATCATATCTATCTATAGGTAAGCTCCTACTAGTCTACTCTCTCTGGTCAAGCCACCACTCTTTGGTGCAAGCCGTTGTAGGATCCGGTTTATGTTAGCTGAGAATCACCGAAGTGACCAAACGATCGTAAGCGGCTTATAGCTAAGCATTACGATCCCTAATTAGACCGGACAAGATGATCTTCCGGATAAAGTCATGTTTATCCCAACTGACAAATTAGACGCATTGTCATCTTGGTCGAAGGACACTCCTTCGGAAGGACGTCTCCTTCAGACCGCATATAGGGCGACTCTAAAAACACTGGATTAAAATTTCGTCACATTCAATTAATACAATTGTCTGTACCCTGGGACACGGGATATGCCCTAGTATTTATAAAGAGAAGTAGTCCCTCCTTGGGATT
Source organism: Eschscholzia californica subsp. californica (assembly GCA_002897215.1). Lineage (NCBI taxonomy): Eukaryota > Viridiplantae > Streptophyta > Magnoliopsida > Ranunculales > Papaveraceae > Eschscholzia > Eschscholzia californica. The sequence goes on from BEHA01050165.1 coordinate 9,949, forward strand.
TTAATATGATGTTCCTTAATTCTACCATGAGCTTTCTAATTTATACGATCAACTAATTTGTTCATGGACTAATATAAAGTTATATGGAAGATGCAGCTTCTTGTAGCTATTAGATTTATTGAGTGGGTGTTCAAATGCTACATCTCATGACTACGGTGTTGTTTGATAAACACTAAATAGTTGTATAGATCAGGGCCGACCTTGGCCCAATTTTGAGAGTTAATGAAATCTGAAATTTTGGTCTCTCTCCCCAACCCCACTATTTGGTTTCATTTTCGGCAATTCATAAATCCCGATATTTGGAGAGTAGAATCGAAATCTATTTTATTAATATGATATGAGATAAACAAGCGTTAGGAAATTCACTATATCAGAATATATTACCAAAAAAACCCTGAAAAAGCAATATATATAAATGCCCAACAATTTCCATGTGTGTTTATTGAAATGAATATCGGCAGATGGGTCGTATTTGAGAAGTAATGAACATTTATGTACATATATATTTGTACTTAACAATTATAAACGCATCAAGATATCTTTGAAATTAAGCGAAAAATCGCGCATGCATGTAAAATAATTTTCAAATTTTGTGGTTAGAAGTCTATAAATTGGATCAAATTAGTGTATAGCCTAACCAACACCATAAGACGTAGCTAGTTAAAAGTAAGAAAATCAAGAAGAATGGCAGGTGGAAGAATAAGAGCTATTGCATTTCTCATCATGTTCTTCTTAGCTTGTTCAGGTAGTTTGTACCTTGATGGTAACCTATTTATTAAATAAATAAATTTAGTTTTGAGTGAAAATAAAAGAGTTGTTTTTAATAGTGTTTGGCTAGTTATTTGTTTTGTGTTAGATTCATGATGATAGTGAGTTTCCTAAAAGAGATGGAATGGAAATTGTTTTCCTACCCCCTCATTGATCGTGTTATTTTTTATGTACTAATTCTTGTTATGTCTTTACATGTTTATTTTTTTCGTGAAGGTCGTCTGAACGCGAATTTGACAGAATTGCTGGTGAATACACAAGAATTTAAATGTTGTCACCATTATGATATTGGTGGATGTGACGAGCATAGTCCAAAAGACAATGATAAATGCAAAGCTCTCTGCGGCAATTGTCCTAATGGAGGAGGACATTGCGTATTTTGGGAGCATACCGAACCACCTGTTGGTCATGTTTGTCACTGCCGTTGTTGATGAATCAATAAAATGTTTAAACCTAACTTGATTTGAATAATATACCAACTTTTTTTTTTGATGAAATGAATAATATACCAACTTAGAGTATATTACATTTTAGTAGTAATATTTAATAAAGAGAAGTATTTTCTCCTTGGAATTTTAATTGATGTTCCATAACTCTACCATGAGCTTTCGAATTTATAAGATCAACTAATTGTGCATGGATTAAAATAAAATTATTTTTCGCTGGTATTCTGGTAAGTGTCGATGTGCACTTTTACTTAGGGTTTTGAAAGAAAGGTAGTTTGGATCTTTATACCATTTTTTTGGTAAAAATCTTTATTCCATATTGTTTCTTGGTTAAGAATCATTTTCTTCATATTTAGAATCCACAGACTCTACCGGTACGGCTGGATGTACCCTTTAACACCCTCCCTGGATGTACCCTTTAACACCCTCCCTGAAATTGAACAACGGTAAAGCTAAAGATTAAATTTTAGACGCAACTCTAAGAAAATCATACGAGACAATTTTTTTGCTAGAACGACAACTAATTGAAATTGAGAAAGAACAAACCAGACTATAATGGATGATGCCGGACTAGAATGGACTACAAAGTGTCAGCCTAAAGCAATATACTTTGAACGACTATGGAAAAACGGATTAGTGGCTGTATAGATGACACTCTTATTAACACAGTTAAATACGATGGGCTGCGATGAAGTATCGCTAAGTTGTTTAAAAACAAAACTAGTCTATGAAATGTCAGCTGAAATCAGGCACGGAACTAGAACTTTTGTTAGGAGGGGGTCGAATTATTCTAGTCATAAACTAGTTTGAAAATTTTATATAGCACTTCCAATCAATAATACACATAAAAAAAATAATTAAGTCATAAAAATTTAAACACAAATAAAAAATAACATTGCACTACTACTCATAATAGTTTTTTCCTCTTTAATGTATCAAAATGGAGCCCGTCGCTCCTTAATGTATCAAAATGGGCCCCTCCTGGCTCTCACACAGAAACGTCCCTAACTGACATGCATAACGTTGATAAGAATGATGCTCACTTACCGATGGTTCATGCATAAATACCTCGCCATACCGATCACCATGCCTTGTCAGTACTGGCCCTAACTTTTAGGGGGCCCTAGGCGGACGTGTCGATGGGGTCTCTACACTTTAAGTCAAAAAATATAAAAGTTAACATTTTTTATAAAATTTATAGTTGTTAAACTTATACATGAAACAAATACTACTTAAACACCGCTCTTCTTGCCTTTTTCTATACAAAATCACTAATCATTTAGTATCTCTTTTTTAAAGGAAAAATCTATCTAAAATAAAATGCAAGTCATGGGAGTCGAACACTTGACCTTAAGATCCCTAATCAACTACTCTAGTAACTCTACTACCATAACAAACTTGTTATATATGTGCATAAAACAATACATGTAATGATACTATCTATATACATAATGTTATATAAAATGGAGGCGTCCTAAATTTGGGGGCCCTAGGCGACCGTCTTGGTCGCCTAGGCCCAGGGCCGGCCGTGTGCCTTGTCCAATTGTAACATATTCTAATCTCCCTAAAGTCTCAACAAGAAAAAACCTTTGTGGACAACCATAGGCCTTACTATTGGACTAAAGGTGACATCACCCTGTTTTTATTGAATCTCTGATCAACTAGACGGGCTTTAGTTCAACAAAAAAAAAAAAACTAGACGGGCTTTAAACCTATCAACTAACCAATCCTGTTCAACATTGTATGGAAGACCAATTTAAAACCAACAATATTCATGGAGGATAACCACAAAATTAAGGAACGACTACTGCGTATTTGCTTTCACAATGCAAAAATATTTTTATTCATAACTCCGGCCAATGAAGGGAGAAAGCAATAAAGTTGTAACCATGGGTCCGCATACAAGTCGGAGAAGTCCTTCCTAGGGAGCACTTGCTTTAGACTTTAATGCAATTGCAGAAAGACATTGTATGGGACAAAATACGTCACCAAAAGCGTCCCTAGAAATCTGCGATTAACGGACTCATACGGTGACCAATCTCATGAATTAGTGGCTATTTGATCCGATCCATTTATCTTCGGGCACCTCGAAAGAACGTTAAAATACGCAAACCCATCCGACCCTAGATGAATAGGTTAGTCCTCACCTCGTCAGCATACCTCCCTTCGTATATCCGTTAGGGAGACGTTAATTATCCCGGATATACCAGTTAGGGTGATATCTACTTTTATGGTGGCAGCTCCGTACGTTACCACGTCAAAGATGACAACTCATCACCGAGTAATAGTCGGCCCAAGACACTGAAAAAAGACTGAACCAAGGATGATACAGATCATCTGGTAATCGGCAAACACATCGAGTACTGGCTTAACATTATCATCCGACTTCCGACTAAAACACCCAATCATCTGATTATCGACTAAGACATCCAATCTTCCGCAATCAATCGACTACTTTCTCTCACCTCTGGCAAACAACTCACGACTGCTACTATATTTTTCTCTCCCGACGACCACCTGATCAAGGAAGACGACTGATCTTTCTCTTTCTAGACAACTACCTGATCAAGGAAGACGAATGATCTTTCTCTCTCTAGACGACCACCTGATCAAGGAAGACGAGTGATCTTTCTCTATCCAGACGACCGTCAAATCAAGGAAAACGACTGATCTTTTTCTCTCCAGACGATCACCTGATCAAGGAAGACGACTGATCTTTTTCTCTCCAGACGACCACCTGATCAAGGAAGACGAGTCATCTTCTCTCTTTAGGTGACCAACCGATCAAGGAAGACGACTGATCTTTCTCTTTCCAAACGATCACTCGATTAAGGAAGAACGATTTATCCTTCTCTCTCATGTCAACCACTTCATCAAGGAGGACGGTCGATCTCTCTCACTTCTAATGAACAAAGTGCGCAAGCATTTTATCTCACTCGACGACTAGAGAATTAGGCAAGCATACACCTGATTGTATCACCTTCTCTCCCGACGATCGTCTCGCTCAGATAAATAACTCCATAGCTCAATCTCTGGTTTATTATTCGTATTCAATATTTTGCCAAGTTTATTGACTTAGCCATCGGAGCCCATTAGGTCGGCAACATCCCGGTGTCCCAAGGATCTTACGGCAACGTGTGTTCTGTCTCTTGTCACAGATTAAGCCCAAAGACGTCGTTGGTACCTAAAAAAGTAATAACAGGTGAAGGTTTAACTTCCGGTCAATAACCCGATCCTCTTGACTTCTTGACCCACGATTTCATACCCTCACAGACATGTGATACAAATTCCAATTCCAAACACGAGTATGTAATCAATCAAAAGATTTAATAGTTTTTGGTGGTCTTAAGATAGCTTTTAGGATTCGTTTGTGTGGTCTTTATATTTGTAATGTTGTTCCTACGACGATTTATTAACTTATTTTATCATGTATATGTATCAATAATATTCAAAACTTAAATTTATTTTCAGTAAAAAAGACAAATTATATATTTTTTCGGTTAAAACCCAAAAATTTGTCTTTTTTTTTGTTTACAAACCCAAATATTTGTATTTTTTTTTGTTAAAAATCCAAATTGTTTACAAAAATGTTGCAAGTTGTCGCAAGGTACTGTAAATGTGACGCCCCGTGTCCCAAAATAGACACGACCACGCCCCGGCAATTCACAGACGAGACAGAAATCCGACAGAGTCTCCTCTGTAAATCGAACCGGTCGCACCTGTAAAACCTGTTATGCAAACCATACATTCGCATACACAAAGAAATAAACTATCGAGCGGAAGCTAAACAAACTCAACTCAGTTTTGGGTCGAAACCCGAACCACAAACATACAAACGCCTCATACAACACCGATACAACTTATGAACAACTCTAAGTTTTACGTATATACATATTAGAGTTTGGTTTCTGCGATAAATACATAACTTGAAAATAACGAAAAATCATATAAAACGGCATAACCCTGCTAGCCTCGTCAGACAAGATCACCGGCTGGAATACACACTCCGCCTCGAGGCTACAATCAAGAACCTGCACACTGACAACTGGTAGGGGGTCAGAATACTCACCGACACGAGTTATTCTGGTAGAAGACCAATCCAAAACCCATCACGTTTTCAAAAGTTCCTTTAATAAGTTGTAAGCATCATGACAAAACGAGTTATCAAACCAGTTACAGTATATACTATATACAAAACCATTTTCCTTAATCTAGCAAGCAATAGCAGTGATTAGCTGCCCACCCATGGTGCGCTCCCAATAAGAGGAGAGTACCTCAGGAGAACCTAGAGTGCGTTAGATAGTACCAGCCCATTTATGGCACTAGCTAATGCACTACGTCTCCTCGAGAAAGAAACTTACCCCTAGCCGGTAAGCCCCTCTCCCACTAAGGGACTCCGCAATCATTGAAGAGTTTACCTCATGATACATATATATCTTAAGTATCTAAATACGTTTTTTATCACCGAGTTCGAATAAGAGAGCCGTCCCCCAATACCCATGGAAGGACCTGAACCTCATTCTCTTCGGTACCCTGTCATGCATCTAATGCGATCTTTCAAAATCAGTTTCATTCGTATATCAAAACCAATATTCATATTCAATTCATTATCTTATCAAACACGGAAGTGGAACAACCAAGAGTCATATCGCCACAAAGCAGAGGGATTCCCAATCAATGTCACCTCCCAGACGAGCGGTCAGGAGTACGTCCCTGAGCCTCGAACTGGAGGCACGAGCACCAATGGCCAGCAAGTGAAGCACTCTACTCCCACAGGTCTCATGACTAGTGTCGTCCACCTCACCGGTCTCACACGGATCACAACCGTGTCCACATGTCATCCTACCCTCAATGGCTACGTGCCCGTAGGTTGACATAATCCGCAGTCGGGTACATACAAGAAAACCCCAAGTAGTTCGCAATCATCGCAAAACAGTTCGAAAACATTTCTCATATCGTAGTAAAATCATTCAACCATATTTCAGTTCATCACATAAATCGAGTTTCATGCTACCTAAACTCTAGTTATAATGGCGCATATATAACTATAGAATCTAGCATATTCATTATCTATAAAACCATGCTGGATAAAGGATTCAGAACCCCTACCTCAGTCCTTGCATCACCAAAGCCCTCCCGCCTACCAGACGATCTAATTCCTCCTCATTCGCATACTCTGGAATAAGGAAGATAACCAAAATCGAAAAGAAACATTAGGTTCTTATACTAAGAACCTTCTTAAATAAAAAGAATCATTAAAACAAAACCATGAAAACTTAAAAGAAAATTCGCTAAATTCGGAAGACTTCAAGTATCTGTCGAATCGATCTCTAACTTTCATAACCAAGTCCATTGAATACTTGAAATGCATAGAAACCAACTAACCAATTTCCCGATAAACTCTATTTTTCATTTTAGAGTCTTCATAAGCCGACAAATCATATAATGAACTTTATAATATAAATCTATAACCGAAATTGTCCATTTATATGAAATACGATAAAATTTGGGTAATAATCTCTATTCCAATTCATTTCCAAAATATTCCAAATATGAAACTCGAGCCGTAAAATAATTCGGCAGCACCCCGTCTATATATGGTCACCCCAAAATAGTCCATAACATTCTAAACATGATCCTGAACATAAACCATTAGAAGAAATCGAATAATAATCGTCTAAATAGCTCCAAATTTCGATCCCAAATGAAATTAGTACAACTATACAGTTATCGATATAACCATCATAAATCCACCAAATACGGACGAAATTGAAAATTCTGAACGGATAGATATGTAGAACAAGTCGAATGGGATTACCTGGAAGAAGTTTCATGAAATTCCGACTAATATTCGCGAAGAAATCGACGACAAAAGTTCGACCATTAAACCACCCATTTTCTCTCATCTCTCGGCTCCATGTGTGTTTCCAAATTGAAACGGAACAAGTGACCTTACTTGATAAAGAATGAGTTATAAAAGTGAAGGTGGGTTTTGAGTTTAAATGAGAAGTGGGCTCCACATTTAATATAAAATAATTACAAATTATGTCCCCTTCCAACACGTCTCCGGGCTGCATGCAGGGTAAAAATGGTTGGGATTCATTTTAAGCCCATGCCACATGTCGCTATATAAGGTGGCCAAAATTACTTAGTTCTTTTTAAGTCCCTGAGTTCAGTCTACATTACAAAATACCCCCTAAATTGTCCTCTTTGCTGATTTAGCCCCTCTTTTGACTTGACCCAAATGTCAAATAGTTCTTCAACTAACCTTGAAACATGGGATGTTACAGTAAAGTTATCACAAGGTGTTGCAAATCTGTCACAGGGTGTTGCAAAGTTGTCGCAAAGTGTTGCAAAGTTGCCGCAAGTTGTTGCAAATTAAAAAAGTACCAAGGAAACTAAAGACTAAAAAACTGACTGATCCTTTTTCACCAAAACAAAAATTTTGTTGGGAGTGTTGACCAAATTCCCCCATCTGAGTAACAAATGTATATAACTTTTTCGTGACGGGTCGGATTTTGGTAAAACCTATACATTTTAGAAATGATGATCCTTCATTATCTTAAAAAAAGAAGTCCACTTTTAATAGTAGTAATCTCAAATAAATATTGAAAAAACAATGATTTTTTCCATTTCTTTTAGATATTGGATTTGCGAAATCTCGCAATCTCGGTTAGCAAAATGCAAACTCGATTTTGCGATCTTGGAAACTCAGATTAAAATTTCGACCTTATAATTTCCAAACTTGGTCTGCAGAATACAAATCCAATTTGCATATCTTGGACACACTATTTGCAGAAATCTTGGACACTCGGTTTGCAAATCTCGTTAACTCAGTTTGCAAATCTTGTTAACACAGTTTGCATAGTGTAAACTAAGTTTACAGATCCAAACTCTAACTGCAAACCTAGAAAAAAATACTGCAATTTTATCTTCTTCAAAAAAAAAATTCTTAATCGGGCAATGATATGCTACTAGCTAGATGGAACACCACCTGGATCAGTTAAAATTATAGAGAAGTAGCATTGTTGTTGACTCTCAACAAAGAAAAAGGTAGCAATATTGGAAGTATTAATCAGCAAGTCGAATATGTGAGAACTTTGCTAATTTCATCTGAACATTTAAGGCAAATTGATTTTTATTCTCATTTATCTGATTTATTAGTTATCTTCGTTTTCAAATCAATATTGATAGTTCTTGAGTCTTTAATGAATTTGATTTTATATCCGGCAAATCATAAGTCCCGATATTCGAACAATAGCAACAAAATCTATTTTATTGACGTGATATGAAATAAAAAAGCGTTACGAAATTCACTATATCTGAATATATTATAGAACAGACCTGAAAGAGCAAATAATTGATTTATATATATACAACCCAACAATTTCCATGTATGTTATTGAAATGTATATCCGCAGTTCGGTCGCATTTGACAAGTAATGGACATTTATGTACATATATATTTGTACGCAACAATTATGAACGTATCTAAATATCTTTGAAATTAAGCGAAAAATCGCGCATGCATGTAAAATAATTCTCAAATTTTGTGGTTAGAAGTCTATAAATTGGATCAAATTAGTGTATAGCCTAACCAACACCATAAGAAGTAGCTACTTGGTTAAAAGTAAGAAAATCAAGAAGAATGGCAGGTGGAAGAATAAGAGCTATTGCATTTCTCATCATGTTCTTCTTAGCTTGTTCAGGTAGTTTGTACCTTGATGGTAACCTATTTATTGAATAAATAAATTTAGTTTTGAGTGAAAATGGTAGAGTTGTCTTTAATCATGGTTCGTTTTTCTTTTTGTTTTATATATTGATTCATGATGATAGATAGTTTTGGAAAAGGGATCCGTTGAAAATTGTTTTCAAACTCGTGATTGATCTTGTTCGTGTTCTTTTTACGCCTTTTTATATTAATTCTTAATATGTGTATATATTGGTATTTTCTGTCAAGG
>BEHA01050166.1:0-14452 GCA_002897215.1 Eschscholzia californica subsp. californica
TTATGTTCTATAATCTTGTACAAAAAGAAATAGAAAAAAATTAATTTAGTTTTCTATTGGTATTAACAGTAATTGTCCACTTAATACTTGTTAAATTGAAATATTCTACTGTATATAGTTCTCTTCTTATAATATACTTTAGTCCTTTAATTTTTATGAAATTTGTTGTTTTAAACTTGAGTGGAAATGTTAAGAGATCCATACCCATCTTGTAAGTCTGCTACTTTGGGCTTAAGATCAATTCAAGTTTTATTTTTGATAAAACATGTTACCAATCTGAAAAACGATTTGTTTGCACAGTCTGGGGCTAATTCGAGAAGCAACACGCACATGACTGAAACGATTTTTGTTTGTTTTTATTAAATCAAATCTAAAATTTGAATTGATTAAAGTTAGATTTCTAAATGCTTGTATCTGTATGTTTCATGATGTTTGACTCATTTGAATAATTGATTTTGAGTCTATTTGAGTCAGACGATTTAGATTCAGACGAGTTAAATTCATATAATGAAGGAAAATCACCACGTGAGTTGTAGTTTGTGACAAGCAATGTGGAAGAGTTAACATTTTTTTAGCATTCAATTCAATTTGGATCGGTTAAAACTAAAGAGACTATCCCTTGAGTTTCATATCTCTATGGGGAGGCATTTGCATCTCTTCTAACGACAGAAGTTGCCGATTAACTTTGGTTGATTGTGCAATGAGTGCGAAGAATGCTGGGAAAAGAATCTATGAGTAGCATTTGACTAGGAAAAACTGAAATAAAGTTTGAGAGACGTTGAGGAAACTCGCACGCATTTGTTTTTTCATAACTTACAAATGGTACCACAAAAATATGGTCACTAATTAAGCCCCAAAAGTACGGTCCTCTCGGATATGTCGCGATTAGTAACGTCAAACGTAAGAATATAAATAATTTGAAATTGTAATTCAAGTTTATTCATATGTGAAAGAAGGATTACTATCAATTGATAAGCGAATATTTGTTTAGTATTGAGCACAAATAAGATTTTGTCGTTTATGCTGAGGAAAATTCAAATCTAGTAATCAAACAGAGAACGACCACAAAAAATAGGCGTTTTTCGTAACGGAAGAAATTTGAGAATTAGTGTTTCAATAGACAATTGTCATCTGACAACAAAAAAAAAACGGTCAAAAAAAAGATAGACAATTGTCATCAACGAATATATTCCTTTACATCAACTGTTCAAATGTGAAAGAAGGATTTGCTATCAATTGATAAGTGAATATTCGTTTCGTATTAAAGACATAAGATTTTGTCGTTTATGGTGAGAAATATTCAAATCTAATAATCAAAACAGAGAACGACCACAAAAAAGTAGGCGTTTTTCGTAACGGAAGAAAACTGAGAGTTAATGTGTCAATAGACAATTGTCATCTGTCAACAAAAAAAAAGACAGTTGTCATCAAAAATATATTCCTTTACATCAACGTATTCATATGTGAAAGAAGGATTGCTATCAATTAATAAGTGAATATTCGTTTAGTAATAAAGACACATAAGATTTTGTCGTCTATGCTGAGAAATATTCAAATCTAGTAATCAAACAGAGAACGACCACAAAAAAGTAGGCGTTTTTCGTAACGGAAGAAAATTGAGAGTTAATTGTCAATAGACAATTGTCATCTCTCAACAAAAAAAAACTGTCAAAAAAAATAGACAATTGTCATCAAAGAATATATTCCTTTACATCAACGTATTCATATGTGAAAGAAGGATTTGCTATCAATTGATAAGTGAATATTGGTGTAGTAATAAAGACATAAGATTTTGTCGTTTATGCTGAGAAATATTCAATGTAATAATCAAAACAGAGAACGACAAAAAAAAATAGGCGTTTTTCGTAACGGATAAAAACTGAGAGTTAATGTGTCAATAGACAATTGTCATCTTTCAACAAAAAAAAACTGTCAAAAAAAAAAAACGACAGTTGTCATCAAAGAATATATTCCTTTACATCAACGTATTCATATGTGAAAGAAGGATTTGCTATCAATTGATAAGTGAATATTCGTTTAGTATTAAAGATACATAAAATTTTGTCGTTTATGCTGAGAAAAATTCAAATCTAGTAATAAAAACAGAGAACGACCACAAAAAGTAGGCGTTTTTCGTAACGGAAGAAAATTGAGATTCAATAGACAATTGTCATCAAAGAATAATTTCTTTTTACATCAGTTACAAAAATTTCCATCCTCTTTCGGATATAAATATCATCAAATTTATACCAAAACAAGTTCAATTTCGTTCTTGAATTACTGATGCCATGGTCATCGGTAGCTCTAAAGTAGTCAAGTTTCATATTAGCTTTGTTTCATGTCCTAGCTTCCGATGTCATAGTTACCTTACATTGTATATTAATATGTATCGAGGTCACAGATTCGATTCCAGCTCTAAAAAACATTTGAAGCTTAATCATGAACCAGGGTTAAGTAATTCACCTTCCATACTATCTCTTATTTCAATCTGAGTCACAGGTTTCTTCCGCCTCAAATTACTTGAGAGTCAATTGATCTTCCAGGCAGGCTCCTGATGAGGCCTTGAGACTGGCTCTCTTCCAGTGTACCTTTAAAAAAAATCGAAAACAGAGTTTGGTGCCTAGCGAAGTCCATCATGGCACGTTTTCACCAATGAAATTGTGTTGGAGTACTAGAGCTCAGAAGGTCTTTGCGGAGTTGATGTGAGGAGTTGTCGATTGGACCCTTTGGAAATCAAGAGATGCAACAATTGTCAAAGAGAAAGCAATTAATGTACAATCACTTAGAGCAAACTCTCTTCTCTTAGGAACTTCATCCTTTGTTGGGCCGTCCCAATGACGAATATCTACCATATGCAAAATTATCTCTTTTCATTTCAACTTCACAATTTCAGAAAAAAAAATACAACCGCCAAGTGATAAAACATCAAAACTGAGACAAAATGTACTCCAATAGGCAAAATGGGTGGATATAAGTGTTGTTTAATTTTACGAAGATCTTAATTTTAATATGTTTTATTTGTGTATAATTCACTTGTATAATAGAAGTTCTTGTATACATTTATTCCTTTAATAAAATCATATTGTAAAACATTTTTTTCCTCATATTCAGACTTGTTCTCCGTTTTTTATTTTCTTTTGTCGAAGACACATGGATTAGAAAAAAAAATACTAGCTTTAACATCTAACTCCAAATAATAAATGAATATAAAACAACTAAACACAATGGATTATATTTAAATTTCAGAAAGTTGTATTGATGCTGAATTTAGCTCTTCCCTAGTTATGTTCAAAAGAAAAGGAATTCTATTTTATCTCTCTATGTTACTAATTTTTTATTTTTTAAAAAATTGACTATGATCTATGTTGGTCGTTACAAGGCATTGATACATCGATACGGGCGAATTAAATGGCCTAAAGCCTAACGAAATAAAATGACCTAGAACCCACATAAACTACTTTATTTATACCCAAGTTTAATATTTCTAATTTGCACTAACGTGGAGTCGAACTTGGGACCTCCGCATTGCGGAGTATATGCACTTACCAACCGGGCTACAAGTTGTTGGCCTATGTTATCAACTAGGGTATATCCCGTGTATTGGGGCACGAACAATTATATCGATCAAATTTGACGACTTTTCATATTAATTATTGCTATATTGTGGACACCTTAATTTTTTGATATTCTAGTAAATTCTTGTTTCCTTTTTTTCTCTTAAATTGGTTAGTTTGTTCAGAGAGAGAATTCAATTTCTTTTTTTAACTCTTACAATATCTTTTGTTTCTTTCTTTTTTTCTTGAATTAGTTATGTTATTTTTAAGAGAAACCCTGAAATCCAGTTATTTTTTTAAATAAGTTATTTTATTTCTAAGAAAGACTATATTTTAAATTTTGGGAAGGGCTTCTAAATTATATCCTTTATTAAAAAAAAAAGATATTCGTTCTTTTCCTTTCTGTTTTATTAGATACTAGATAGATTATGAACCATGAAATTTAAACCTATATTGTCCTTATTAACTAGAGAGATGAATAAAACACCGTATTAATTTATTTTTCATAACTTATAAATGCCATAGAAAACATAATCACTGAGGAACTCTATATAAGTCCCAAATAGTCATTAAGTAGTTCCATATATCCCACAACTAGTGGTGGGAATCGGGCGGGTATGAGCGCCCGCGGGTAGACTTGCATCGGGCTCGAACAGGTCGGGCAAGTTAGGAGCTTGCTATTAGGGTAGTCGGGCGAATCGGGCCAGTACTTTTGAAAATTATTCTATCCATAGTCCATACCCATTAATACACTCGAGCATTCCATATTTGAGTGAATCGGGCATCGGGTTTAGAAAGTATTGGGCACCCTTTTGTGCACAACCATTTAGCTAACCTTAACTTGACACATGGAAGCTATAACCTCCCAAGTCCTACCTATATAAAAGCTTTCAATTTCATTCTCCCCTGTAAACGAGTCAGGTGGGATTATGTAACTTAAGTTATCTTGAACTGTCTTTGAGAATACAGTACCACATTGAAAACAAAGAAGAAATCTTGTATGAAGTTGGAGTTACAAAACCAACTACCCCAACACTAGAATTCATAAAAGGCATTACTTCAATGGAGTGTCTTCTTGAGTTGTGGAAAATAGCTTATTAGTGGGCTTATTTGATCCCAACTTCTGAAATAATATACCATTTACTACGGGCGCCCGTCGGTCATTAGCATGCGGGCTCGGGTGTGAGCGGGGCCTCGGGTAACCCTTTTCACTCGACCCCGCCCACTAATATTCGTTTGGGCTGGGTGGGTAATGCCCGTCTCGAGTGTGGGTGTCCACAGGCTAATTCAGACTCGGCGCTGATAATGGGTAGCGGGCTATCGGGTTAAAAATCCCACCCCTATCCACAGCTACATAATATTAGGGTTTTCTTATATTTTAAAATCTAATTGAAAATTTAAAAATATGAAGTAGGAACCCAAAATTCAAAATTTTCAATTTTAAACTTAATCGGTATCAAAACTTAAGAATGTCGATAAGTTGAAAATTTTAAATTTTAAATTTTAATTTGAGGTTGGGAAAATTCTCAATTTCCACAAAATACAATTGAGTGAATCAGTCTTAACATATAAAATTGGATGGTGGCTTAAAGAATATATTCATTTAAAAAATACAAAATAAGGAGTTGTCGTTTATTCTCAGTATAATTCAAACTTAGTATGTGAAAAAAGGAACTGTGGATTGCTATCAATCGGTACGCGAATATTCGTTTGGTATAAAAAAACAGAGAAGGTTTTGTCGTTTATGCTTAGGGAAATTCAAGTCCAGTTTTCAAAACTGATACAAAAATTGGCGTTTTTCGTAACGGAAGAAACTTAAGAGTTAATGTATCAACAGACAATTGTCATCAACGAATATGTTCCTTTTACATCCGTTACAAAATTTCCGTTCTCCTTTGGCTATAAATATCATCAAATTTATACCAAAACAAAATCAATTTTGTTCTTGAGCTACTGATGTGATGGCCATCGGTAGCTCCGAAGTAGTCAAGTTACACATTAGCTTTGCATGTTGTCTTATCTTACGATGTCTCGGTTGCCATACGTTGTCTATTGATGTATATAGAGGTCACAGGTTCGATTCCAGATCTGAAACACAACTTAACTTTTACCATGAACAAAGTTAAGTCCTTCACCTTTACAAAATGTTCCATTTCCTCTCCCTCTCATCACAAATTATTTCTTCTCGAATCACTTGGGAGTTAATTGATCTTCCAACCAGCCGCTTGCCGGAACCTTGAGTCTGGGCTCTCTTCCAACGTACCTTTGGAAATCCAGAGATGGGACAACTTTCAAAGAAAAACTAATTCAGCCATTCAGGTACAATGGATAGTAAAAAAAAGATCATATTTGCTTGATCAAGAATGAAGTGTTGGGCAAAATTCTCTCTTTTTTTAGCTTCATGCTTTCCTTTTTTTAGCTTCGTGCTTTCCTTTTTTTAGCTTCATGCTTTCCTGGGCCGTCTCAGTGGTGAATATCTATCGTAGGCAAAAATCTCCCTTTTCCGTTTCTTTTCTGCAGTTTATGTAAAAAATAATTATAATCGCCAAGTGGTAAAACATCGAAGATGAGACATAATGTACTCCAATAGACAAAATCGGTCGATAGTTATTGAGATATGGAAGATATATTAGATATGATGACTACTAATATACAATATATGAAAGATATATTGGAAGATATAAAATATATGAGACGGATTGAGATGAAAGATCCGACGATAAAGAAGAATCCGAGATATCTGAAGATACAGAAGATATATTCAAGATATCTCTTATAATTATATTTAGATAAATATTGTATTCTTTCCTAAGTTTAGTTAGGAAAGTAGGAAACTAGAAAATCCGAATCACTCTATAAATATGAGTTGGGTTATAGAGTTTAAATTATCGAGTTATGTCTGACCAATGTAACCGATCAACCCACATTTGTATGTGGTGATTGTAATAAAGAAGTTATTCTCCGTGGATGTAGGTCTTGAGTATTCGACTGAACCACGTTAAGTTTTTAAATTACATATTCATGTTTTTTCTTTCTCCGTTCGAAATAGAAACGATGCACGAATAAGTTTTTAAATTACATATTCTTGTAATATGTTTTAGGTTGTCATTGTTATCTCTCCTTGATGTCAATTAGATTTATCCCTGCAGTTGAACACTTAAGAGTTCTAAAAATGTCGAACGGATCACAACACCATAATATAGTCCAAAAGATGCATACACAATCTTATCTATTGGCTAAGGTCTATCCGAGTTTTGATCTTAAAAATAGAGTTTCTCAGACTATGACTAGGCCTTATATTAATGGAGGATTACAAAGTTTCACGCTTCCTTCGAAACAAGGAAATGGAAAATTTGTACTAATCTCTCCTTTATCACGAGTTGTTGTACAAGCACCATCGGAAAAAAGTGTATCGGGCTTTCTCATAGATTTTCTCATGGGAGGAGTTTCTGCAGCTGTATCAAAAACAGCGGCTGCTCCAATTGAGCGAGTGAAACTCTTGATACAAAATCAGAATGAAATGATCAAGGCTGGCCGTCTCTCCGAGCCGTACAAGGGCAATATCGATTGCTTTTGTAGAACAGTCAAGGATGAAGGGTTCCTTTCTCTATGGAGAGGCAACTCTACTAACGGTTATCAGATACTTCCCCACTCAGGTTACTTCATCTGTTGACTTAGATAGCCGATTTACTTGTAAGTTCTCAAGTTGAAAAACTTGTGTTTAACAACCTGTAGTTATATTCTTGTTTGTAATAAGGGTGCCCGTAGTTATTTTTTGCTCGGCCAAATGACACTAGGATATATAGTTGTGGGTATCTAAGTTCACCTTGACACTCATTTTAGGCTCCTGAAATACATCTCGAGGTTAGTGTTGTCACTACAAAACGTAAGGCCTTTTTACGACAAGGAACCATCAAATGCAACAAATGCTGATCAATAACTACAACATGCTTATTCCATAGCAAAAGATGTGTGACAAAATGCCGTCTATTTTGTAGTGCATTTGTGGTTAATTTTAGAATGTTGGTCGGAAATGCAAAAAATTGTAACTATTGATAAATAATGGTGGGCAATACGTGGATAACTGTTTTTTTATACGGACAACTATTTTCGAGTCCGGTGCGAGTCAATTATGCTTGACTTAGTTGATTTTGATTTAATAAGGGGACAACTTTATAAAGTCTTAAATACTAACAGTTACTAACTTGTGGACCATTAACAAAATAATAGTTCAAAATTGAAAACCTAAGTTGTCTTCTTTTTCATCATCTTCTTCATCATCTTCTTCTTCTTCTTCCTTCTTAGTCTTATTCTTATTCTTGTACTGCTACTAAAAGTAAACTACAGTTTCTACCACTTCCTTTTGTTTTTTTATCAAACCCTAGATGAAAGAAGAAGATAAAACTCATCAATCTCCACTTCCCTTATTTTTTTAGTAAACTATAGTTTCTACCACTTCTCTTTGTTTTTTAGTGAACTATAGTTTCAACTAGGGGTGGTAATCGGACGGGCTCGGACGGGCTCGGGCTTCAAAGTGCCGGGATCGGGCGGATTGGGCTCGGATAAGCCGAGCCCGAGGTAGGCAGTCGGGCGGATCGGGCCGGACGAAACACGCCATCTAAGGTTGTGTTTGATAGCAATTTGGGGTAAAGAAAAAAAATAGAGAAAAAATTACTCGGAGAAACTTTTTCTCGAAGAAATTTTTTCTCCATAACTATTTTCCATATTTTCTATTGTTTGGTTCATTAAGAGAAAAATTTTCGTTTTCCCTTTTCCTAATTTTCCACTGTTTGGTTTGCTGAGAGAAATAATAAGTTTTTTATTTTTTTTCTTTTTTTCATATGTTTGGTTAACCAACTAAAATATTTTATTAAACTTCAAAATAAATCATATTATCCATAAAAATTATAGAAACTACCTCACCGAATCAAGCTAATATGCTAATAATTACTAAAAAATTATAAAAATTAATGCAGTCTCCTAAATTAGTAGTACTAATGCTAAGTTGAGTCATACTAGAGTTTATCAATTCGCAAAAAAGTGTAACTACTTGACCCTCGATTAAACGCTAGTTAACTTTCTCCTTAACCATGATGCTCTTCTTGATTCAGGAAAATCAAGGAATATACGTGTAAGTTCGGGTTTCTCTCCGAACATATACATAGCGTCTTCAACCTCTTGTTCACTCAAGTTTGGAATCGCCATCAATGCATCTTCCACACCACAAACTGAAGGAGCTTGAACTGCTTCGGCAAGTTTGTTTGCCGCTTGCGCAAGTAAAATAGATGTTTCATCAGATTCTGACCGTCGTCTACGTTTTGGCGCTATAAATTGATCTCGATTAACGGAAGTTGGAGAGCATAGACCTTCATCTTCATCTGGATTAATGGACGCCATATTTCCATTTTCACCTATAATATAAATAATTTAATCATACAAACAAACTTGTTAAAAAATTTAAATGATAATTTCTAAAGATTCACTAACCAGGTAGTTCATGAGAAATATCATCAGCCTCCATTTGTCTACTGCCAGTGGCTTGTTCTGTCCCAACGATGACTCCCAATTTTTCTTGATAAGGAAAACTCTTCGTACGCAAATTTTTTGCTGTAGGGTGTTGCTGACAATAAGCAATTTGAAAGATAAAGTCAAACTTTGTTTATAAAAATTTTAAGACAGTATAAATAGAAATACGTACCTCTACATAGTCTCTCCATGCATCGTCATCCGCCTCAATGCGAAAAGTTACACTGTTAAAGGTAAATCCACTGGAGTTGATTGCATTGTTCGCGGTAATATAGTGATTTCTGAATGTTTTCATACGAGCTTTGATATTTTCAACAGTTAAAGGTAAATCCACGGCTCGGGCCGGGCGGGCTCGGATTATTTTATTAAAAAAATATAATTAAACTATCAATGAATAAGTTTGCTCAAGTGAAGCTTAGTAACAAATCACCTAAAGAATAAGTTGAAAAGTTTGGGGTCAGTGCTAAAAGCATTATAAGTCTCTGTTATGAATATTCCTAAGAGGCTAAGATAAACAATCAATGAATAAGTCTGCTCAAGTGAAGCCTAGTAACAAATCACCTAAGGAATAAGTTGAAAAGTTTGGGGTCAGTGCTAAAAGCATTATAAATCTCTGTTATGAATAAGTTTGCTCAAGTGAAATCACCTAGTAACTAATTACTGTTTGATGCAATCATTGTATAGTTCTTTTGTAGCTCTGTTATGAATATTCCTAAGAGGCTAAGATAAACCCAAGCATCATAAATCTCGCCAAATTTTTATAGCTAATGACCCAGATTATCAGCCATGAATATTCAAGGAAAATGTTGATTGAATACTCTTGAGCACCCCGAGAGAATGTAAGATGCAACCGCAAAGAGAGAGGGAAGCAGAGAGAGACTGCGGAGAGAGGGAGGCAGAGAGAGAGGGAGGCAGAGAGAGTGAGACGCAGAGAGAGAGGCATATTAGGTTAGATTTAGGGTTTTAGTTTTTTGGGGAGGTTATTTATAAGAGAATAAGGGCTCCAAGTTGTTTAGATCCAACGGCTGAGGTCTCTCAACCGTTGGATCTAAACAATTCACTCGGATCGGGGGCGTAGGGTTGCCGGGTTTATTTTTTAATCGGGCTCGGGTAGCGGGCGGACACTATCGGGCTCGGACGGGCTTTTCGGGCCGGGACTCGGATTTGAGAGCCTGTCCAAATCCCGGCCCTATAAGCCCGAGCCATCGGGCCGGGTAAGCCCGGCTCGGGTTGGCTTCGGTCATCGGTCTCTCACGGTTCGGGCCGAACGGGCCGGATCGCGGGGTTCCGGACCGTTTTCCCAGCCCTAGTTTCTACTACCTTTTGTTTTTTATCAAACCCTAGATGGGTTTTGATCAAACCCTACATTGATGAGGTAAAACTATAACTTTTTTAATTTTATATTGTATTTTCGTTTGGGTAGTTTGAAAGAATACAAAACGATTTCAAAGGAAAAAATCGAAGTGAAGAAGAAATTCCCAGAATTTCGTGGGAAATCTACGAAAATATGCTACATTTTCGTGGCAAGTTTCCTTCTGTCTTGCCAAATTTTCGTTGAAAATCTACGAAATTGGCAAGTCAGATTTTTTTTTTACAAAAACTCAGAAATTAAGATCTCTCGTGTTTTGTCGATTTTCCACGAAGCACGAGCAACTATACTTGTTTGTAAAAAAAATCTAGAGTTTGGAAATTTTTTATTTCTAGGTTTTAAAAGTTTAACGGGTTTTAGGATTTTTAGATCTGATCTTTCTGGTTAGGAATATCCTTCAACAATTCCCTTCCTTTTGTTTGATGTCATAATCTTCTCCAAAAAAATTCTCTCTCTAGAATTTTAGGTTGATGATGAAGATGAAGTAGTAGAAGAAGACCAAACTTACTTAGGATTTATGAGAAAAGAGGGAGGTGTTAAAATAATACATCTAATTCTAAGAGGACTTGAGGGAAAATAATAGAGAGTTGTCCCCTTAGAAACGGGTGTCCATATAAAAAAAAAAATTAATTATTTTGGTTGTCCATATAAGATAGTTATCCATACAAGAAAAACGGTTGTCCACGATCCCTTCGTAAAATAAAAAACAGTCATGTCCCTTTCGCAAAAACTGATACTTATGTATGACCTTTCGCAAAATAACTTTTTTTGAATAACTTATATATGACAATAAAAAAAAGGAAATGGTCTAGCCAAAAAGTTTCAGGCAGATTTGTGTCTCAAATGGAGAGAAAATTCGGGTGGTTGATTTGGAGTTCCTTCCAAAATCTGCCTAAAATTCTTAATTAATTTGTCTCTCGATTTGAGACACAAATCAAGAAGTACCCATTTTGCGAAGGAGCATACAAAAGGTACCTGTTTTTGTGAAAGGGGCATCACTGTTTGTTGTTTTGCGAAGGAGTCGTGGACTTATATATGACATTGGAAATGGTCTAGCCAAAAAAATTCTGGCAGATTTGAGAGGAATTCCTAAATTAACGGTTGGGGTTGATTTCTCAACTTCTTCTTGATTTGTGTGTCAAATGGAGAGAAAATTGGGGTGGTTGATTTGGAGTTCCTTACAAAATCTGCCTAAAATTTTCTTAATTAAGAGTATTATTTTGTTGTTTCCATTGTGGACAATTTAAACATAGTAAGCAAATAAGACCGTTGCAGTCAACTATTATTTTCTTTTAATAAAACAACTTAAAAATAACTTATCAATAAAGAAAATTCAGACGTCGCGTGTATATAGACAATTGTCATCAGTGGATATATTCTTTATATATCGGTCACAAAATTTTCGTTCTCCTTTGTCTATAAATATTGCCCAAGTTATACAAGAAAAAAACCATCAATCTTTTCTTTGAGCTACCCATGCTTTGGTAATTGGTAGCTCCAAAATAATATAAGTTGAAGATTAGATTTGTTTTATGTCTTAGTTTTTTCATGTCTTATTCGGCAGTGTATTTGCTTTTGTGCTATTTTGCAATGAGGTCACGGAATTGATTCCAAATTTTAAACCTTCATACTATACATGGACGTCAGTGGAAGGATCCGAGGAACTCTTAATGTCATGTAACAAGCAAGCAGAGGTATTTCAGTATGATACTCATGAGAACAAGTTCATACTATAGGCAATATGTCACCTTTTTAGTTTGGGTGTTTCTTGTGAACGACTCGGATTCCCACCAATTGATTAAGCTGGCAAACGGTACATACTTTGGAGGGCACGATGGTGGTTGTCTTATGGTTTCACCAAGTATGATACTCATGAGAACAAGTTCATACTATAGGCAATATGTCACCTTTTAGTTTGGGTGTTTCTTGTGAACGACTCGGATTCCCACCAATTGATTAAGCTGGCAAACGGTACATACTTTGGAGGGCACGATGGTGGTTGGTAGCAACACTGGTAGTGGTGGTGTAGGTGGTGGTTTTATTTGATAAACGTTCGTGAAAGCGATCTAAAATAAGAAACTAACATATGGATAGCGAAAAGAGAAGCAAGGAACTTTGCAAGTTATGTTCTATAATCTTGTACATAAAGTATTAGAAAAATTCATTTAGTTTTCTATTGGTAATTAATAGTAATTGTCGACTTAATACTGGTTAAATTGAAATATTCTACTGTAATATAGTTTTCTTCTTATAATATACTTTAGTCTTTTAATTTTTATGAAATTTGTTGTTTTAAATTCGAGTGGAAATGTTAAGAGATTCGTACTTATCTTGTAAGGCTGCTTCTTTGGGCTTAAGATCAATTCAAGTTTTATTTTTGATAAAACATGTAACCAATCTGAAAATGATTTGTTTGCACAAGCCGTGGCTAATTGGAGAAGCAACACGCACATGAGTGAAACGATTTTTGTTTGTTCTTACTAAGTCAAATCTAAAATTTGAATTGATTAGAGTTATATTTCTGAATACTTGTATGGGGAGGCATTTGCATCTCTTCTAACGACAGAAGTTGTCGATTAGCTTTGGTTGATTGTGCAATGAGTGCGAAGAATGCTAGGAAAAGAATCTATGAGTAGCAGAACAAC
The DNA here is from genome assembly GCA_002897215.1 of Eschscholzia californica subsp. californica. NCBI lineage: Eukaryota > Viridiplantae > Streptophyta > Magnoliopsida > Ranunculales > Papaveraceae > Eschscholzia > Eschscholzia californica. The sequence continues at coordinate 13,095 of BEHA01050166.1, forward strand.
TGAAATAAAGTTTGAGAGACGTTGAGGAAACTCCACTCATTTGTTTTTTCACGACTTACAAATGGTGCTACAAAAATATGGTCACTAATTAAGCCCCAAAGTACGGTCCTCTGGGATAATTTGATATGTCGCGATTAGTGACGTCAAACATAAGAATATAAATAATTTGAAATTGTAATCCAAATTTATTCATATGTGAAAGAAGGGTTACTATCAATACTATCAATTGATAAGCGAATATTCGTTTAGTATTAAACACAAATAAGATTTTTGTCGTTTATGCTGAGGAAAATTCAAATATAGTAATAAAACAGAGAACAACCACAAAAAGTAGGCGTTTTTTGTACGAAAAAAAATTGAGAGTTAATGTGTCAATAGACAATTGTCATCTGGCGACAAAAAATAACTGTCAAAAAAAAAAAGACAATTGTCATCAAAGAATATATTCCTTTACATCAACGTATTCATATGTGAAAGAAGGATTTGCTATCAATTGATAAGTGAATATTCGTTTAGTATTAAAGACACATAAGATTTTGTCGTTTATGTTGAGAAAAATTCAAATCTAGTAATCAAAACAGAGAACGGCCACAAAAAGTAGGCGTTTTTCGTAACGGAAGAAAATTGAGATTTAATGTGTCAATAGACAATTGTCATCTGTCAACAAAAAAAACTGTCAACAAAAAAAAAGACAATTGTCATCAAAGAATATATTCCTTTACATCAACGTATTCATATGTGAAAGAAGGATTTGCTATCAATTGATAAGTCAATATTCGTTTAGTATTAAAGACACATAAGATTTTGTCGTTTATGCTGAGAAAAATTCAAATCTAGTAATCAAAACAGAGAACGACCACAAAAAATAGGCGTTTTTCGTAACAGAAGAAAATTGAGATTTAATGTGTCAATAGACAATTGTCATCAAAGAATATATTCTTTTTACATCCGTTACAAAAATTTCCATTCTCTTTCGGCTATAAATATCATCAAATTTATTCCAAAACAAGATCAATTTCGTTCTTGAGTTAGTGATGCCATGGTCATCGGTAGCTCTAAAGTAGTCAAGTTTCAGATTAGCTTTGTTTCATGTCCTAGCTTCCGATGTCGTAGTTGCCTTACATTATGTATTAATATGTATTGGGGTTACAGATTCGATTCCAGCTCTAAAAAACATTTGAAGCTTAATTATGAACCACGGTTAAGTAATTCACCTTCCATACAATCTCTTATTTCGCTCTCTTCACAGGTTTCTTCTGCCTCAAATTACTTGAGAGTCAATTGATCTTCCAAGCAGGCTCCTGATGAGGCCTTGAGACTGGGCTCTCTTCCAGTGTACCTTTAAAAAAAACGAAAAC
>BEHA01050166.1:19664-30744 GCA_002897215.1 Eschscholzia californica subsp. californica
AATTATTTTTTACATAAACTGCAGAAAAGAAACGGAAAATAGAGATTTTTGCCTATGATAGATATTCACCACTGAGACGGCCCAGGAAAGCATGAAGCTAAGAAAAGGAAAGCATGAAGCTAAGAAAAGAGAGAATTTTGCCCAACACTTCATTCTTGATCATCAAGCAAATATGATCTTTTTTTTACTATCCATTGTACCTGAATGGCTGAATTACTTTCTCTTTGGAAGTTGTCCCATCTCTGGATTTCCAAAGGTACGTTGGAAGAGAGCCCAGACTCAAGGTTTCCGCAAGCGGCTGGTTGGAAGATCAATTAACTCCCAAGTGATTCGAGAAGAAATAATTTGTGATGAGAGGGAGAGGAAATGGAACATTTTGTAAAGGTGAAGGACTTAACTTTGTTCATGGTAAAAGTTCAGTTGTGTTTCAGATCTGGAATCGAACCTGTGACCTCTATATACATCAATAGACAACGTATGGCAACAGAAACATCGTAAGATAAGACAACGTATGGTAACAGAAACATCGTAAGATAAGACAACATACAAAGCTGATGTGTAACTTGACTACTTCGGAGCTACCGATGGCCATCACATCGGTTGCTCAAGAACAAAAGTGATCCTGTTTTGATATAAATTTGATGATATTTATAGCCAAAAGAGAACGGAAATTTTTTGTAACGGATGTAAAAGGAATATATTCTTTGATGATAATTGTCTATTGACACATTAACTCTCAATTTTCTTCCGTTACGAAAAACGTCTATTTTTGTATCAGTTTTGAAAACTGGACTTAAATTTCCCTATGCATAAACGACAAAACCTTCTCTGTTTGTTTTACAAAACGAATATTCGCATATCAACGGATAGCAATCCACAGTTCCCTTTTTTTCACATACTAAGTTTGAATTATACTGAGACTAAATGACAACTCCTTATTTTGTATTTTTTTAGATGAATATATTCTTTAAGCCACCTGCCAATTTTACATGTTAAGACTGACTCACCCAATTGTATTTTGTGGAAATTGAGAATTTTTCCAACTTCAGATTCAAATTTTAAATTTCAAATTTTTAACTTATTTTCATTCGTATGATAACAATTAAATTTAAAATTGAAAATTTTGAATTTTGGTCTCCAACTTCATATTCTTAAAGTTTCAATTAGATTTTAATGTAGAAAGATTTGGCCAAAACTCCCTAAAAAATTGAGCAGTGATTGGATGAGCTCGAGCCCATACCCGGAGGGATGAGCTCGAGCCATTAACGGTCAGGATTAGACGCTATACCGTGAGATGTCTCTCTGGCCTAAAGGAGGACAGCTATCATCCCCTGAATTTCTCCAAATTTTAAGGGTAATAAATATAACCCATCAAAAGTCTAGTATTCACATATTTGCCACCAATACCAATGAAAGCTCCAATTCTCTAGGTAATTGGGTTGTTTCTTAATTTTTTCCTGCCATTTGGACATGACCCATTAAAACCAATTATTTACATAATTCCACCCAACTTCTTCTGTGTCTTTTCACAAAAAAAAAAAAATAGTTATACCTTTCACTTTTTGTTTTTCTTTCTATGTCGTAAAAACATGACTATAATTTTCTATGGAACTTTCATATTTTATTCTCTTTAATATTAGAATTTTTTTATTTTTCATTATTTTAAAGTTTTTGAACCAAAAAAATTTAATTACAACACAATTTTAAGTTTGAGTTATACAAAAAAATATTATTTTTCCACCTCTTCACGAAATCTCAAAGTTCTTCTCATAAGTTTTACTCTCTTTCGTTCTCTAAAAACAAGGTCCTTTATTTCTCTAACTCCTTATTTTAAATTGATGATGATGGGTTTTGAAACAATGATATTTCCATGACGATGGGTTTGAAATCAAAGTTCTTCCCATAAGTTTTACTCTCTTTATTTCTCTAAAAACAAGATCCTTTATTTCTCTAATTCCTTATTTTAAATTGATGATGATGGATTTTAAAACAATGTTATTTCCATGATAACGTGATGATAGAAAGAGATACATAGAAAAGGACCAATTAAAATTATTTCTCATTATTCTTTTTGGACTAAAACAAACTTCACTTCAATTTTGTAAAAGATTAATTACAATTATCTAGATGCAGTGTTTTTGGAGAGATACATAAAAAAGGATTAAAGTATTGACAAGAAGAAATATGATGAGAAAAAATGACAACCTCATAGTAGTGTTTTTAATAGCAGTTAGGGTTGTTAACATGAGTTTTATCAAAATGTGGCACTTCTGTAATTCCTTGAATATAATATGGGTTGTTACTAACTACTCCTTAAATTAAGGCCGACTAATTGATATGGTAAGAGATCTCTACTAAATCAACCAATAGGAGCTCAAGCTCATAATTTCTTTTATGAGCTTGAGCTCATTGAATCAAATCCCTTTATATTTAGATAAATATTGTATTCTTTCCTACGTTTAGTTAGGAAAGTAGGAAACTAGAAAATCCGATCACTCTATAAATATGAGTTGGGTTATAATGTTTAAATTGTCGAGTTATGTCTGAGTATTCGACCGAACCATGTTCAGTTATAGTGTCATTATTTTATGTTCATATCTCCGATTATCACATAATTGTGATTTTAACAATAGTCTACTATCACTACAAGTGTTGTTTAATTTTGTGCAGATCTAAATCTTAATATGTTTTATTTATGTATAATTCACTTCTATAACTTAAGTTCCTGTACACATTTACTTCTATAGTAAAATTAGATTTAAAATAAGTTTTCTTTTAAAATTCAAATTTGTTCTATTTTTCTTTTCTTTTTTTGCTGGAAACACATTGATCGGAAACAAAACCCAGCATTAAGATCGAACTCCATTTAAAGGATTAAGAATGCAAAACAATTAAAACTAATTGATTATATTTAGATTTTAGAATCTTGTTTCGATACTGAATTTAGCTCTTCGCTAGTTATGTTCTGATTAAAATTAATTGTGTGTTTGTTGCGTTTTTTATTTGAATCTAACTCATTAAACTCCGTTGATTTTAGAATGTTTGGTTGAATCACTTATACGTCTGACTGGATTACTCGTGTTGGTTTTGGGTCCATTTGGTTCAGACAGAAAATAAGTCTGAATGGGGAATCTATTATCTGAAAAACTAAAATGACTATTGTAGCTGTGACCAAAATACACCAGACTCAAACGATTTGGTTTCAAGCAGAAATATTCAAATCTGGTGTTCCACCAGAAAAAGCAATAAGGTTTATTTACTGCAACTAAGAAAATAAAAGAAATTCATGAACTTTTTTTGTTGAAAAAAAATTATGAACTTTATTATAAAAAAAAAATCAAATTTGCCAATAACCTCCTACTAAACTCATATCTCAACATGAATTCTGATTCAGTTTCTTATCTGACTAAAACTTCACATAACAACCATTTCTGCAACAAATTCTAGCTCAGCTTGATGCTTTAGAGTTTTTGGATTTCATTTTTTTTTATGGATTTTCAACATGAAACATACAAGTTATAGGTGTTTTCGTAACGGAAGAAAGAATTAGTGTGTCAATAGACAATTGTCTTTAAAGAATATATTCCTTTACATCCATTACAAAAAAAAAACATTCTCTTTTGGCTATAAATATCATCCAATTTATACCAGAAAACAAGATCAATTTCATTCTTGAGTTACTCGTGCCATGGTCATTCATAGCTCCATAGTAGTCAAGTTAGACATTAGCTTTGTTTCATGTCCTACCTTCCAATGTCTTGGTTTGCCTCGCTTCCAAGTTAGACATTAGATTCGATTCCACATTCCAAGCCTTCATAATAGGGTATTGTTTAGTTTTGGTGTTTCTTCCTACCCGCTCAAATTTCCACCTTTCAATTAAGCCTACTGAGATATGAGACGGATCGAGATAAAGATATCCGGCGATCAAGATGAGTTCAAGAATTAGGAAGATATGAAACACATGGAAAATATATTCTCTTATATTCAGGATATCTCTTGTAACTATCATCTAGAACTATTAGAATATAAAGATCGAGATGGATCGTGATCCAAATATATCAAATATCAACCGCACAAGATATATGAAGATTTAGAATATATGTTAGTTAGTTATCTTGTACTTAGCCTAGATAGAGTGGATATTTAAGTCACTCTATGAATACAAGTGACCTCTAAGTATTTTAATTCATTGAGTCAAGTGACCTCTATGTATTTTAATTCATTAACTCATGGAGTCTATCGAGTTGTAACCAATAGTCTCACGATTGTGGAGATAATATAATACAACCACTAATAGCTTGCTCCGTGGATGTAGGTCGTGATTCTCCGACCGAACCAAGTAAACTATTGTGTTCTTTATTTTAGTTTATAGCTTCTATTCTATCGACGAGGGTGAACTTTCACGAAAACAACCTAAAATGACTACTGTACATCTGAGCGAAATACGTCAGACTTAGACGATTCAGTTTCAAGCTGGAATGTCCAAATCTAATGTCTCATTCACCATAACAGCAATAGGGTTCACACACTTTAAGTAAAAGAAAAAGAAATTCATATGTCAACATGAATTTTGATTTCAGTTTCGTATCTGACTCAAACTTTACATGACAATCATTTCTGCAACTAATTCTAACTCAACTTATATTTTAGAGTTACTGGATTCCATCTTTTATGGATTTCTCAACACTAAACATAAAAAATACAAGAAAAAAAAAGATGAAATGAAAAGAGCCGAAATTAGAACTTCTTTACCGGTACAAGAAACTCGAACTAGAACGTTTCATCATATCCATAATTCTTCCATGGGGATCCCACGATCACGTGCAACCCGATTAAGCAGAAAATAACTATGGGCACCCTTATCCATTTACAGTACAATTGACTAGATATCCATTTACAATATTATTTTGATTTTCAAACCCTTAATGAGATTAGAGTGGACTAAATGTCGTATTAGGCCCCGTTTTTCGGGCTAGCTCAAAAATTCTTTTTATTATTTTAAAATACAATTGAAAATTTAAGAATATGACGTAGCCAACCAAAATGCTAACTTTTAAATTGTAAAAACAATACTAAAAATTAGATATAAATAAGTTTTTCATCAAAAAAATATGAGTTAATTCCTATATGGCCCCCTACTTTGTGACCAGCTTCCTTTATGGCCCCCAAATTTCTGTAAATTCAAATATGGCCCCCTATTTTCATGGAAATGTCATAACTACCGTTCCCAATTAATATATTTTCAAAATAAAATTAAAAACAAAATCCTAAATTCCACCTCACTTCCCTCTCCACCACTCATCTCTCTCCACGTCACCTATCTCTCCAACTCACCTCTCTCTCTCTCCAAGTCAGCACTCTCATGAAGGTCGCCGGCCGGAAAATTTTCCGGCCGGCGACCTTCAAACTTAAAAAAAAAAATAAAATAAAATATTTCACTCACCTCTCTCTCTCTCTCCAAGTCAGCACTCACATGAAGGTCGCCGGCCGGAAAATTTTCCGGCCGGCGACCTTCAAACTTAAAAAAAAAAAAAAAAAATTTTTTTTTTTCACTCATCTCTCTCTCTCTCTCTAAAAATTACTAACTTGAAGCTCTTAGATGAAAGAAAGTGGCATTAAGTACCTGCCATTGACCCCAAGAAAATACTGCAATTTGTGTCCTGCATTATGAAATTCAGTTTGGTTCCATTAAGAATGTTAGGATCTTCATTAACATCAACAGCTGCTGCTTCAATTGCTACCTTTGCAACACTACCAATGATAGAATCAAAGGTAAAAAGTGCAGCAACATTCACAACATTAGGTCTCTCTGAGTATACACAAGAGACATTAACTTGAACCCAAATCAAAAACAGAAATGATACAAGATTACCATTTCCCATTATTGAACCTTCAAATAAACTTAGCAGTTTATTTGTTTATCAGCTAAACTCAATAACCCATGAACCAGTTCTTCTGCTACAATTTCAATCAATTGTTTTAAATTACTCAAAATGACAGAAATTGAAGTGGATCAAAAACTATTCCCTTAAAATGAAAAAAGAAAAGGGTACCCTATAAATTTAAAGGAACCCACCATGAAAGTGAATGCTTTTACAGATGATACACATGAAAATCCAACAAACAAAAAAAAAAGAACATAGTTGGACTTTGGGTACCTTTATTTTTTTGAAATTAACAAGTACTTGTCCCTACTGAAATCTAAAAAATGATAAAAGATGCTTGTTTGAGAATTTTTTGAAGCTTATGGTTCTGGGTTAATGGAAGACTTCAGTTTAAAAGTAGAGAGAGAAAGATAATGAGCAGCCAGAACAGACCGGATCTGTTGAAGAACAGACCAAATCGAACTGGTCTGTTCTTCAACAGATCGAACTGGTCTGTTGAAGAACAGGCCGATCTGGTCTGTTCTTCAACAGACCAGATTCCGGCGAAGGGAAACCCCCTTCGCCGGAATTTTTCGAGAGAGAGATGAGTGAAAAAAAAAAAATTTAAGTTTGAAGGTCGCCGCCGGGAAATTTTCCGGCCGGCGACCTTCATGTGAGTGCTGACTTGGAGAGAGAGAAAGGTGAGTGAATTTTTTTTTTTTTTTTTTATTTTAAGTTTGAAGGTCGCCGGCCGGAAAATTTTCCGGCCGGCGACCTTCATGTGAGTGCTGACTTGGAGAGAGAGAGAGGTGAATTGGAGAGATAGGTGACGTGGAGAGAGATGAGTGGTGTAGAGGGAAGTGAGGTGGAATTTAGGATTTTGTTTTTAATTTTATTTTGAAAATATATTAATGGGAAGGGTAGTCAAGACATTTCCATGAAAATAGGGGGCCATAAAGGAAGCTGGTCACAAAGTAGGGGGTCATATAGGAATTAACTCAAAAAATATAAATAAGTAAAAATTTAGAATTTTGAAATTTGAAATTTGAAATTGGAGAAATTCTCAACTTCCACAAAAATAAAATAGAGTCGATTAGTCTTAACATGTAAAATAGGCCGGTGGATCAAAAAATATATTCATTTAATATAAATGACAAAATAAAGAGTTGTCGGTTAACGTCAATATAATTAGAATTTAATATGTGAAAAAAGGAATTGTTATCAATTGATAAGCTTTTAGTATAAACGACAAAATAAGATTTTGTCATTTACGCTGAGGAAGATTCAAGTCTAGTAAGCAAAACAGAGAACGGCCACAAGTGATAGGCGTTTTCGTACCGGAAGAAAGAATTAATGTGTCAATGGACAATTGTCGTTAAAGAATATATACCTCTTACATCCATTACAAAAAGCATTCTATTTTGGCTATAAATATCATCCAATTTATATCAGAAAACAAGATTAATTTCATTCTTGAGTTACTCAAGCCATGGTCATCCTTAGCTCCACAGTAGTCAAGTTACACATTAGCTTTGTTTCATGTCCTACCTTCCAATGTCTTGGTCGTCCTAGTTTTTGTGCTAGGTTATGATGAGGTTACAGATTCGATTCCAAATTCCAAGCCTTCATAATAGGTATTGTTTCACCTTTTAGTTTTGGTGTTTCTTCCTGCCGGCTCAGATTTCCACAATTCAATTACGCCTATTGAGATGTGAGACTGATCGAGATGAAGATATCTGGCGATCAAGATGAGTTCAAGATTTTGGAAGATATAGAACACATGGAAAATATATTCTCTTATATTCAGGATATCTCTTGCAACTATTATCTAAAATTATTAGAATATGAAGATCGAGATTGATCGTGATTGGAAAATATCAACGCGCAAGATATATGAAGATTTAAAATATATATTATTTAGTTATCTTAAATTTAGGAAACTGAGATAATTAAGTCACTCCATGAATACAAGTGACCTCTATGTATTTTAATTCATTGAGTCATCGGGTCTATCGAGTTGTAACCAATTACTCTCACGATTGTGGAGATAATGTAATACATCACATTAATGGCCTTCTCCGTGGATGTAGGTCGTGATCCTCTGACCGAACCACGTAAACTGATGTGTTCTTTATTTTAGTTTATAGCTTCTATTCTATCAACGAGGGGGAACTTTCACAAAAACAAGCTAAAATGACTACTTTACATCGACCGAAATACGTCAGACTTAGAAGGGTTCACGAACTCCAAGTAAAAGAAAAAGAAATTCATATCTCAACATGAATTTTGGTTTCAGTTTCCTATCTGACTCAAACTTTACATGACAATCAATTCTGCAACAAATTCTAACTCAACTTATATTTTAGAGTTACTGGATTCCATCTTTTATGGATTTCTCAACGCGAAACGTACAAAATACAAAAAAGAAAATGAAATGAACCGAACCGAACCGAAACGAAACGAAACTAGAACTTCTTTACCAGTACAAGAAACTCGAACTAGAGCGTTTCATCATTTCCATAATTCTTCCATGGGGATCCCACGATCACGTGCAACGTCAGCGAATTGTCTCATTTTCTGAACTGCGACGACTGTTGCTCTAGCGTTGTTAAGAGCATTTTTACTCCGAATTTGTTTCCCTAAAGCATTTTCCACACCAGCCATTTCTAAAACGATTCTTACTGCGCCACCAGCAATCACTCCCGTACCTGGCGAAGCAGGGCGAAGCATCAATTTTGCTGCCCCATAATCTCCATCAGCTCTGCCATTCATATACATGAAAAACTAAGTTATAGGAATAAAACTCAACTACAGAAACTGATAATACAAGATTTTCGTAGTTTTATCAAGATAATGGAAATGCTGATTCTTTTTTCAAATTGCAGCTAATAAAGCTCAAAAAGAGTAAATTCAACCAAAGAATCTTCAGTATTACTAGTTACTACCCAACAGCCAGCACCATTTACCTTCTCTTGCACCACAACTTATTACCCAAGAGGGTGTGCCAGAAGGCCAGATAACAAGGACAGTGACCCTGAATAATCTTGTGTCTCAACATAGTGTTCTTTCTTTTTTCGAAATGACGAATGAATATATTAACTAGGAGTGAGGTTAAGGAAGTAAGCTACTAAAGAGAGAAAGAGCGGAAAAGCCGAAGGCATGGTTTGGCGGGAAAAACAATACATAAGTTAAGGAAGCTAACTAAGTACCTTCAACTTTGCATCGTGCATTTAAAGAAATTCTGACTCGGGCTCTGAGTAAATTATAGGGAAGAAAAACATATATCTTAAAAGATTGCTGGGCCTACAAATTCAAAACCGGAGTATAAGCTATGCCTATAAGACTATAAGGAAACAACAACATAAGAAGAAAAAAAAAGATCTTTTAGCCAAGAGGACCCAGGCGATAATTACGTCCCATTACAAAGAATACCCATTAATTCTTCCCAAGTCACTCTGAAACCTTTAAGGGTCACCGGTCACAAGCCTCGCCCATTCCTTTCATGTACTCCAGGAGAAATAGTCTCTTGAGTCATATATACATAACTGCGTCTACACCTATCATTACTTATTTTGGTATAGCATTCTCAATGTATATCTCTAGCTATAATGTTTTTAGGAAAGAAGTCGGGTTTGACTCTGTGGTTACCATATCATCTAGTGAACTTATTAAAGCTCATAAAATGAATGTGAATTATAACTTCAGCATCTCTCTAACTCCCTTGCCGTTCTACCCATGACAAGAATAGGTTCAACCACATAAAGTTGTACAATTCATAGACCCCTACATCACTGAACTGTCAAGTTTGAATACTCATGTACTAATTAGCAACGTATTCAAAAGAACAAGATGAATTAATATTAACCTTGTTTCGGCAAAAAGCGCTTGTTGTTTGTAATTTTTCTTTCATTTTTTTGAATGGAAGCGTGGTTTCATATAGGACCATAAACCTTCACAACCAAGAGTTAAACCCCTAACCTTCTCCACACTGGAGAGCCACAGACATGTTACCACTCAACCAAGCGGGCTTCACTTCGTATTTATTTATCTTGCTCAACAACAAATCTCTAAACCTGCATGCACATAAAGCAATCATATAAGAAGCTAAAACCTTACTATGCCAATTCATTTTGTTTCATACTAGACTAATAATTCACATTAACAAATTAAAAGAAAAAATCTTGAAACAAAAGGTTATGCCTAATCAAACACTACCTTAGCTCAAAATTTAATTGCAAAAGAATTAGACAGGTGGGGCTCGAACTTGTGACGAATAAGTTCAAAGTTTAATTTTTACCAACTCTTCCCCTTGGCTACAGCTCCTATGAAAAAAAGCACCACTACTCCTTATCATATATTCAACCACCCGGGCTGCAGTTCGGCTGAGCCCACTAGTGGCTCCGCCTCTAGGAGAAGTATTATATTTATATATAGCATTCATGGGTGAAGACGGGAAGTAGGTTGCGGTCTTCCAACTGAACCACGTAAAATGGTCAGCATTCTTTATATATTTCATTCTTCCGATTTATCACTATGTTATTCTATTTTATCCCTCAATGTTATTAACTATGAACCATGAAATTTAAACCTATATGGATTTAATTAACTAGCTAGATGAATACAACAAGAGGACCTTATTTATTTTTCATAAACTTATAAGTGGCATGGCAATAATCATTAGGGACGGCTAGAAATTCTTTGTGTAAGCAAATAGTCTTTAAGGTTGTATTGCTTTTTTTTTTTTCTGGAAACCGATTACATTGTTGTACAATCGGCATTGAACACATCAAAGATGTGATAAGCTTGCTACCCGCCCACTCAAACTCTAACATGACCTGGCCTATAGTCCACTCAAACTCTTAACCCCTATAGCCCAACTAGATGAAGGCCTAAAGTCCAACTACACTACATTATTTATACCCTAATAATCCCCATTCAAATAACCAAAGATTTCACCTTCTCTGGGATTCGAACCTGGGTCCTCCAGGGATTTCTGGAGTTTATGTCAACACCTTGGGACCAAAGGTTGTATTTGATATCATGGAAATAATTCCATGAAAATAAAAGAGTTCCATGGAAAGTCTTTCACGAAATTTATTCCGTAGAAATAAGAGTTCTTTCGTTTGGTAGACATCTATTATTCCGTAGAATTACAAACTCTGTTATTCGGTTGAGAACTAACTTTTACGAATATAATATTCAATTAAGAGTTTTTA
>BEHA01050166.1:79499-96987 GCA_002897215.1 Eschscholzia californica subsp. californica
CATTGTCAATTGATTTTGAATTTGATAATTACAAACTTAACCTATTTAAAGTGGGTATCCGAAGGAGGTTCGCATTGATTTTACATGGGCCTTTTTCAGGAAAGATTTATTTGGGAGGGGTCCATAAAAGAGCTCCCTTAATTGCCCTCTTTCTTTAGAAGAGCTCACTAGTGGAGCTCCCTTTTCAACACTTTTTATGTTGTTTATTTTTCCTTTTTTTCCCTCTTGAAGTGCAATTAGTAGGATTTTCAAACTTTTTATGTTGATTTTATTTATGTACCTTTAGATCGATCAAAGAAAATGTTGGAATCAAGAGTTTTCTATATAGCACCAAAATATGTTCACATGTAGTATATAGAAAAGGCCATAGGAAAAAGAATTATTCTTCTTGATGATAAAGGAGCATAAATGGAAAACTTCAAAATAATAATAATTTTTTTTTTTGTTGTTGATAATTCAAAATAATTATTTGAAAGTCTTAACTTTTAATTCTTTTATGTGGATGGGTTGTAAAGCATAGATGACAACTCTAATATATAAAGGAGTATAAACCTTAACACCTTGTGAACACCACCACTTTTTGGTCTTTTTTTCTCTTTTTCCAAACATTAATTTATATCCTCTTGTTTGATTCCGCTCCACCGAATTATTATTTGAAAATACATTTTTTTTCTTAAACAGGGTAATATCACTGATCAATGCAAAGAAGTTACATGTATATTCAAGCGGTACATCATTGATTCAAGCGTAATTAAATTATGTCATTCTCCTTAGATATTTCTCCTTGTGTGGAATTTTGCTAATTTTGTTACCAAGCTATTTATTTTTTATTTAAATAAACGAACAACGAAATATCAAAAGAAGCTCATAGTGACATAGTTTTATTGATAGTTATGAAGTTGCTTCAGTCAACATTCGAATTCCTGTCTTGTACTCTTTCTATAACATTCTATTCCGAGTCTACATAAATGCATTTGAGGAGGATAGATTTACAACAATTACATTATGCATCATGAATTAGGATTTAGACACTGTTTCCATGACACTTTAAAGAAAAATTGGCCAAGAGGAGAATGTGTCACAGATAACTCTCATTCGTCTATGGAAATCCATAAAAAGAAAGAAAAAAAGTCAAAATTTTATGGATTTTGGGATTCACCAAACAAGTTGTTTTTGCATTATACTGCCGTCTTACTGCACTAAACAAACCCTATGCATTTTGGGGTTCATTTTACACAACTTAAAAAAAGAAAAGTCAAAAAATGCTTACTACCTTCTCTTTTTGTTAAGTTTCGACTTTAAATCCATTATAAATTTTATTTTTATATTGGACCTGTAGCCAAACGGTCATTTGGAATTAAACACACGAACATCAAAGACGTATATAATAAACAAAATTCGGGTCGGAAGCGTCTCTTTTGAGAGCCTCTCTTTAAATTGAAAGCCCAAAATTTATAGGCTCTCGAAATGAGATGGGAGCCTCCCATTTAGGAGCTTCTGTTGGGTTTGATTTAACAAAATAATAGTATGTTGGCAAAATTATATGGACCAAACAGAAAAATTGTCAAATGTTGCAAACTTTTTGAGAATGAGAGGTTTTAAAGGCAATGCGCAAAGTTTTTTTTTTATGAAGGTCCAATGCTCAAAATTATTAAATGTAATCTCGTTAAAGCCAATCCCACAAATGGTTAATGTGGTGTTGAGGGCAACACCCATCTTCCTTCTCGAGGGAAATAAAAAAAGATAACAATAAATGGGTTGAAGGTCGCCACAGCCACTCGGCCACTTTTTATCGGAGAAGAGGGAAGATGCGCATTGACACTAACCATAGTTGGCCTACTTGTTTTGACCAAGTGGTGGATAAAAAAGACATTGCCTTTAACTTCCTATTAGATGCAAAAATATTCGAGTAATCTAGCAAAATCTTTGTAGCTAATACTCTAATCATAAAAAAGTGGCTATTATGGGAAGAGAGGAGTTAGGTTGGCATGAGGACAAGTAAAAGTTAGCTAGCTTGAGTAACTACTTCTAACTCTACGCATTTGAAGCTTTGGCACAACCTACCAAACCTAGGAAGGTTAGCTACGTAATGTTTATTTGCATACCTCCCAATCAACTATATTTACCTGCAGGTTATTTTACCAAAACTACTTAATTTTAAAAATTAAAAAACCATGAACAATGGTGGTGGAAGTGAACCACTGTTGGTTTCAGATGAAGTCCGCCTCACTGACCACTACACGTCTGACTCCATCGAAGAGCTGCTTGAAAAGCATGTGAACAACAAGATATGTTTTAGATTATGGGCTAGACTCGTCGTTTGGGAGTCTAAATTATTGTGGTTGCTTTCATGGGCTTCAATTACAGTATCAATTTGTAATTTCATGTTGAGTTTTGTGACTCAGATGTTTGTTGGACATCTTGGAAGTTCAGAGCTTGCCGGGGCTTCACTTACTAACTTGGGAATTCAAGGGTTTGCTTATGGTGTCATGGTAAGAAAGCAAGCAAACTTAGTCCCTTGCTAGCCCTCCGAAAAAAAAGAAACTCTTTTTTTCGACAACAGTAGTACAAGTACTTCCTTGATGCCTCCATCCTAATAAGACAAGAGACATTTTGGTCTTTCTACTCAAGATAAAGACCAAAATGACCCTTGGTCTTATTCACCACGTAAGCAAGGACGTCACCTAGGGAGTCCTCAAAGAAGTACTTCTATCATCATTTTGTTTTTTTCGATCTCAAGCCCATCAACAAAGGTCAATTTAGTAACTTATTAACATCCTTTTTTTATTTTTCTTAGTTGGGTATGGCTAGCGCGGTTCAAACGGTGTGTGGGCAAGCCTATGGAGCAAAGAAGTACGGTTCTCTCGGTATAATTTGTCAAAAGGCCATCATTTTACAATTGGGGGCAGCCATTATTCTTACATTCCTATATTGGTACTCCGGCTCTATTTTTCTAGCAGTCGGGCAATCGAAGACTATAGCAAAACAAGGGGAGATTTTTGCAAGAGGATTATTGCCTCAACTTTATGCATTTTCTATATATTGTCCTATGCAAAGATTCTTGCAAGCCCAAAACATAGTTAACCCATTGGCTTACATTTCAATTGTGGTTTTTTTGTTGAATATACTATTCACCTGGTTGGCTGTCTATGTTTTAAATTATAAAGTTTTAGGAGCAGCTCTTGCTTTGAGTTTATCTTGGTGGGTTTTAGTTATATTTACTGGACTTTATATAGTTTTAAGCCCATCTTGTCACCAAACTTGGACTGGGTTTTCTACCAGTGCTTTTAAGGGATTGTGGCCTTACTTCAAACTCACTGCTGCATCTGCTGTTATGCTCTGGTTCGTACTCTCTCTCACTCCATATATACATACTAGGTGTCCACCGCGCCTTACCGGATTAACTTTTGTTATAATTTGATGTAGCTTGGAAATATGGTACTATCAAGGAATAGGACTAATAGCAGGTTTCCTCCCAAACCCAACTATTTCACTTGACTCTGCCTCCATAAGGTAGATTTAAAAATATGAATACTTGTCTTTGTTTCCTCATTAATAAATCCATTCTAATTTTATTTACAAATTGGTATGTTTCGATGAATTTTCAGCATGAATTACTTGAACTGGGACATGCAATTTATGTTGGGGTTCTGCACAACAGCCAGGTTAAACTTGTAGTAACTTGAAACCAAACATTAATTTATTCAGTTCAACTGTTCAAGTGAGTTTACTTACTGGTATTATGGATACTTATATATTTTACAGCATTCGGGTCGGCAATGAGTTAGGGGCGGCTCACCCGAGACTTGCAAGGTTTTCAGTTATTGTTATCAACTCAACTAGCATTATAATCAGTTTAGTATTTAGTGCAATTGTGTTGATATTCAAAACTGGATTAAGCAAGGCTTTTACTAGTGATAACCAAGTTATTAAGGCTGTCTCAAATTTGACTCCATTGCTTGCAATCTCAGTGTTTTTAAATGGAGTTCAACCCATCCTCTCAGGTAATAAAAATATGGTCCTTTTGCTTATGCTGTGAAAATAGTCCCACGTGGGAGAAATACAATCTAACAACCAAGAATGTAACGTTTAGGTCGTCTCCACTGATAGCCAATTGGTTTTGAATTAGATAGACAACAACTCAACATGGTATTAGGGGGCGTGTGAGAATAGTCTCAAAACCAATTGGTTTTGAGTTAGATGACCACAAACTTAACATATGCCGAACTGATACCCACACTAGCCATATTCAGACAGCGAACATTTTCATGAGGAATTGGTAGGCAGCTGACTAAGTTAATGGTGTTAGGTGTGGCAATTGGTTGTGGATGGCAAGCCTTGGTTGCATATGTTAACTTAACAACTTACTACATTATTGGTCTCCCTATTGGATGTGTTCTTGGCTTCAAAACTAGTTTGGGAGTAGCTGTAAGTACTCATCTCCCTCTCTCCCTAGTTTCTGTTGTTTCCCCTAGCATGAACAATAGGCACTGGTTATGTTTTAACAGGGACTTTGGTGGGGCATGATAATTGGAGTTCTATTACAAACAATTACTCTTATTGTCCTAACTGCCAGAACTGATTGGAATAAAGAAGTAAGTTTTTATCACTCACTAAATATATTTGAGCTGATATATGTATAATATTAATTATTAATCATCGATTGCCCATATTTCTAAATTTTTGCAGGTAGAGAAAGCTTTGGATAGGTTAAAGAAATCCGAGATAGATAACACATGTATAAATTTAATATTATAACTTCTACCAACTTGACATTGGGACGCCTAGTGGTTGTCTAATTTTTATATGTAAAGGTTGTCGAGAGTGGTACAAGAAATTCAAGTTTGGTGCTATTAATTCCTTTTTCGGAAAATATTGTGTTCATTAAATAAAATGTAATGACGAATCCGAGCGTGTCATCATAGATCTAAAAATCATTAATTCTAAAAGTTAGGTGTTCTGAAAATTAAAATGTAAAGAAGAGTCTTTGTTGAGATTGGAAAAGCATATATTGCTCCTCACACCATTGAAGAGTATATTTGATTACAAGAGAAGGATATTGGCAAATTATTAGTATTTGCCAAGAGGACTCCCTAATTCAAATCTAATAATTAAAACCCCCCAAATTGCACCAATGACAATAATGGAAGTGGATATTAAAAAGAGAAAAATAAGTTGAAATAACACCTCTAAAATCTATACATGTGAAGATTACTGCAATACAATCACTTTCTTTTAGGAACCATCTCATATATCATCATTTTCTTTCTTCATTAAAAAGTTGAAATGATTTTTTTTTTTTAAAGTTGAAATTCTAAAATAAGTTAATGCTATTAAAAAGTCCATCTAGAGTTTCTTAACATTGAATTTCTTACCTTAAAAAGTAAGGTTATATTACTAATTCCTTGTATTTCTTTTAAAGAGCAAATTTTATTAACAAGGAGGTTTAATGCAGAAAAGAATGCATCTTTTATTAATATAACATCTAATGTGGGAATTAGCTTGATTGTTCACAATGCAGAATCGAAATTCATAGAAGCGAAAGTAAAATCCACTAGAGCCAGAAACAGTGAATAAGGAGAGGCGATGGCAATCTTACTCGGCCTCGAATGGGCGAAAGCTAATCAACTCAAGAATATAATTGTAGAAAGCGACAATATCAACCTCATCAAACATCTTCACAATAAACATCACACGTTACACTGGCAATCTTTAATCCACATCCGGAGAATTCGAGAAAGCAGAAAAGAATTCGAAGTGGTGAAATTCAAGTATACGAAAAGAGAACTCAATTCCAGCGCAGACGGATTAGCTAAGTGGGCAAGGAAGAAAAACGCGAACAAAGAGTGGAAGAATGTACCTTATATGTTAGTTAATAAATATTGTAATAACGCTGTTATTTAATCTATGAAAGCTAGTTCAACAAAAAAAAAAGGAGGCTTAATGCTATGGGAGATTAAACTTTAAAGTGACTTCTTTGTTGAAGTCCCAACCAAACTAGGATTTCGTCGGAACCATATTTCATGATTTTGAGAGATCAAATGTAGTCTAAATCAAGAGCTAGACTGACCGTTAGGTTTGTGCCGTTGAGTTTTTTTAATTTAAGTTTGTCCATAACCAATTCATAATGACTGAATCGATAAAAAATAGCTTAATTAAATTAAGTGTGAACAAGAGTGTCCCCCATTGAAAGGTAAAGAAAGTGATTCTCCCCTTATAATAACTTGTCCATGTATATCCAGTAGTGATTTAAGGAATAGTAGAGGCGAGGCTAAATGGGCGTTTATAGGGCTTTGGTGGTGCTCTTTGTATGGACCAATTGGAGTTTCTTTTTTCGAATCTGAGATCTAATCCAAAGGTGGATAGATTAGGAGTGGATTGAGAGAATCCCTCTGTCAGATGACCTGAGGTGGTTAGTTAGGATCAGGGCAAACATAATCGTTGGAGATCCAATGGCCCAGACCTAGACACCTAATCACATGAATGTCAAGTGTGTTCGTTGGGAACAGACACAATAGCATATGTTCTGATGCAGATTGTTGCAGAAGCGTTAAAGTAATGGAATCCACCATTAAAATTATGATAAATTAACTAAATAAACTGATAAAATAACGATAAACTTGATTAATGATAAACTCGATTGATAATATTCCAAAATCTAAATAACAATGACAGACTGGACTCATTTTTATAGGGTTTTAGACACTTCTAGATAGACATAAACTAGGAAGGAAATAATTAATAAACTCTAGTTTCTTTGATTGCTATTAATCCTAATCTTGGAAACTCTTAAACAAATAAAACACCTAAACTTGGAAATACCTAATTCCTAAACCTAGGTGACTTGACCGTGAGACCCGATCTTGCCATGGCCGAGAAGCCCATGCGGTAAGGGTGGTTTCCATCATGTTCCTTGCCTGTATATACCAAACGAATTTTGCATAGAAATTAATAACAATATTTTTCTTAGAACATTTGGATAAGCAGTGAACCAAGTTTTCTAGTCTTGGTATGCCTGGGAACTAACCATCTTTTGATTGAGAGTAATGTTCTTAAAAGGGAAATTTTATAGCGACACTCTGTAATTTCTATAGGCATAATGTTATAGATGAACATAAATCAAAAGCTACTCAAAGCGTTAGGTCCATCTCGTCGAGCTCTTCTGGTGGGTCTTTGGACCGAAGGTTCTAGTGGGCAACCTAAATGCTAACCTTATTAGTTAAACCAATACTATTTATATACAATCGAAATTGCAACGTGAGTTATATATCAGTTGGCGGGCTTTACCGGTCGAACTTGGATGGAAGGTCGGTTAGAGTTTCTTGCTCGTGTTCGTCTGACTAAAGTTGGTTGGCCGGACAAGTTGTGCCCGTCTCGGACACATCTGGCTCGGGCAATTCGTGGGCGGATCCAGGCCGATGGTTTTTTCCTCCCCCACCATGACCCAACCCTAATTTGCAAACCCCAAATTTCTTCCAAACTCCAACCCTTATTTTGAAAAACCCCCATTTCTTATATGGAGAAACCCTAGATAGTAAAAGGTGACGCTTTGTTCGAATAGTAGTTCATCTACTTTGATAGTTCACAAATCGGAAGACGGACATTTGGTGGTGGAGGTAGAAAAATATCTATTAATTTGTGTAGTTAAGTATCAATAATACAAGTGACACAGATTTTTTTGTCATGTCATAACTTACATTATAAATCTGAGACGTTTAATCCTAAATAAATCTTTACCTTTCTTTTTAAAGAATCTTATATAATATTCAAAAATTAAAATATATTACTCCCTCCGTCCCAAATTGAATGACCTAATTTCTATTTTGGTTTGTCCAATTTTAGTGTCCTATTTCTAAATATAAAGAAAAAAAATTTCACTCTTTCCAACACTACCTATTACTATAAATTTAATGTCAACTTTATTTTAAAGTAAGTTAAACTTTTTCATTGTAAATTAAAAAAAAGTACAATTCAAAAAAAAAAAAAAATTTAAAAAAAGTAATGAGGATACAATTAGAAAAATCATGTTATTTTTTAGAGTCAAACTCTAATTAATGATGTTCCCTTAAAAAGTTGGGTTTTCAAAATAGGTCATTCATTTTGGGACTGAGGGAGTAATCTGGAATACCCGTCAAGACACTTACTTACCTTTAGAAGTACGAACTTCTTAAGAAAACTACATGTCGCTACGGGCTTATTCTATTTGTCCAAGTCGCTTTATGTATATGATGTTCTTTAAGAAGAGATCAAAAGATTAGTGGTGCATCTAAACACAATTAGCATCCAACCCTAAGCAAGTAATGCATGTTTTGAGAAGCGTAAATCCGTGAATTAGGGGAGTTTGACTTCATCGAAAGCATCTAAACAGAAAAAACCTGTCAAGGTCGCCCTTCCCCGAGAAGAACATAAAATTAATTAGCTCATAATTATTTTGTTTCTTTAAGTTTTATAATGACCCCATTTCCAGTGATTAAATCGTATTTTATATTGATTAGTTATGAACTCTAAGATATTACTCTGTTCCTCTCCAAAATATTTATGAAAAACATAAGTTGTGAATCTTGAGATATACAGAATTAGCTGTTCCCATACAAAAAAAAATTGAAGAAAAAAAAACTAGAAGAGAATTTGTCTACATTAATTGTTTTGTTGATTTTGTTAAGTTGTGATCCTCAGTCAACACCCGTAATTCCTCAAATATTGATAAAATATGGATTTGAGGGTGCTGAATCACATGTTCGTAATCTTAATTCATTAATGAAAATCTAAGAGCTTGGTCATTGTTATTTGAAGAATATTATTTCCGTTTCAATAAATATACAAAAAGGTGAATGAGATTACTTTTCATGAATTTTTGGACGATAGATGGATATGAGGAGAACAAAATTATTAGGTCTTTCATACATATAGCCTTGGTTCTTTTGACATATATTAATTCACTTGCTTGTTTAATTTTTGACGACTAAAAATTCGTTTGATTTCAGTGTCTTCTTTAAACGTATTTTTATATCATTTCTTGAGCTCAACTTGTAGTTAGTGTAAACTTAGATATTACATCAATATAACAAAAAGACGCATGTGACATATTGCTATAATTTGAAACGATGATTCAAACTACTTTGTAACATCAACCGTGGCTACTCAATCCCTAGCCATAAAAGTCCTAAATTATTTGTAATTTCTAATTTTCGGAGCCAAATAAGTTCTAAATAGAAGTTTTTGAGTAATTAAAAAAAATATCAAAATAAAAATCAAATCTTAAAAATAAAACAAAAATCTCAAATGAGCAATATTAAAGACACCAATAATATTCTTATGGGCAAAATTTAATGAATGTTGTAAATAAAGGAGTTATAAAAACAGCCATGCACAATTAATGCCCTAAAGACCTGAAATAGTTAGGCATTCAATTTCTATTCCAGCTACTCTATTTCTTTACTCCACGACGAGTACTACTATTCAACTTCCGGGGAAAAAGGATCCAATTAATTGATGAACAAACTCACTGAGTCTTTCAACAAAAAAAAAAAAACTCACTGAGTGAAACAGTACTAGTTTTAATTTCCATCAGAAGATACTCCACAATGGGGATCTAATTTTAGAAAAATCCACATTTTTCCTTCTCTCTCCATCTACTCAAGTACTTGTTCGTAAAAATAAATTTTAACCCCCAACCCCTCTTAAATACATACTCCAGAATTGGACCGTGGACACTTGCTTGTCCAATTGGTTGAAAAGTAAAATTTTTAGTTTATTGAACCTGAATTACTAAAAGTATAAATAATGTAGAAGGAATAAATTTGTATGGTTTTAGACTTCCAAAACTCTCGAAGTTAATTCAATTTATTTATTTGATTAATTTCAACAAAATTTCGACATTATAAGAAACATTGACATGCGTCATTACTAAACTGTATAACATCAAAATGGAATTGCTCTAAGAATTAATAAGAATTTAGACGGTTCATTGTAAATTATTTCTTTTTTGTGTATTTTATAGACCTTGTCCCCAAGGGGGGAGAGAGAGAGGAGAGGAAAGTAGTCATAGATCGAAGAAAGACCAGGAAACAGACAAACACTAAAAGCAAGAAAGTGGGGTGGACCTTCAATCATTTTGGGCACGTTCCCACCACTACTACTACACTAGGTTGTTTTAAGAAAAAAAAAAAACGCCTTTGCCATCCATGATAATTACAATTCTACCCTCTGTCAAAATTTAGCTTTACAACAGGATGCTGTTATATGCAACTCTAGTTTTACTTAAGACAACTATTAAACAAAAATAACTAAATACAATTAATTAAAAAACGTCTTAAATTGCTAACCCATATCAAAGACAAAAATTGAATGTTAATCAAATTTTCCTCTATGTTACACACAATTCTATTTTGCTCAAAAAAAAATTATTGAACAAAAATAATTAAATAAAACTAATTAAAATTATTGCGTCTAAATCGTTAAACCAACAGCACCAAAACAAAAAAAAAAATCAAATATAACCGAATTTTCTTTCTAAAATGTTTTAGGTTTCAATTTTTTCTTTTGAACAAAAATACCACATTTTTTGTTCATAAATAAAATTTAATCGAATATTGAACTAAAAATATTAACCAAATATTAACAAATAATTAAAATAAGTTATATTCTAACCATAGCATCCTATGTTGTAATTCGAGGTAAAACTCAATAGACTCACTCGAATGCACTTGACAATAGCGATTCCAACCTATACATAATCGGAGAATAGAACATTTTCTTTCAAAATTACCTTGACAAGACATTTCTCTTATCATATATAGCAAGTGCAACATTTTTAGTCGTACTGGACACCTCCTCTTAGTGGTAGATAACTTATATTTAGTTCATCAAAGATTACATTATTCGAAGTCGTTATATTTGGATTTGAATTGATTATGTGTTTCTAACTAATTTCATTAACCATACATTAATCAAATTAATGAAAAAAACATCTAAAGAGAATGTATGTTTTCTTAAGAGTAAAAGAGAGATATTAGGTACCTTTGACATAGTTGTGTCTAATCATTTTTTTTACATAAAATTTTGTGCAATGTAAAGGTTACATAGAAAAAGAAATACATTGTGTTAGAGTCAAATTAGTAATTCCTTTCAAAATGAAATTCTAAAATAAATTGTACTAGAGTCAAACTAGTAATCATTTTTAAAAAAAATATATATTTTATAGTTATTATTTTTGGGTTAAATTGGAGTATAATATTTGTTGGATGACACCAATGCAACATATTTTGGTTTTATTTAGCAATTTAACAAAAAAAAGTCGTGTCTGTAAGTAGTTTTGTAGAGTTATTTTTAGCAATTTAAGATTCATCATAATATTTGCTAGATAAAACAACAAAACAACTTTTAGTGTTGTTTAGCAATTTAATTAAGAGAAAGAAGTTGTATCCAGTAAATAGTTTTTTGGAGCAATTATATATCTTCGTTTAGCATTTGTCTAACAAAAAGGAATCTGGGAGATAGGCAATGTTGAACTTCTATTGGAATTGTTTTCCAAGGTCAGCTACATGGATTTTATTTTTGTTAAAGATATCTAGATTAAACTTTTCCCTTAATAACATTACAAAATATGAAGAATTGCATAAAATGTTTTTGATTTATAAGATATTCTATATTATGTGGCTTGCAACTCTGGCAGCTCATTACTGAAATGACATAGAATTTGATCTCAGAAGTCTGCAAAGTTAAAGGAAAGATAAAGTTTATATCTAACATCGTGTTACTTGAAGATAGATAAAACGGACACTCAAAAGAAGAAGTGGATGACAACTGGGTGGAACCAAATGTTGATTCCAAATATGAAATTGTGAGTCGACCTGAGACATCTGGATTCTAGATTGGTTGTCCATCCACTAGCACGAGGCAAAAGGTGGTCGACAACTTCTATTCAGATTACGTAGTAAAAGGATAAAAATGTTTTTATTGCCTAAATTTTATTTATTTTTTCTCAGGTACAAAAACGAAAACTTTATTATGTCGTTTACATGGCAATTATACTATGTAACCGACTAGATTTAAGTTTATGAAGTTTCTTAATTGGACAATTTTTTGGAAAGGCCGCGGCTTTGGGGAATAAAGAAAAATCTCCGGGGCATAAAGACTTAGTAAATCAAAATTGACTTAGGAGACATATTTACTTATTTTATAACCCGGAAATTTATTTAATTGAAATTTGCTCCATAATCTCCATCTCCTGCTTATCCTCTCTCCTGCTTATGCTATCTCTTATCTTCCTCTCTCTGGCCGATTCTCTCCATCTCTCTTTCCTATTGATTATCTATTTCTCTCACTGTTCTCATACCTCTCTCTTTTTTTCTCTCTCTTTTTGTTCTCATTCTCTCTCAACCAGAAAAATGGCGAAGATGAAATCACCATTTCATCCAAAACCCCAAGTTGCCGAATCCGTGATTCTGTGAATTAACTCCATTCCCGCAATATCTGAAGCCCCAAGACTATCCAAACTTCCCCAGATAAAAACAAAAAAACCCTAAATTCCCATTTTAGATTGTTTTCTTTTCTCTTTCATCCATTCCATCTTTACATTGTAGTCAAACTAGTTTCTTAGATTTACTTTTATGGTAAATTCAGTTACTGCTATCAAAATCCAATTCCAAAGCGATCGATCAGTCTTTAATCAGAACTTCAACGATAATTTCATTCACTTTCATATGAATTCCAAGCTTTGGAAAAGATGGTAAAAGATGAAATTAGGGAAAATTATGATTTGGGTAAACCTAATTTTTATAATTGTTGTACTGTTACTCCATTTGAAAGAGGAAGAGGCTTCCTTTTGGGTGTGATGGCTTTGAACCTGTGCTTGAGTCAATGGTGGGAGTGGTGCTTGAGTCAATGGCATTAGTATGGGTTTACACTTGTAGTTTTAGAGATAAAGAGAATGAGGGAGAAGAAGAGAGGAGAAATAATAGGTGGGAGTGGTGGTAGGAGAGTTGGTCGGAAAATGGTGGTGGTGGTGAAGGCCATGAGAAGATGAAGATTAGAGGGTAAAGTTCAATCCGGTAATTTTTTGGGTTATAAAATAAATATGTTTTCTTCGTCAATTTTTATTGACTAAGTCTTTATTCCCCGGAGATTTTTCTTTATGCCCCAAAGCCGCGGCCTTTTGGAAAATAATGCGAATCAAAATGTCTGTCACTCTGAAAAACAATATTACTAAACTGAATAAATACAATCATGTTTACATAAAAAAGAATGCAAGTTGGACAAGCTTTATAGGATCTCCTCTTGAAGTTGTCGTACTTCCGTGGTATCTCTTCAACTTCGAACTATTCACCACTAATTACAAGTCTCCTCTGATGATAATATTTGTTTGTGGGAAACGTTTTGTCAGCTCAGCACTGAGTAAGAAAGTTCGTGTCTCGCTTTCCTCAGCATATTGTGCATGAATTGATTTACTTGTGCCTCCTACGAAAATACCTTGTTCTTCTTAGGCGACCGATGTAACCCTCAGATGAGATTGTTATCAGGTCAATGAGTGGTGAGATTGCAAGATGAATTGCGGGTTTAATCTTTTATACCAGTCGAATCCTTTTGTCTTAAAACAGATGATTTATCACCACAAATGAAACCTTGTTCACTTCAATGCAGAACAACACATGATGTCCAACAGGGTCGTGTGGCGGGAGGTCGGGGTCATGTGGCCGCATAAAGCCCCCACCACAACTAGCCCCTTTTGTCTTGAAATCCTTGAGGTTTGGTCCTATACAACTTACATATGAGCGCCTCATTTATAACTCAAATAAAAAATGTAAGTGTCATTCTGGTCTTAAGTGGAAATGTTAAAACAAGATTAGCCATCTTTCAAATTACACATAATTACTTTTGAATAATTTTTTGGACGGATGAATTTGAGTTTTGTAGTGGAAATGTTGTATACACATACATACTGATGCAGATTATACCGGGTCGGACGATTAAATCATTGGGCCTCACGGACGAACTAGTTAGAAGGCCTCACCGAGTCCATTTGGGTTATTATTAAGAGTCTTATGTTTGATTATTTCCTATTAAGTCTAGGTTTAGAAATTTTTATGTTTGAGTCTATCTGTTTATGTTTGAGTATCTTTGATGTTTAGGAATCCTAGTTGGATTCTATCTAGAAGAGTCTAAGTTCCTATAAAAGGGACATTAACTCTGTCATTGAGAATAACCTTTCAGAGAAGAACTAATAAAGTTATCGTATCTCCCTATATTTTACTAGTTATTCAATTCCGTTTTAGTCTTCTTATTATTTCCGCTCCGTCTACATCACGTATCCGAGTGTAAAAGTGAAGAAAGTTAGACACTGATGAACAGTGTCGATTCCGTAATAACTCTCGAAATACAATCCTGTTTACACAGTTGATCAAATAAACCGATAAGAGTAGGAGGATGGCTCTGGAATAAACCGACCTCACAGGCTCACACACATACGCTCTTTCTCTCTCATCACCACTGGAAACTGACGACAACTGGCATATTTTACCGGTAAGACAATGAGAAAAGACGGTACCCCAGTTATCATCTCCGGCAACCTCACTGGTAAACTCCCAATATGTTTCGAAACCAAACCCTTAGTTGCTGCATTATTTGCACTAACCCTAGTTATGGCAATCTGGAATTTCCAACCTTATTACGACAACCTTTTCTCCACCCCTCGGCGCTGCTCTGTTCCTTCATCAGTTCAAAAAATCACAACCACCGCCGGTACCACCGCCACCGCCACTTTACCAGAAGAAAAGAAATTCTCAACAAAACCCACTGACCCAAACAAACGCACATTCACCAGATATGGAAACGCAGCTTCTCTGTTCGTTCAAATGGGTGCTTACAGAGGAGGACAAAATACTTTCGCCATTATTGGTCTAGCTTCAAAACCCATTCATGTTTTTGGTCGTCCTTGGTATAAATGTGAGTGGATCTCTAACAATAATTCATCTTCAATTAGATCAAAAGCCATTAAAATGCTTCCAGATTGGGGTTATGGTAGAGTTTATACTGTTGTTGTTGTTAACTGTACTTTTCCAGTTAACCCAAATCAAGATAATTCAGGTGGGAAGTTAAATCTTTATGCTTATTATGGTGAATCACCAAGAAAGTTTGAAAAGATTGAAGCTTTAGAAGAAAAACCAGGTTCTTATAATGAATCTGATTTCAAACCACCATATAAGTATGAGTATTTATATTGTGGGTCATCTTTATATGGTAATTTAAGTGCATCTAGAATTAGAGAATGGATTGCTTATCATGCTTGGTTTTTTGGACCCAAATCTCATTTTGTATTTCATGATGCTGGTGGAGTTGGATCTGAAGTTAAATCTGTTCTTGATCCATGGGTAAAAGCAGGAAGAGCAACAATTCAAGATATTAGGGATCAATCTGAGTTTGATGGGTATTATTATAATCAATTTTTGATTGTGAATGATTGTTTACATAGATATAGATATGCATCAAATTGGACATTTTATTTTGATGTTGATGAGTATATTTATTTGCCTGATGGAAGTTCTTTAGAATCTGTTCTTGATGAATTCAAAGATTATACTCAGTTTACTATTGAACAAAATCCCATGTCTAGTAAACTCTGTTTGAAGGATTCACCTCAAGAAATTTCTAGGTCAGTTTCTCTCACTAGACTTTAGTAACTCTTTCTCTTTGTTTAATTTCATCTCCCCTTTAATGGGTTTCCTTCAAATTTTGAGAATCTGTGATTTTGATAATCTTTTTGTTTGTGATTTCAGGCAATGGGGATTTGAGAAATTAACGTTCAGAGATTCAAGAACAGGATTCCGGCGAGATAGAAAATATGCAATTCAGGCGAAAAATGCGTTTTCTACTGGAGTTCATATGTCGGAGAATGTAACGGGAAAAACTCTTCATAAAACGGAAACAAAAATCCGTTATTATCATTACCACAATTCAATAACGGTACCGGGAGAACCATGTCGGGAATTATTACCTGTTTCGGCTAAAAAAACCGTTACATTGTATGATAAGTTACCATTTGTTTACGATGATAATATGAAGAAATTAGCAAAGACCATCAAGGATTTTGAAGTAGAAACGATCGGAGCCGTCCACGTGTAGACTTATTTGATGATTTAAGGGAGATCATGCTTATTTATGTGATGATAAACATACATGTGGATATAATGATGGGTGAATCATGATGTCGGTGGATGAAGAGTTCTACTGTTAATTTCTAAAGATGTGTGTCAGATTTGTGTATTAATTGAGGAAATTCGGGCCTCCCGGAATCTGACCCACCGACAGAAAGATGAAAAAAAAAAGGGAGGCTAAAGTGAGGAGAGAGAGAGAGAGAGGGGGAGAGTAGAAAAAAAGGAAAATGGAATAGATTGATGGCGCATTTCTCTGTAAAGGGGGTGATTTTATTGAAATTTGTTTCTTCATTTTATGTGAAAAAGGGTATTTCTTAATGTTTAAGGGTCTTTATTTTTTTTTGCATTTAATCTTTAAGGGTTTATTGATACCTTTATCTCTAGTTGGATGATTTGAAAAAACCTACAATTTCATGGAGGTGGACAAGAAAAAGAATTTTGTGTTAGACAATTAGGATGGTTCATAGATGTGGAAGTGTTTGCTAATGAAGTTATTTGTTAGTAGAGCATGATGTCGTGTGATAGTTGAAATTACTCTTTTTGAAATTCAGATGCTAATTATTCTCCACCCAAATAAAGTAGGAGTATATTAGCTCAATTATTTGTAAACTAAGAGAGAAGTGAAACAAATCATTTTGAAGAAAATAAAAGTACAAAGCTAGATATTGTACTAATTAACTATATGCAATCTTGATTTAATTAGTGCCTTTAATCATTCATGGGGTGTGTGGATGGGGTCCTTTTGTTGCTTGTCAAGGGCCTTCCTCATGTCTCCATAAAAATGGTTAGTTCGTGTTGGGGGTGAGATTTTGGTCCATGGCCCGACATCCACCCACGTTCTTTCGCGTCTGAAGGGGCCGTGAACGTGGACGCTGCGTGACTGAGCCGGTCAAAATCCGCCCATTTGTTAGGTTTTCAGTAAACGAGCGCATACAAGAGGGCCTACCTGATGCACCGCTCGAGTCTTTCCATTTACCAGTCCATAATATTCATCTACAACAAAAATGAATCATTAAATGTTTAGAGTTAGATAGTGGTGTTAGATTAGATTGGGGGTATAATATATAACTCTTGAAATCAGAAAAGGCCAAATTTTTTCCTTTCCTCTTCTCTTCGACTCTCTCCCACTTCTATCTTTTCTGATTCTCAACGGCGAAATCCTAACCCTTAATCATAATCAATGTTTCATTATATTTTGATTTTTCTTTGAGAAGGTTCTTTCTAGTTGACATTATCAAAGGATTCCTAATTGACGATCTTTTATTTTGGTGTTCTTAATTTTTGTTGTTCTTGTTCATTATGTTAATGAACCTGGTGATTTTTTTTTTTTTTTTTTT
>BEHA01050166.1:98795-122094 GCA_002897215.1 Eschscholzia californica subsp. californica
AATAGAATATAGCCATTCATGGCTTTCTCCGTGGATGTAGGTCGTGATCCTCCGACCGAACCACGTAAACTATTGTGTCTTTTATATTAGTTTGTGTCTTCTATTCTACCAACTAACATGAATTTTCACATGGTATCAAGAGCAGGTTTCGTTTCAGTCCTGTTTCATATCTCGCTTCCGCATTCCACGATTTTTTAATCGTTGTAATTAATAATCGATCAATCTGTTAGCCGATTATTTTCAAATATCCAAGATTATCTTGTGTTTTTCGGGCGTCTTCTTATGGATTTTCAAGAAGAAATTATATCCAAGATTATCTTGTGTTTTCCATTGATATTCGTTATTCACTTGGGTATTAAATCTACAAGATATCACACCCACATGCCCATGTCACTAGGGGTGGAGACCTGATCACAGTAACATGCTCCAATGGCTTTCTACGTGCCTATCATAATCTAACAACCTGAGTGGTGTTATTTTTCCCTTACCGGCAACAATTCAATTCTCTGTCCTATAATTTCAAAACCCTAATGGTGTTATAATTTCAAGTCTTAAAGTCTTGAACATCTGGTTTGTATCTCAATCAACCACCTTTGCCTCGTATGCCCCCTCCACAAACGGTTGCATGTGTTATATGCCAGAATGGTGAAGCTATTGGAAATCATTCACCTCCTTATGGCTTTTATTCAACCAACTCATCTTTCTGCAGCCAAACAGGAAGGGTTTTTTGGCTTCTCAAGAATACCAAAGTACCTCTGTGAGTATGGCCTCACATTCCACATTTTGATAAGCGGATTCTGACCTAATCCATCAACACGTAAAGAGGTTTATACCTCCACTGTTCATCTTTGCGAGTTTAGCAGACACAGATGTCTCATAAACGATGAAATTCTCTTTCTCTGTGTCGACATTCCACTTCAAGCAAAACGAATGAAATTCTCAAGTACCACTTGTTCTTTGAAAATCCTAGTTCCTCATCTAATGGATTATACTAATAAAGAAATTTATAATTCTTCTTTGGGTTGATTTCCATGAACTTTCACATTGAATGCATACGTACGTGGATTGTTTGTCAGATTCAATCTTTTATATGCATTCAAGTATTGAACAACCACCCATCCTTCTTTAACCTCAGAGGTGGCCCTGAGCCAAAGCGAACAAAGCGTCGCTTCGGGCCACTGACTTTTAGGGGCCACCGAGACATTAATTTCTGTAAGAAATATATAAGAAGTCTAATTCTCTAAGAAAATTATAAGGGTCCCATTTAAAAAATATTAAGTAAAAAGGGCCACCAAATTTGATGATCTTTAAATGAACGATGGGCCCAATAGTTTGTTTGATTTATGGAAAGTAGAGTAGATAGTGTTGATTCAAAAACTAGTGGAGACAAGTGATTATTACGAGAAGCTTAATCCATTTAAAAAATGTGAATTAAAAAGGGCTACCAAGACATTAGGTTTCAAGCTCCACAATTACGAGAAGCTTTGGAAGAATTTGTGGAGACAAGTGATGATTCAAAAATAGTTTATGGGGCCGAAAATATATTAAAACAACACATTGAAAATTTTGAATTCCTTTTGAGCATGGTCATTTGGCATAATATATTGTTTGAGGTAAACTCTCTTAGCAAAACACTTCAAACTGAAGATGTAGATATTGATGTTGCATTAGAGTAATTGAATGGACTCATTCGTTATCTTGAAGATTATAGAGAAGTGAGATTTAAAGAAGGCATGGTTGAAGCTAAAGAGATTGCCATTAAAATGGGAGTTGAAACAACATTTTGGAAAAAAACATATTATTCAAAGAAAGAAACAGTTTGACGAGAATGCGTGTGAAGATCCATCAATGTCACCTGAATAAGCATTTAGAGTTAATTATTACATATGCATATTAGATCAGACTCTTTCTTCATTTACGAGCAGATTCGAGCAAACTAGAAATACAAAGAAATATTTAGTTTTCTGTTTGAGTTAAAAAAAGTTAAACTCACAAGATGATGGTGATTTGAGATATTCATGTTTTCGCCTTGAAACCTTTTTCAAGCATAGCGAGTCATATGACATAGACGGACTAGACTTATTTTCTGAACTGAAAGTGTTGAAGCGTCTTTTACCAAATGAGATCAAAAGACCAACTGAAGTGCTAGATTTTTTGAGAGATATGAAAGGTTGTTAACCGAACACATGGATTTCTTATAAAATTATGTTAACCATACCAGTTATTGTTGCCTTTGCAGAAAGAAGTTTTTCTAAATTGAAGTTGATTAAGTCTTATATTCAACCTACTATGTCAGAAGAAAGGTTAAAGGAGTTAACTATATTATCTATTGAGAAGGATATGGTTGACGTCTTGATTATTCGACGATTATTAGCCTTTGCATCGAAAAATTTAAGAAGAACAAAATTTCAGTGATTGTAATTATCAAAAAAAAATTATTTTGTTATATAAATATGATGAAAATATTTTGCGGTACTTATTGTTTCCATGTAAATGCATTTATACGTTTTACAATTTGATAGAAAGGGCCACATTTTCAGGCCTCGCTTCGGGCCACCGAAAAGTCAGGGCCGCCCCTGTTTAACCTCAATTCGTTCAAAGTTGTTAAAGAACTCTAAACTATGTGATGGTAATCAAACCACCTCTTCATTGTCAGAAGTGCTTGCTTATTTTAATCTAGACCATGGAAAGATCTCCTAGGCAGCAAATTGCTTCTCTTCAACCCTGTAGGTGACAACATTCATGGTCTTATCACCAGGACCAACATAAGATGGAGGGGTTATGTTTCCTTCATCATTAGCAATGATCTCAACACGATCATATCGCCAAACCATCAACGATTTTCCTTTCGAGTTGGTGACGAATCCATTGTGATAACTTCTGATCATTCTCTCTACAAACCGATCACCGCCGGTTGATCTTGGCCGAGTCCGATTCATATGGTCCATACAAATCATCGATTAGGAGTCTAATACACATTACATGTGATTTCTATTATTTGACATTAACCCTAAATCGAGTTTGAGAAATCCTGATTTCGGGAAACCCTAGTTATTTTGCTAGAGGTCTTAATTTCCACAATTTTATTTGTGACAGCTTCTCTGTTTTGTGACAACCGTTTGCCACAGTTATTTACTGTTGGAAATTTCCTTTTGCGACAGATTACTTTTGTCCCTTATATCCAACTATTTCTAGTCGTGACACAATATTTCTGCCACCCTTTTCCTTTTGTGACACTATATCTTCATCATCCTCTTCATGGATCCTCGAGATGAATCGATTATGTCCACCGGTTCCTCTCTTCCATCATCAACTACATCATCAACTACGTATCGTTTTCTCCCTCTCACCAAATTTTATTCGAGCTCGAGAAAGAAGAAACAAAGAAGAAAAGAACGAGATTCAAGCTTACGAAGAAGAATATTATATCAAGTTTATGTGCGATTACAAGTTCAAGTTGCAGACAAAGAATTCAGTACCATTGACAATTGTTCGACATTAAACAAAAATTAAAATTCAAGTTCAAGTTTGAATCATATCGTATGCGAGCAACATCCATCTTTTCCAAGTTCAATTTTCAAGTTGGAAACTTCACAAGTTCCGCTTCCAACTTGAGGGGGAGTGTTAGAGTATACCGTAGATATCCGTATCAACCGTCCAAGATATATGAAGATATTATTTATACTAATTTTAGATAGAGTCCTAGAGAAACAAGATACCCAAATCACTCTATAAATAGAAGTGACCTCTATGTATTTTATATTAAATTGAGTTGCATTGAGTCTTAGTCTGTAACCAATCAATCCCACAATTGTGGAGATAATAGAATATAGCCATTCATGGCTTTCTCCGTGGATGTAGGTCGTGATCCTCCGACCGAACCACGTAAACTATTGTGTCTTTTATATTAGTTTGTGTCTTCTATTCTACCAACTAACATGAATTTTCACAATACGTTGTTGGTAGATTGATTGATGATTAACCGTTTAGAATATAATATACTTATATAGTATATGTATCTTAACCCGGATATATATATATAGTATATGTATCTGAAACAAGAGAATTATAGGGTAAAAATCAATAAAGCAACTACTCAAACCAAAAGTGTTAGTATTGGTATGTGGAACTAGAGTAATGACCAATTGAGTATAAGACCATCCTTACGATGTTTAACCTTCGTTAGTTAACGTAGTTTCAAATAGACAGACTACTACTGTCCTCTTAATAATCTCAATGTACAATCAACCGATGGTTCTAGCCATTGTATTGAGCATTTCTTACGTCAGAGCTTCAGTTTTCTCTTTTGATTTCTTAATGGGAAATTGTGAATGCACTGACCATTTTCGTTATATGCACTCACATCTCCTTTGACTTGAGCACAAAATACATTTAGAAAAATGAATTGGAGACTCCCTGGGACATACTCCCAAGTGTTCTCCTCCTCACATGACAAGGCCATTTTGGTCTTTTCAGTCTGACAAAAGTTGTACAAAGACCAAAACGTCCTTGTCACTGTGAAGGGGAGTACACTTGGGAGTGCCAAGGGAGTCCCCTTATCATCATTGATACATTTAAGGAGTTAAGTTGCAAACTCGATACCAAACGTGCCAAGGGAGTCCCCCTACCAACGGGCCTGAAGTTATGCGCCAGTTGAGCCCACTTAGCCCGTTCAAATATTAGGGAAATCTTGAAAGCACCAATTAAGTTGCAAACTCGATACCAACCGTGCCATCAAAGGTGATCATTTGATACGACTTCAACATAATTTACAAATAGGTGAAACACAACAAAAATATATGGGAACATTTTCAGCATATCAAGTATTAAATCGATGGGATTTCAGGTTTTAGGATATCCATTATCCATATGTGTGGATCCATTTGTTCTTAGTGATCATTACCAAGAAAGTCTTAAACAATAAGGTTATGTTTTCAAGTTTTAAACCCTTCCAACCAATTCACCTCCCTCCTCCATCCACAGACCACTCGAAGAAACCCAACCTACCCCTTCACCCAATTGAACTGCTACTCCACTTCCAACCGCTGCAACTACTGTGTTAAAAATGACAAACCGGAGGAAAACGAAATTACGAGGAAAGTGAAGATGAGAAACTACAGAACGAATAACAAGAATAAAACTTATCCAGTAAGGAAACATGTCAAAAACTAAGTTCTACTATACTTTAAATGGGCATTAGTAAAAAAAAGAAAAAAAAGATCAATAAATAGCAGAGAGAAACTGCAAACCTCCTAAATCACCATCGACCATCGTCTCTGGAGTTTCTATGACGGTCGTTGAAGGAAGATGACGAAGATTTCCTAACGCACTATCCTCTCTCTCTTATATTAAATTTTTGGCCAAAGAAAGTAGTTTTAGAGAATATCTTTATTTATCATAGAGTCATATATTAAAATCATGCATTCTTTTGAATTGAATGGTTGTTGGTAAAAAGAACTAGGCTTTCAATAATTGCACAAAAATGAAAGCAAAATTGGTGTCATTACTTGGATTTTAATCATTTTGATTTGCTTTTAGGCTTTTAAAGACAAACAAATCCCCAAATAGGCCCTCCATGGTGTTTAAGAAATAGAATTTCACTAAGGAAGCAACTGCCTCAATATTATATCCATTCTGTCTATAATGCAAGTGAATCCCTCTTTAGGGTTTCCACTTATGGTTTATTTAAGATAGCAACAAGATTAGGAGTGTCTGTAACATTAAATTAGTAATTGAAAGTTTAGTTATTTAAGTTTGTAGTCATCTAATTCCAAATCAATTAGCAATGAGTATAGAGGAATTAAACATTTTATTTTTAGTTAAGGGATCACAATTTTCACGTGTGAAACTATTCTTACAAGTTATATTAATTTGAAAGCTTTAATACATATCTAGGGGTATACTTATTTTGTAAGCTATTTCAAGACCCATAATATTGTAACGCCCCAAGCCTTAGCAGTTACCGGTATTGTCCCCGCTTTAACCACCTCACATAGGTACGGGGTTTTGTCCTTGGCGAAGGCACCACAAGCCTACCCAAAAGGCCTCGGTACTTACTAAGCTTTAGCTTACACATATAGCCCAGTCTCTAGACACTCTTGTGAGCAATGTGGGACTATTACAATCCCCCACCCTCAACGAAGAGTCGTCCTCGGCTCTGATACCACTTTGTAACGCCCCAAGCCTTAGCAGTTGCCAATATTGTCCCCGCTTTAACCACCTCACACAGGTACGGGGTTTTGTCCTTGGCGAAGGCACCACAAGCCTACCCAAAAGGCCTCGGTACTTACTAAGCTTGAGCTTACACATATAACTCAGTCTCTGGACACTCTTGTGAGCAATGTGGGACTATTACAATCCCCCACCCTCAGCGAAGAGTCGTCCTCGGCTCTGATACCACTTTGTAACGCCCCAAGCCTTAGCAGTTACCGATATTGTCCCCGCTTTAACCACCTCACATAGGTACGGGGTTTTGCCCTTGGCGAAGGCACCACAAGCCTACCCAAAAGGCCTCGGTACTTACTAAGCTTTAGCTTACACATATAGCCCAGTCTCTGGACACTCTTGTGAGCAATGTGGGACTATTACAATCCCCCACCCTCAACGAAGAGTCGTCCTCGGCTCTGATACCACTTTGTAACGCCCCAAGCCTTAGCAGTTACCGATATTGTCCCCGCTTTAACCACCTCACACCACGCTGTGTGGTGGCTAAGTGAGGACAAAATCGTGTATGTGGGGGGTCCACGATGTCGCTGCGTGCTCTGATAGGTCGGGCGAATCGCGTGTCTTCGCCCAATACTGAGGCCTATTGGGAGGGTCGTGGTGCCTTCGCCAAGACAAAACCTCACACCACGCTGTGTGGTGGCTAAGTGAGGACAAAATCGTGTATGTGGGGGGTCCACGATGTCGCTGCGTGCTCTGATAGGTCGGGCGAATCGCGTGTCTTCGCCCAATGTTGAGGCCTTTTGGGGGAGCTGGGAGTGCTCTCGCCATGAACAAAACCTCCTACCATCCGTGCAAGGGTGGTGGCGTAAAGGGAGGACAATATCGGCAACTGCTGGGCTTGGGGCGTCACAAATATTTTAATTAGTTTTACTAGATTATAAATACTCTCCATACAAATCATGCATATAGAATAGATACATCCACTCTCAGCTATTTTATCTGTATTAGTTAAACTTGTAATAATAACTGGATAAACCAAAATATTTTGGTAACAACTCAACTAATTTAGCTTACAAATGTTTACAGAAAAATTAGGTTAATTAAAGTTGAAGATTCCGGTGTACGCTAAATTTGGAGTATCTGATCACGAACTACCAAAAAGAGTACGAAGAATCCATCAAGCTATACGCAAGAGAACGTAGAGTATCTTGTAACTCCTCTTGATAA
Organism: Eschscholzia californica subsp. californica; assembly: GCA_002897215.1. NCBI lineage: Eukaryota > Viridiplantae > Streptophyta > Magnoliopsida > Ranunculales > Papaveraceae > Eschscholzia > Eschscholzia californica. The sequence continues at coordinate 106,188 of BEHA01050166.1, forward strand.
TACAATGTCATTACCCCTCATTTGTTTCTTATCTAGGGTTCTTAGAAATGTATATCAGCCCCATTCTGAGTGATGCTTATGAAGTCTTAAATGTTAATATCTCCCTTGAAGCTTTCATATCTAAATTAAGAAAAAAAACATTACGTTTGTTCAACGACTTACTATAATAGTATTAACGTGTAGCAGAAGCACCAACCACTGCATGAACATTAAAACCTGAAACCTCTCGTGGATAAACAAAGAAGTAAAATTGTTTCGTTTATCAAAAAATAAATAAATAACTCATTTGTACTATGTGTTCCAAATACAGGAAATTGGGCCGAAGATTAAATTTTAAACCTTTTTTTACTTAAAAAGACAAGTTATATTTTTTTTCTTTGTTAAAAATCAAAATATCGTTTTTTTTTTGTTAAAAACCTAAATATTTGTATTTTGTTTGGTTAAAAACCCAATATTTTTTGTAAAGGTGTTGCAAGATGTTGCAAGGTGTTGTCAGGCGCTGCAAAGCTGTTATAAGGTGTTGTAAGGCGCCCCAAAACTGTTGTAAATCGGTTACAAAGTTGTTGCAAGGCGTTCCAAAGTTGTCGCAAAGCGCTGCAAAGTTGTTGCAAAGCGTTGTAATTTAAAAAAAATTACTCAAGGAGTTGAAGACTAAAAAAAATTGACTGATACATTTTAACTAAAGCCCAAATATTTTAGAGAGTTTTGGCCAAATTTATCATTCAAATAGCATGATTACAAAGAAAATAACACAATATAAAATTATGCAGGTTGCATAATAGCTCTTGCTGTGAATTTATTTTTCGTGACTTGTATTATATTATGGCTCCTAGTTTTTCATTAAAGAGACAGACACTCTAAGAGACTACTCAAGAAGTTGAGAATTCCCTTCCGTTCTTCTTGACTATTTTTCTAGTTGTTTCAAAAGATCAACTAGTGAGTCCTTGCCAAGAAATGTAAGAAAACTAAATTTGAACAAAAGATTTTGCCTCATTTATTGCCAATATGGCGGTCCAGTCGCTTACAGCTCTTTTAAGAGACCGTCTTATAATATTCATTGAGTCACCTTCAAGTTCGATCTTCACAATATCGTTAGGCTTAGCCCAGTCATGTTGCTTCAAGCATGGACCGGGTGGTTTTAGAGCAAGCTGCTAAAACTCACATATCTTATTATACGTAGTTAATTAAATTAGTTCTAGTTAATTCTAATAGCTTCGCTTTTAGGTGGTCACACAACACAACTAACACAAGCAGAGTTTAGGAAGTACTGATAGTAATATCGTGCTTAACATTGTTTAGATTTTTTTATTCAAATCATAAGATTTGGGCATTGGTCTCTCGATTGAACAAATACAGACATTAATACTCGAACTGAGATCCTCTTATAGCTTACTTTTGGAATTCTGCAACCAACATATTATGTCCACTCTTATGGAATTATTCATTAGTTTTTCTTTCAATTAAGATTCCTAGTATACCAAGTACCAAGTTTGAAATGATATTAAACCCAAGGGAAATGATAAAGTTACAAAAGATTTTGTTAAAAAAAGGTTCCCAGCTGATGTGGCGGGTATGATTTCAAACTTTGACCAAATCTAGGCCGTTGAGAGATGAATATCACAACTGACACATCAGCTGGGAACTTTTTTTTTGTCAAAATCTTTTGTGATTTTAGCATCTCTCTAAACCCAAACCACACACTTGTGGGGGAGGGTAATAGTGTTTTGTCTAATGAAAAATCTACGAAGTGATCAAACACATTTGGAAGTTTAAAGTGTCACACCACAATTCAACTCTTTATTTGAAGATATATTTGCACGACCCGCTGCTAATTATACCGCTACTTTATTTATAGACAAAAGATTGTTTTTGGATCAACATGATTTTTGGGATTTCTTTAGGAATGAAAAGTACTAATTAAAGCTAGAGGGGGTTTGCAATCATGTAAAAATATTTTCTTCATTTAAGTTAGAATCTAATAAGGTGAAAAATTGACTCGACTTAATAAACATAGAAAGATTTTTTACTTAATATGTGTCCTTAAAGACACATGATAAAATTATCTCAGAATAAAGATGGGTCATTCTTTTTATGATAAATCAAATTTTCTTTCACATTTTAACAAGTTAAAGTTCAACTTTTTATTGATTGTACAAATTTTGAAGATTTCTAACTCAGAAAAAAAGTATTTACAATACGTCACATTATAAAAGTATCCGTTAAAATTAGACAGATACAATCATTAAAAAGAGTTTAACTAGTTAAAAATAGAAAAAGTTATCAAATTAGAGAGTCTCTAACAAGGATTCTAATTCCAAATCACTTTCTCTAAAAACAAAGGAAATGAAAATCTTATAGGCACGTTTCCTTAACTTCAGATTTTCCGCCATACTGCCTTATATATTCTACAGACTCATCAAAATCCTTCTCATTTCATTTTTCACTCTCACCCTTTCTGCTCCTCTCTCTCTCTCTCTCTCTCTCAAACATTGTATCTGGTTAACCTAATCTCCCCTCAATTTCGATTTCAATTCAGAATTTCTTAACAAGGTAAACTAAATAAGCAAATCCCATATTTTGATTTCAATTATTTAAGGGTTTATCTTTGTTTTTTGTTATCAAAAGCGGCGACTCTGTAAATATAAACCAAAACTGCTTTTTGGGTATCTTTTTCATTTCTTTTTACCTAATCTGGTTTCTTTGCTTTTCATTTATTTGGCTTTTTAGGGTTTTTTTCTCTTACAAACAAGCTGGCTATCGAGGAGGAACAACAACAAAACATTGGGGTTCTTGAAACCCAAAATCAAAAGACAGTCATGGTGAGAAATGAAAACTTGGGTCCTGAATGGTTGAATCCATTCTTGAATGCTAGCTATTTCAATCCTTGTAGAATCCATGGTGATTCAAATAAGAATGAATGTAATTACTTTTGCTTGGATTGCATGGGAAATGCTCTGTGTTCTTGCTGTTTGATTCATCACAAAAACCATCAATATGTTCAAGTTAGTACTACTTCTTCCAAACCCTTTCTCTCTCTCTAGATTTCTATATTTCTTTAAGATACCCATTGAAGATTAAACTCTGAAACTGTACTTTTGATTTTGCAGATAAGGAGATCTTCTTACAGTAATGTGGTTAGGGTTAATGAAGTTCAAAAACATATTGACGTTTCTAGCATTCAACATTATATTATTAACAGTGCCAAAGTCGTTTTCCTTAATTCAAGACCCCAATTGAAGCCAGGAAAGGTGGCTATTAGTACATGTGAAATTTGTTCCAGAAATCTTCTTCATTCATTCAGATTCTGTTCTTTGAGATGCAAGGTATGATAATTTGAACCAGCATTTTCGATTTGATTTTGGATTTTATGAATAACCCATTTCTTAATTTCATTCAATCTTCTATAAATTCTTTGAAAATTCTCATTGATTTTCATATTATTTCTAGGATCTGGTAGAAACCCATTTCATGTTTTCACTCAAATCATCAGAAAAGATTCATCTTTTTCCTTAATTTCACCATTAATCATAAAAAATTCTACAAATTTGATTTTCTTGTTTCCCAAGTTTCACTTTTTACTCTGTGTTTCTTCAGAGTCTGACTCTCTGGTTTAATACAATTGAAAATGACGAAACCACCCATCTGATTTTTCAGCTCGAAGTGGTAAAGCGCGGGGACTCTGACGTGACGCTTAATCTACGAGTCAGAAACAATGTAGACTCGTTTCATAACTCGGAATCCGATCTAGACTGGTCAACTCAGAAGAAGCTTCGTACGGAACGTTCGATTGATACCCAATCCTCATCGGACGGTAACAAAGAGTGTGCCGGGAATCACTCGAGGATTAATGAAGAAACTGGTACGAACTCATCTCCGACAACTTCTCCCATTAACGTTTTACGGACTGCAAGGAGAAAGGGCATACCTCGTCGTGCCCCATTTTGATCATCAAACCCTAAAAAAGGTAAAGAAGTGAGTCCTCTACAAAAGAGTGAATGGAGTATCTTTATAAAAATTCTATATATATTTATTGACATACTTTTGAACCAGTTAAAATTGTTTGGATTAAGTAATTTATGTTTTGGAGTTTTGATCTAGAACTTTGGGTTCTTCGGTAGGTTAGAAGCTAAAAAACCTATAAGTATGGCCTTTTGGCCCTTACATAAATCTAATGTGTTTATACATTCAGATGTTTTTAGTTTTTTATATATTCTGTTGAAATATTGCGTCTTCTTATCAAAATACACGTTATAAACATGAAGATATACATATATATAAGTAGATTAAAAGATAGCGAATAAACAATAAAGGATACCTTGACTAAATTTGTGATTGTATTTTTTATTTTTGAAAGTAGGGTACAAGCTAAAGATTTTGCTCTTGTTGTCTTGTGAAGGTCCTCAATTTAAACATGAAAGTCCTCAATTGAGTTTGAATGTTATTAGTCTATTTTATTTTCTTTTGGGCTCTACTTTGTCATACTCAAATTAGGTTCTACTTTATGATCAAGGTTATGGAGTGGTAACGAAAAGTTAGGTGTCTAATAGATGACGATGACCATTATCGAATTTTTGGGTTCTCTTTTTCTTCCTTGAGTTCCTTCTCATATGTGGATTTTTTAAATCTTCAATATTTGTGTGGGACACCACCATTTGTTCTACATGAAATGTCCTAGTTTGGGTTTTTTTTTTGTTTTACACAAAATCAAATAGTTTTTCATTTGCAAACTTTAGGTTTTTATTTAGTAAAGATAAATCCAAATCAACTCCGACTTAGACCAACTTTTTGACTCTCTAAGTGTTGATCTTGAGTTTCTTAAAAAATTCTAGATATTGATAACACACATCTCAGAAAAATGATGATAATTAAATGGTAAGGCCGATAGGCGCTTTGAAATAGTAGATTTAAGTGAAAGTTGGTCTAGCATCAATATTTGGTATAAATGCTTGTTTTTAGAAGTTATTCTTAAGGATGAGAAGACCTCCTCATGTCATGTTGGTCCAAAGGTACAAGTATCTACAACGTTGACGTTTTCCTTTTCTATTATCGATTATAATTGTTTTGACTATTCATTGTAAAGTGTAAATAATTTATAGATTCTTAACCAAATTACTCAACTTAATTTACCTGTTTTGGCTAATAAATTTGTCCTCGTATACTAGCGTGTTTTTGCCTCCTTACGCTTATAGAATGTGGGTGGTCGGAATTTAAACAAATGATGACGAGTAGTTAAAAACAATGGAGTTCGTTACTTACTTTTGTTACGTGAGAATCTGAACTCATAAGTTGTGGAGTTCGTTAAAAATTAATTTTATTTTTAAGTTTCACACTGATCAGGATTTACATTTTAAAATTGTTCTTGGTACACTACAATGAACTATGGTTTATGAACAACAATATGAGGGAGAATGTGGTGTTCCTAAAGAGAGAATCTCAAACCTTAGGTGGTAAATGAGTTTGTCATTCTTTCTTTTAGAATAGTCTATCGAATAATTTACGGATAAAATTGATTTATATTCATTCTATTCCTGACGAAACTAAACAATTTCATTAAATGATTTGCTTATTAAGAATACATTACATGATCGTTATTTTTAGTAATCATATTTTCATTTTGTTCTCAAACATTGCGTTAGGATTAATTACCTGTAAATTACCATAAGAGGTATACGTCATTGGATATTGATGCAGGGAGATTTTCATCAGGTATTCCAAGTATCTTGGATATCTTAAAATCTAGTTATTTTAGTAGCATAATATTTTTGTTAGTAGAGAATTATTATTTTTAGCAGTTTTAAATTTTTTAGGAAACCTTTTAGGTTTTAGATTCTAGTATTTTATTTATTTAGAAGTTGTTATTAGAATTTGATTAGGTTTAGGAAAGTAGTATTTTATTTATTAGAAATTGATATTTGAGTTTGATTAGATTAAGGAAACCCTAAGTCTATATAAAGGGGGTCTAGGAGTTGTTTTATTCATTCAAGTTGATCAATAATATTCAGTATTTTAGTTTATTCTTATTAATTTCGGTTCTATAGTCTTTAGACGGAGTTCTAAGGCTTTTTTCAGTTTTTCCGCTGCGTCAGATATGAGAGCTGAATTCTTTTCATATGAAAATGTAATGAAATTGCTTGAAAGGAGTTTCTCTTAAGCATCATTAGTAGTAGAAGAAGATTAATTTCTTAATAAGTTGACTTAATAACTTTGATTAAGACAACATAGTTAGCCTTGGAGTCACGCAACCAACGAGATTTCTAATGGGTGAGACAAGTCTTGTCATCACATTATTTTTTATGTGAAAGATATGAAAACCTAGTTCTTCTTCGGAATTTATTTATTCACTTTTTATATACTTTTGCACATATTGTTTAAAGGCGCTAAGATAGAACATCCAAACTACTATGTGGAGTTCGAATAAACAAACCAAGATTTATCTATCAGTACTATAGTTTCATAGAGTCGCAATTGGTAGGTAGTGTATTTTCTTTCCCAAGATAGACCTGAAATCTTATCTAATTCAAATCTGAATTTACTCTAGACTAATTTAAGATGTAATTTGTGATATCTAACTAGTTTAAATGTCTGATTTGAACATATCTTGGTTCCGCTTGGGTCTGACTATTTAGATTCAAACGAGTTGGATTAAGAAAAGTCGAGCGAAATGGTGAATAGATTCACAAAAGTAGAACGAATCAGACTGAGAATCTGAGAAGAAGAAAAGCACTCCCTATTCTGTTGAAACGAGAACCACTACTTAAGATACCACTTTAAGACATGTACAAGAAAGGAAAGCATATGAATGGTTTGATTTAAAGAGTTTTTAGTGAAGAACAAAAAAATCCTCCTTAAGGTGTTAATAGCTCAACGAACCCAATTAGGTCTAACCGATTATACCTAATTAACATTTATGTTAGTGTATCAGGCACATTCATACCGATTAAGCTAGAGATTAGTCACTATTAGTGTTTGGCTAGGGGAGTTGTTAAAAGACTCTTAAATTGCGAGAATTCGGCTGGTGGTATGTAATTCTGGTCGTTTTTGTGTTGGGTTATAGGCTTATAGGAGATGAAATCATATATCTTTGTGCCTATAGCTATATGGAAGGACTTGTTTTGAGTTGAAATTATAGTTCAGGGTTAAAAGGATAAAAACTAAGGAGTGAATATGTGCCTAAGATCTGGCATGTTAGAAATGCGTCATAAAAGTATAGGAGATGAAATCACAAACTAACCGGTCATCTTTATGCGTAATTATTAAGTGAGAGAGAGAGAGAGAGAGCCGGAGAGATGGTGGTGGTAATGTTGATGGCCAGTGCCTATGGTGAATATGAGATAGAGAAAGAGAATATGAGAGAAATGGTGGGGGTGATGCTTGTGACCCCCAAGCCCTAACAGGTAATGATATTGTTCGCGGTTTTTTCATTTCAGATTCAAGCACACAGGTACAGGGTTTTGTTCATGATGAAGGTTCACGGTACCACTTCAGATTCAAGAAGTGTGTAATATTCTTCGTGGAGGTGTTATCGGCTAGTTTTTTTTCCTTTTTATTGTTAATGTCGTGTACTAGTAATGCTTGTCCTCATGTACAATGTGTAGTCGAGTACTACCACTATACATGTGTGGACAAGGTGAAATTCCTTGATTAGGCAACTGAGTAATATGCAATTGAGTATTTGAGTGAACGCTAGGATGTCTATAGAACTCCTTGACTAAACTATAAACGCTGCAAATTGTTCTATAGGCACCACTGAATGCTAAATCCATCCTGTGTGTGCTCCATCCACCTCGGTATTTCTTTAGACATCGGTATAGGCCATGAACGGGAGTGCGCAATCCCAAATTCCTAGACTGAGGTCATATGTACTTGTTATGTGTAAGAAAAGAGGAATTGTATTGATTTCCTAAGCTATTACATAAGTCTTTATAAGGAGTTACATAAGAGAGAAATTTTATCTATTGGGCAATGTGGTACTAGATATTCTAACACTCATATGTTCTAACATTCCCCCTCAAACTAATGACTTTTGCTAGTGAAAAATTCATGAGTTTGTTAAACAACTTGTAAATGTTGGACTTGATTTGAACATGGAGGAGTCATGTGAGGTAGCTAAAGGCACCATTGCCAGGTATTATCTCTTATTTAAAGAGAAAGTGGTCCATGGTGGTTGTAATAGCTCTACACATGGATATTACACCATATAAAAACAATCCTTTAATCTTGTGATTTTATCCTCTTTCAAACACTAGCAATCACCATTCTTGAGCTTGCCCACTTCAATTCTTCTCTATAATCTTCTTTTAGCACCTCTTCATTTGATCTTATGAAAGCTAAGGAACAATAGCTTGAGAGTTCTCAACTTGTATACAAGAAGTATGAGCAAATCAACTAAGAGAATGAACTCTTTTGCCATAAAGAACCCACAAACATGTTTTCAAACATCAAAAGAAAACCATCTTTGAAAATAAGCATGATTTCTTTGATACATTCTATCAAACACTTCATGTGCATCATATTGGAAATCAAGATTTTGGACAACTATAAGTATAGTTTCAAGATAAACATGGGGTATATAACTATTCTAACAAGAAATCCATGAATTCTTTTCCCCCTCTCTAATAGCTTTCCAATTTCTCTCAAAATATAACTTCATGGACCATGGATACACATAGATTTGATGTTGTGGAGAACTTGACATTTGAAATGCTTGAGATCATTGAAGAGTATATCATGTGATTTCTTCAACAAATCACTCTTGTATGGATCTTTCATCTTCTTGTTAATCTTCATCATCTTTAAATACTATTGAGAAAAGTATTGAAGAATGATTAGATTTGAACAATAGAAGAGAACTACTCTTATTTGAAAAAAAATACTAAACTTGAAGCATAAAAGCTAAAAACCGATAAAAGCCCGGCGGACGGTAGCCATTAATGGGACTACCGCCGCCGGCAAGCGGAAGACTCTATTGACTAACCCAAGAAAGAAACCTAGAAGCTCTGATAGTATGTAAGAAAAGAGGAATTGCATTGATTTCCTAAGCTATTACATAAGTCTTTATAAGGAGTTACATAAAAGAGAAGTTTTATCTATTGGGCAATGTGGTACTAAATATTCTAACACTCATATGTTCTAACATTATGTGTATGGCTCCACGGAGATAAGCATGCCCTATGCGTCAATGGTTAAAGGATTATTGAACCTCGTTTTTTAGACTGGTACAAATCAAATTAGACATCGTGTGCATGAATATTTCTCTTATTTTTATCTTTTTTTACTAAGGTGTCGTTTGCCAACACTAAAATAAGTTACTTTTTTGCTTATTTAAGTAGAAAAGTCAAAAAGTTAATTTGGTATGCAAAACTTATCGACTTCATTTAAGTTAAAATTTGACTTTTTTTAGAAGTTAAAATTTTTAGCTTTTGACTTCAAAGTAAAGTAACTTTTTTTTTGAGACATGGATGAATTTTACTTGACGAATTTTTTTGTTCTATCTCAGCTCCACTACCACAACTAAACTTCTACCATACCATTCTACCCTCACCACCACCACAACAAGCATTGCACCTCCCCCACCACCCTACCTCAACTAGCACCACCATACCTTAACCACCACCTTCGTACCACCACCACCACCATACACCACCACACCTCGACAACAACCACCTCGTAGCTCCACCACCACCACTATCACCGTACCTTCACCACCATCACTGTACCTTCACCACCATCACCGTACCTTCACCGCCCCCGTCACCACCACCATACCTTCACCACCACCACGATACCTTCACCACCACTACCACCACCATACCTCCATCAGTACCACCTACATATCTTATCCAGCACCTTTACCACCATCACGGCATCACCATACCACCACCACCATAACTCCGTCACTATCACTCACATACCTTATCCACCACCACCAACGTATTTCCACCGTTACCACCAAAGTACTTCCACCACCATCGCCACCATCATACCTCCACCGCCACCATAACTCCGTCACTATCACTCACATACTTTATCCACCACCACCACCGTATCCCAACCACCACCGTATTTCCACCATCACCACCACCACCGTACTTCCACCACCATCGCCACCATCATACCTCCACCATCACCGCTGCCACCATTATACCTCTCTACCACCACCACCACCATCAAACCTCAACCACCGCCATCAAACCTCAACCACCACCACAACCCATAACCATACATTCATGGCACCACCAATACTATCAATATCACCACTACTTCGTATACAAGATTAATCTTGAAAATCATGAATAAATTCAAATTAAAGTCAAGTATCTCCATTAGAAAGAAAAATAAAATTATCAAAAGTAAATTGAGTTACCAAACTAACTTTTTGACTTTTTTACTTATAAGTAACATTTTTGTCAAATATACTTTTAATTTTTTTTTTTACTTTTTTAAAGCAAAAGAACTTCTACTACAAGCAAAAGTACTTCTACTTCTGATTGCCAAACGACACCTAAAATATTTATATACTTTTCAGCTTTAAACCAAAATAATTTTCACAACATTTTCAAGTTTAATGATAGCCTATTGTGATATGAAATCTTAGTTCTATACCTTTCAACCATCATCTCCAACATTCATCATATTTTCTTTGATTATCTAGGAGTCTAATTACTTAGTTGTTATACTGTTTGTATATCAAAGAAACTTTACTAGGGAGTAGATTGAAGCGATCATTAAAAACTTTATATTGCGAGTTTGGTTTGGTGAACAATTTAATGTCTTCCATTTTATTGAATAATTTTGGATATTTATTTTATTGATATGTGAAATACATTTTCAACTTTATGTCAACGTATTATAGGGCCTCCCATAAAGTTTGGCACCTGACCCTCAGATTCTCAATCACGACTTTGCAGTTCATTCATACATAATCACATATAAATTTAGATCACTATTGCATTTCATGCTGAAAGTTCTCAGACATCTTTGAATATATTGTACAGACCTCTACTATCACTAAAAAACAAAATTATTTTATACGGTGCAAAATGTCATATTTTTCTAATGCGCAATACATTTTTAAATGTCGTGTTCTTTATATGGTATTTTGCACAGTAAACTTCCCGAGTGTCCATCTCATTATCTACTATGTTTGCACAAACATAAATTCGTACACCGTTCATTTTGAGATATCTTATTCATATCGATGGTTTTTCGTCTGAGATAACTAATGTGCGCCTGACATGGCCTATGTGGACCTAACATAACCCATGTGAACCCGACACAAACTCATGTACAATAAATGTAGTTTACATTTTTACTTTTCGAAATCTGACATTATAACATTCGAACCTAATCCGAACCTGACATTTCAACTCCAAACTTAATGCTTTTAGATTCATTTCTTTCTTTTTTTGCTGATGTGGATTTTTTTTCCTTGTTAAGTTATTTCAGACCGAATGCTAACTTCCCGTTGTTTAGGAGCGGACCAGTGGTTCAAGAAAAAAAATAATACAATTGGCGTTAGGGTTAGAGATGAGAATGGGAATCCACTAACTGATTCTATTAGAGGATCTTTACAAATCAAGCTCCATAGATGGAGCTCCCTAGTGGTGATAGTAATTTGTTTTTTATTTATTTTTAGGTATTTAAGAAGGAAGCCATGAAAAATTAAGTCACTTTGGTATTTTTGTCAAATTAAATTAAGCAAGTAGTTAAAAAAGTCCAACTTTCACATCTCGGGGTATATAGTCCATATTGGGCAGGACTTAAATTTTAGGAAAGATGCCAATGGCTGATAACCACTATCTATCACCATCCGCCCTTGGCTCTTGGCTTGCCAACAAATTAGTGTTAATTAATGGAATTTAATTACCTTTTATCTTCAAGACTTCTACTAATCACAAAAAATAAGTAAGATAAAACTACTCACCATAATCCCATTAATTATAAGGGTTTTTTTGGGCTTATCCCCTCGTCACTAATTGGTAATTGAGTTTACCCCCCTTAATAATGGGTAATTGACCTTACCCCCTTGGACTTACTCTTAGTGACAAAAACACATGGGCTATGTTTGGCGTAGTGAAATAATTGCAACTACCAAGAACAACTATTCTTCAATATGATTCATATTAGAATTCTACCTCATTTTATTGTTTGATTTGGTCAGGAATATGATTAGTAAAGATTTATTTTGTTTATATATTATTTACTTTCTGATTTTATTATCACATACCAAACATATCCTTAGTAGTTTTGACAAAAAATTTAAATTTTAGGGGGTAAGCTCAATTACCAATTACTGAAGGGGGTAAACTCAATTACCAATTAATTTTGAGAGGTAATCTCAAAACGCCCTAATTATAATAAGCATTATGTTCATATTAAATAATAAGGATAAAAAGGTGATTAACACTAATTAAATTTATCTTATCATCATAGAGGATGAAATGGAAAAGCCTAAAGATGAGGAAAATCCAAATGCCACCCAAATCTCTTAAAAAGCAAATATTCCTTTCTAAATAAATACAAGAATTTGAGTTGTCGTTTCAAAATCCAATAAAGGCTTTCAATTTTTCATCCATAAAATCAAATATTGGAATAGTAGTCACCTACAACCCTTCCTTTTTGAGGGATTTTATTAATCCTAAATAATGATTATGGTGACCTTAATTACCTTCTTAGTACCAATCAAATCCTTTATCTCCTTTTCTAATCATAACCTAGCTTATAAATAATCGACTACACGTCCTAATCCTATATATTATTCCAGCACGATAGCTTAAAACAAATAATGAATGGCTCAAGCTTACATAATGAGTTACCGAACTATATTTTTTTAACCCTACAGAATTAGTTTAGGGGATTGAATTGCATTATAAGATCATTTAATGGAATTGATAATGATGTCAACAAATAATAAATTTATTAATAATTAATATAATTTTTTTTTTTAAATCCACATAGAAATTCATCTCCCTTCTCCCAAAACGCGTCCTGAATTTTTAATTTTTTTATTAATTATAATAATATTATATATGAGTAGAAAAGATTATTAAACTAAAAGCAGAGATATTCTAAGGCAAAAAGAACAGCCAGAAGTAAAGAAAGATAAGGGCGTGGCAAGGAATGAATAATTGAGTGAAAGGAAACAAAATGGGGTGGAGAATGAGCGTGCAAAACCTAGTCCCCCTTTCCAATCATGTTGAGTAGGACCAAACCCTAATTTGCTTTGAATACACTTTTGAATTTGCTACCTCTCTATTCTTTTAAAGAATAATAATGAATTCCTATTATCCCTTTTTGTCTACGTACTTGTACGACAGCGACGAAAGTTTTATAACGAACTAATTAATAGTGTCTAAGGCTCTTCGCTTATAGTACGTAAAATGAACATTTGAAAATAGTTCTATAGACAAAGAGAAATATGAGGAAAACTTATATCTTGGCCACCAAATTAATCATAGAAAGAAGTATTCTGCTCTTTTAATTAAAAAATAGAGATTGTAATCCAAGCTCACCATTGGAGAAATTTGACAATAATGAAAAATTATTCAATAAAGTTAATAGAAGTTTGAATGAAACCTTTGAGTAGAAAAGGATTAGTATGATCAATGAAAGACCACGCATGATTGAGAAACATCATTGCTTATGCATGGAATTCTCAATCTTATTTACTTTAACCTATTATTATATTTAAAAATATGATTTCTATTCAACTCTGTATCCATTATTTTGTTTTGAGTTTTCCCTAAGATTGTGGGGTAAATTTCTCAAATGGTCCCAAATTTTCCTACCCTGGTCAATTGCTCCCTAATTTTTCGGATGGATTCTTTGAATTCCAAAACTGATGTTCTCAATTATTCTCTTTCCGATTTTGCTAGTGGTCCGTATCGTCGATGAATATAGGTATATATATATATATGGTGGACCATCATATCTTGTTTAGTGGATCTACTTATCTTTCAATCTAGTTGTGATTGTGATCACAGAATAACAAAACATATACACGTGGGCAGTCACGTAATCTAATAGTTATCTGCAAAATAGAGGTGAGTATACCATAAATCTCAGAACAAATAGCCATCAACAAACAAGTGTGATAGCGATGTTGCTCCTCTACGAATACTAGTTTGAATTTTGGTCATTTAGACACTCAAACTTTTTCATGATCTTAAGTTCAACACACAAGATAAACAAAGAAGAATGACAATGTCATATAAAAACAAAGACAAAAGATAATGGTCCCTAGTTCATAATACAATAGAATCCGAACAAAGATAATAGATGTGTATACAGTAATGACACAAAAAACCCATGCATAATTCACATGGATTGCTGGGTTAAAAGAAGATGGAGCTACCAAAAGTTGATTGGTCCATTTCATCATCTTACACCATTCATTTATATATATACCATGCATAATGAAAATGTTCTTTTACAAAACATAATACTCTTGGAACGAATGCAAATTATTTTAAGAATTCATAGAAGTAGCTTAAAAGATTGCCTTTATACCAAATGATTCAAAATTTGAAGATGAGTACATATGATTTCGACTGGGATATTATTCGTGTACCGAGTTGTAATATTTTATTTTCACCCCATCAAGAAGGTGTGGAATAATATTATATCTACCTAGGACAAACGATATATGTAGGAGTGCACAGAATATATCCCAATCGTTTTTCAAATACATATCACACTTCCTCCATCTGTAATCAATCCTAATAGAGTGCTCATGTAATTCGGTTCGGTTGGGATCGGTCGGGAAAGTGGACGGAAAGAAGGTCCTTTCTGTAATATTGAATTAATTTTGGTCTGACGTGTAAAATTATCTTTAGTTCCTTTATTCGATTTCTTGTATGGGAATGTCAGCCTGTCATGTCGTCTCTTGTTTGGTCCCTTGAAGATCGACCACTTCTGATTTATGCTGACTACTTCACTACTTTTAAGCAGCATATATACATACATATATGAAATGTTACATCAACTTCCTCCATCGATTACTTAATTACTCTAGAGCTTCTATTTTTTTTAGACAAACCCATTTTGATTAGGTATAAGGCCTTAAAACAAGATTGGCCAAACTCTAAATCAATGTCCACAAAATGGTGATGCAGCTGTCACTTCTCAATTTTTCATAAAAAATGATAAGATTTGAGCTCCCATATTTCTCGAAGAAATATAGCTCCCATATTTCTCGTAGAAATATATACACGTCACTGCGCACTCAATAAAAGAAAATGCATTCTTTAGAAACTATATTACTATTAGAAAAACGATGTTTCTGAGTTATCATACAATGGGTTTAGATAGTAATCCATTTAAAAATGATATAATTATCTTATAATAAATCATAGTAACAGGAAAATGGTGATAGATTGTACAAGAATTAAATGGGGACAAAATCGTTGTCAAGACTTGTACTAATCAAAGCTACAATTATTCTTGCATATATCTTTATACTAATTGCAGCTACGCTTTTTTTGCTTCAAGATATTTTTGCTTGGTTTCAAATATAGTCTTGCGAGTTGTTCACGAAATCTTGTTTCACTGGTAATGCATCTAATTCTGATCTGAAGCTACAAACACTAACTTATGACGAAAAGCAGTGACTCCACAACAAGATGTAAATGAGTTTATTATCGAAAATCTTAACGTAAATGTTAAAGGGAAAAAATATGATGACTTCATCAGAGAAAAACTGTTATCGAGAAACAAATAACAACACAAATGCAAAGGAAAGTAGAAAATAATATGGTTAAGCAATCAACATAACCATAAATTCCTAAACTAAATTAATTAGATATCTATAACTAGTGACTAAAAGATAATAATGAGATAACAATATTATTTTCCAAATTCGTGGGACCCTTTACTCTCAATACCTTTCATTCTTTTCTTCTTCTTCTTC
>BEHA01050166.1:129109-146928 GCA_002897215.1 Eschscholzia californica subsp. californica
GGAATTTGCATTGCTTATTACATTTGGTTAGCTACTAATATAGTATGATATTCATTTATTTATATCTTCATTTTGCAGCGGGTCCTTTATGTCGATATTGACATCCACCATGGAGACGGAGTGGAGGAGGCGTTCTACACAACTGATAGAGTAATGACTGTTTCATTTCACAAATACGGAGATTATTTTCCTGGTACAGGGGACGTAAGGGACATTGGATATGGGAAAGGAAAATACTACTCCTTAAATGTCCCCCTTGATGATGGGATTGATGATGAGAGCTATCAATCCGTATTCAAACCGCTCATTGGGAAAGTTATGGAAGTTTTTAGGCCTGGTGCTGTAGTTCTCCAATGTGGTGCCGACTCCTTATCTGGTGATAGGTTAGGTTGCTTCAACCTTTCCATCAAAGGTCATGCAGAGTGTGTGAGATATATGAGATCATTTAATGTGCCGCTGCTACTGTTAGGAGGTGGAGGTTATACCATTCGGAATGTTGCTCGTTGTTGGTGCTATGAGGTAAGCTGTTTTATAATTATTGTCTGTTAGTAAGCATTAGGATTTACTGTTTGATATGTTACAAGGATATATCTCACTCAGTCCAACTAATTTGAAGTTCGCAATTTATTTTAGTTAATATTTAGAACTTTGACAATATTCAGAACCATGAAACCAGTAGTTATGAATGTTATTCTAATTATCGTTCCATTAACAAAAAGGACTGAAAGCAAGTTCTCCGACATCGACTAGTAGCACCCATCTTTTTCAGAGCAAGGTCACAAATTGGTCCAAAACCGCATTTAGAATAGTCAGACCTGAGAAGAATATGAATCGTTGCTTCTTCCGCTTGAATGTAAAGTAGCCATGAAACCATGTATTGACAGTTGAAAAGCCCAACCGGGAAGGCCTTTCAGTGTATTCACTTATGGAAAGCAAAAATTCCAAGAAAGGTGCAGTTTTTTATCCTAATATCTGCTTCGGTCGAATCATCTATTGTACTACCTATCACGGACAAAAGAACAGGGATAAGCTCCACGTCCCACTCAAACAAGTTCTTCCTCCAGACATATTTGCATCCTGAGCTTTGATCTTCTTACCTCATACCTTGTTTGTGACTCCCGGTTTCAATAAAACAAGGTAATGTTCCTCCAGGATGGAACAATTAAATTGTAGTTGAAACAATTTTGTCCACCTCCACTCCGTAATTGTAGTTTCATGCAACTCCTATTTAATTTCGCCTACCACTATACTTAAATGTATCTATTTTGAACTCCCAATTGTTTAGCCTGGTATATGACTAATTCACAAGTGATGTCGAAATTCACGTCGTGTATTAGAGTTCATGTTTGTCAAATAGAATTCCGATATATTTTGAAAATTTATGAACTCGTAATGGAGGTGTTCAAGTTTACCTTGTTATATTTTAATATTTATTGTTATGAGCAGACAGGGGTTGCACTTGGTGTAGAAGTTGATGACAAGATGCCACAGAACGAATACTACGAATACTTTGGCCCAGACTATACTCTTCATGTTGCTCCTAGTAATATGGAGAACAAGAATTCACGCCAGATATTGGATGATGTAAGAGCAAAGCTTCTTGAGAATCTCTCTAAGCTCCAGCATGCACCCAGCGTTCAGTTTCAGGAGAGGCCACCCGATACAGAGTTTCCAGAGGTCTCTTTCTGCACTAGTAATCTTCTTTATGTTTGCAAACTCTGTGCGTCTCTCTTTTTCTCTTGTTCTTGCTTATGTTCCATTGACGTAAACTTTGAAAACAGCAACCCATGACAACTATAATTATTTGGTATTTCCTATTTTCATTTCCCGTTGCTGTGAATGAACTTCTCCTATTCTTCGGAAGCAAGATGCAAGCTCAACAGATCAGAGACATTATTAATCAATTTTAGTCACTCGTTGTTTGGAAATAAAAGCCATTAGCCTAAAGAGTTGTCAGGGTCTCAGTTTCCGGAGTAGATGATAGAGATCATTTATCCTAGTTGTTTGAGGACCTCAAATATCAATTTGACTTTCATTTCTGAAACGGAGTTATCAATAAATTTTCCCGACTCAATTTTTTTCCTCCAACTGAATATGAAGACAAACTCATTATATTATTGCAGGCTGACGAAGATCAAGAGGACGCAGATCAGAGATGGGATCCTGATTCCGACATGGAAGTTGATGAGCGGTAACTTCTTTACTTTTTTTTTCTTTTCGTTCAGTAGGCTCTCTTATACAGGCTGCTAATGTCTTTTCTTCCTTTCTTCCGTTACAGTAAGCCTCTTGGTAGTAATCCACAGATTGGAAGAGTGAAGAGAGAAATGGTTGAACCCGAGCTTAAAGATACGGTAACTTCTGGTTTTCTTTTCAAATAGCATTCTGCGTTCTCAATATTTCATTTGCTAGACAAGCCCAGCTATTGTTTTTTAGTTTCTAAGTGTATTACTTGATGTGCTCATTTCGTTTCCCAATATCTTATGCACAATTTCCAATCTTAGTTATAATAACATTTTAATTAAGCTTTAAGGTAATGGTTAATAGACATATTTCATATGCATTGAAATTTAGATAAAATCTACATCATTGTAGAAAATTGGTTAGTTGCATCAGTTTGAAAGAGTTATTATCTACACTGTCGTGAAAGATTCGTTATGCACTTATCACTACCGTGAAGAGTGGTTATCTGCACTATTGTGCTTTAATAGGTGTAAGCATAGAAGTTCTCATAAATGATTCACTTTTTTTTTGAAAAAAATGATTCACTTTTGAACGCATATAGAGGAGCTCTGGAATTCTACTATTAATAATTAATAGGGGGAGTACGCAAATAGCAATAAATGTAGTTCTAGGGCAACAAAATCATACAAGATACTTAAACGAAATACTGTACTAGGGTTACAAATAATTAATAGTTAGAAATTGTTGTATCACTTATTATTATTGCTCTATTGATTGCAATGAAATCTTTCATAATTGGATTTCGAGTTAGCAACTTCTATTTTTTTTTTTTTACTTTTTTTTCTTCGTTTCGGATCGAAAAGCGAAGCGTTGAGTGAATCCAAAATTCAAAGGAGGTTCATGGCCAAGGGTAAAGAGGTCAGAGTCAGTTATTTTGGAATGTACTAGTTGTGTCCGAAATAGGTAGTTGGGATCAATTGATACACCCGTGTAACTCATGGATCGGGTTGGATTGGGGGTTGCCCAAGCCAATATCATGGCAAAACCCATGTTAGTTGTTTATGAAACTACGATTGTCGGATTTTAATTTTAATGATTAAAATATTGTTCAAAGAAAATAGAATTATCAGAGAAGAGTTTGTGGCTTATTTATAGACATGTATAAAGTATGACATATTATATCTGTTTGTATATAATTATACACACACATAACATATTTATAGGTGTTAAAAAACTTTCAAGGCATATACTTGAGGGGTGCCTCGAGGGGACCACCTGATGCCTCGAGTTGTACGTATTTGAACTCGAGAATAAAACGCGCATCTCTGATGTCACCTGTTATTTTGAGTTGTTGGGCGACACAAAAACATTAGTAGTATTTTTGTTGTTAAAACACTTGTGACTTTATACTATGGCAGTAAAGTAGAAAACTTATATTATGTTTTTACATAATTGACAAAGTTTTCCTTACAAAAAAAATAGTGTGCGCCTTTTGCGCACCGAGGCGTACGTCTCGCGGCACCAACTCACCTTGTGACTTTATATTATGGCAGTGAAGTAGAAAACTTATACTATTTTCTTACATAATTGATAAAGTTTTCCTTACAAAAAAAATAGTGTGCACCTTTTACGCATCGAGGCACCAACTCACCTTGTGAGAGCAAACCGCCTTGAGGCGTAATGAACTTATTTTAAAACATTGTAGATATATATATGTGTGTGTGTGTGTGTGGCTGAGTTGCTTGTTTTGCATCGATATTCGTCCATGTCTGATCCTGAGTCTGTCCCACTCCGAAAATATTAGGCTCTTGATTTTTTATTCAAGTAGAAAGGACAGATATAAGGTGAAAACATTAAGATATACTCACATATCAGGCCTTTAATGTCCCTTCTTTGTTGGACAAAGAATAATGTGGCGTCTAGGTTTGGGTAGCATAAACAGTAACTACATGAAACTGTCGATGAACTATAACTGTAGAGACTTCGTGACTATGGTCAGTAGTTAGTGAACTAAAAAAATATGATAATGACATCATGACCCAAATGAAGGACTACTGTTTTAAGGGGAAATTGATGAAGTTTTTCATTCAAAAAGAATATTGATTGGTCAATTCAATGAAAAATTGAAATGCGATAATTACCTACAGGCACATACGGCTAAGATACCTGATTAGGAAAAATCTTGGGTCTTTCTCTAGAAAACTTGTGTAAATAGTCGATATTTATCTATGCGGTAGAAATTGCACAAAATATTGCACATCTTCCATGCCTCGAGCATATGGTCCTTTTTTATATGAGCGTCACTCTGTTTTGATTGATCGATATCCGTGGCCTTCTTGGGCCACAAGGAGTTCTTGTAAATCTAGCAACAAGCACAGTCCTCATTGCCAGTTGGCCACAACTGAGTTTGAAACACTGAAGTACTGAACACAAAGTCGGTGGTAAGCCGGAGGAAGGTGATCTAGTTGCCACCGTGAACTTTTCAGTTTGCGGATCAACCAATGTTGCTCGCATGCCAATCATGTCGCTGTGCTTATATGTTGAAGAGTCCTTAAACTATCAATTGAATGAGAATGGAATCAATACTTTAAGGACTTCTCATGTTGAGTATGGAAAGCAATTATGTAGCCATTAATGGAACGGGCCGTATATATGTATTTCTCTGATTAAGATTTGTTTCCGTATTGCGGTTGAACGCTTTAGAGATAGTTCACACGTTGGCATGATACGGATAATAAGATAGTTCTTACGAAACTCAGATCAGCTTCATGTGAATATTGATAAACGTACAAGCAAAGTATGAAGAGCATGCCCTGACTATATGAGCTGATAGTAAGCCTTTCTGAATATAGAAGATATTGATGGCTGATAATTACGACAGAGATAGAGATTCAGGGAGTAGTGAGGAAAAATATTTCAGTAGAGATAGAAGGTAGTTAGTTAGGAAAAATAGCATGAATATAAATTAGGAAGTTCCATTATTGCGAAATGGTCATGGTGCGAGATGATTATTATGATAAAGTTTATTTCTTATTATTAACGTGGCATATATATTGTATATTATTGAATATTGAGTGTGCGTGGGAAACTCGGAGATCTTATGAGAAAAAAATCATCAGAGTCCAACTTTCTATATGTACTTATGAAGAGAATTAAAGGAATATATAAGGAGACTTTTAGGAATAAAAATCTATGAAGAGGCAGATTATCGTTTAATACATTTCAGGAAATTGTTATAGATTTTAGAATGCTTCTGGATTATATTCGAATTTTCATATGCTTTGCTCCGTCTCAGTTGTTCTGACAGAGTTTCTTCATCTTTTAGGAGGATCATAAAGGAGCTGTCGATGTCAAAGGCATTGGTATGAAGGCAGAAGAGATCTCGGGCTCAAAGGTAAATATCTTGTATACACCGTTACATGAAAAACATGGTCGAGGTCGCTCGCATGAGACCTCTAACTTGGTTAAAAGCCATGACATCATTTTCAGCGAGACTTGAGTAAACTGACAAAACAGCTAAATTTCATGATATAAATCTTCTCTTCTCAATCTGGCAAACCTATGTGAGGATAATGTCCTTGAACCCATTGAGAGAAATCATGTTGAAGTTTAGGGTTTCCGGTTTAGGGTGTCAGAACATAGACGTAATTTATTTCTTGTTATACAGAATCTTATTTTGATAAAGAACACATTTTTGCACTCTTGCATTCTCTCAGACAATTTGTTAACAGCACTTTTCTTAGCCGAGAAAGTTAATTTTTATCCATTTTGTTATTATTTTCAGGCCCCAGATCTGGCTTCTATGTCAATAGAAGAACCGGTCAGTGTAAAAATGGAACAAGAGAATGTGAGCAGCCACTCTGACCATCCTGTTCAGATCCACCCCAGAATTTAGATTCAGATACTGAAACTTCTTACTTCATTCTAATAGCAGCAGTGTTTTCATCTGTTGATCTTTCGACTATATTTTGATATTGGCTGTACTTGTTTTTTTGTTATGTATATTTATGGTTAGTGGTTTAAATTATGTAGAATCTGGAAAATCAATTTGGTGGTACTATGAGATATCTCATACATAAGAATCATAAGATGTATGCTCTCACTTAGAGAATGGAAGTTGATTTTTTTCTCTATAATGTAGGGATGGGGGGCGATGTTTACCAGTAGACTTGTTTGTGTTTTTTGCTTCGCCCTTTATTTGTTGTTTCGAGTCTAGATTCTGCCGACTTCTAAGAAGCAACCATTGAACAACTCTTCTTGAGTGATTATACTGGTACTTCCTGACCACATTTTAGCTAAGTTGGGAAGTTTTCCTAACGGAAACAGGACTTTGACGCCCTGAAATTTTGCTGACCACTGGTTAAATGATGATGTGGCCTGTCGTAATTGGTCAGGCCGTGTGGAGAGAGAAATGGCCTAACAAATTGGGGCCGGCTCCATCATTGTTTGCCCCGTGGTGGCCCCATATTTCGGGTCATTTAGCATGTCTCTTGTCGTTGATGCGGGTGTTATCTCTCATTTCTTTGTGCACATAGCACTCCCCTTCACCTTCAATGCATATTTTTAATGCCCTCAGTATTTTTGTGATACACTATGATAATGACTATGGTCATTCAAGCCCTAAGGAGATACCAGTGTGGTTGGTAGTGATGGTAATGTATGTAAAATTTCCTACTTGCATCTCTCATGACTCGTGAGAGGTGAGAGAAGGGTTGCGGCGGCTTTCATCTCACACGGCAATCACTCCTCATCTGACGGGTGTACATGCGTAGATGACCAACTTTTGTTTTAATGTTAGGGGTGTGATTGAATCTAGATCTGGGAACCACGGCGAAGGTCTCTTTTTGGTAAGTCGTTTATTTTTTAATACGAGTGTAACAGACAATCATACATCAATGAGTTTGAATACATCACTATTGAAGAGTCAATCCATAATTGCCGACTAACTGCAACCTCTGGGTTTTCGAGATGAGAGCACCACTATCTGAGCAAACAGTTGTATGGTCTAGTTTGTATTTTTAACAATCATTTACAATATGTTTTTTGCTTATCGTCTCAATGTTCGAATCTGAATTATTTGACAAGAAAAAAACAATCGACTTTGGGGAGTACTCGTAGTATACCAACTTGAAAGTGGGGGAACTTTTATGACAAGAATGAATAGGTTGATGAAAGTATTCTTTGTTTGGATTTTTTATGAAACTAAATCTTAAAACAAGTTTTTTATTTCCAATAAAAGTACATCCCTATAAAAAAATGTGTTTTGATTTGAAATATATTTTAATATTGTAAATTATCGTCGAAAATGATTATCTGTCCAACAGATATTCCGGATGAATTATCATTGATAACAACGTGTTGGGTGCTCTTGTGCACCAAAACTGCCTTTTCTTTAATACAATAGACTACATACTGGGAATGAAGCCTCTCTGCCGAATGCAGTTGTATAAATATAATTCAGTTGCCCTTTAAACTAATATAAGGTATTTTTCCTTAAAAATGCACATCAGTTCACACTTGAATCTTATTTAATAATTCCTCAACAATCATCTTTGTGTTTGGCTTGTTTCGATCTATCTTCTATTCTTAATTATTTGGTGACGTTTCATTCATTAGACTTTATTTCCTTGTAAAGTTTTTTTTGTTTGTTGTTGAAAGTTCTTTCCTTATAAAGTTTGGATTGGAGGGGGACTCTATTGGATCACTTTAACTCATATTGAATTTCTGCACTAACATGGTCATAATTTCCACTTAAGTTGTACCTGATTAAATCTTGGAGAAGTCCTATTTTAGGTGGTTTTATTACTGCATCTTCAGTAGCTACCAAGAACTTAACAAGTCTGTCAGACCATAGCCAACGCGGTACTCAACAAAAACTCTAAAAACTCACGTGTCAAGTGTGAAAAAATAGACCTCTAAATGGTCTATTTCCTACTTCATTTGTTTTTGTGACACTTACATATCTTGAAGATGACACTTTAAATTTAGAGTTTCCTCTAAGGAAATTTAGAGTGTCTTCTTAAGGATATCTATAACAAATGTTATCACTGTCATTTTAGAAATTCAAGTTGAGTTTTACAATGGGGGTCCTTTTTTTAAAGAGAAACACAAGAAGATCTTATCCGACACTCTTAATTTTAGAGTTTGAGTGTTGCACTGGAGATGTTCAAGTCTTTCTCCACTACAAAGGTAAAAAAAAACTTTAATAGTTACACATGTCACACATACATAAGAAAAAGTGAGAGGAAGTCTTTTTATTGGTCCAACATAAAATTTGATGACTAGAATACTTAAGATACTCAAAAGAGATCTCAAAAAATATAGTTTCTAATTGAGACATCTTAAAATTAAATGTTTCTACATCATCCTAAGATCTCAATTGACTACGCTCCTATGTGACACTTAAGATTTTAGGATCGAGTCTTGCATTGGAGATGCTCTTAGGACTACTAAAAGTTACATGAGCATCTGCAAGAAAATTACAAGATCATTTTTAGTACAAAAATGATGGACACCAAAGTTTAGTGTGTTTGCACCGAATAGATTTCGACTCATGTTTGTCTCACGTGGCGCCTCATCTTGGCCCATGTACAATATTGTTGTGATTGCCTATGTAACTTTTAGCTCAAATTTGGACATATTTTCGAGCATTTATCACCTCCGATTGAGTGTTACACTAATTACCCTTCACAGTGACAATAATGGTTGGGTCATGTGCTGATATCAAGATGTCATAAAATGAACGAGCAACTTTTTTGATACAATACTTTTACAACAATCGTACAATAAATCCTGATCTTGTGGTCCTGATTTTCTATTAAAAAAAAACAGAAAATTTTAATTTTCGAAAGTACGTTAATATTTGGAAAGTACGTTAATATTTGAATACGAGTTGGAAAACCAACAAATTAAAATTTTGTTTTGTAGTTGTAATTAAATTAAAGAGATATGCTAGAGTTACTTAGAGGATGACATAATGACGTGGAATTCACCAAAAGACAAGATTTTTTTAAAGTTTGACTAAGGTGGAGACCACTTTTGTTTCCAAATGAGGAAACATGTCATCCTCTACGTACCAAATTCTAAGTCACTCTATCATTTCCTATTATAGGGCTCTAAATTATATAACTTGTTTTGAACACAAAATGATGGGAGGACATCCACCACTTTTTGGTGTAGTGGTTGGACATCCCTCTTAAGCCGATGCATGGGCGGACCTATGTGAGGGCAAGAAGGGGCAATTGCCTCGGGTCATTTTTGAAATTTTTTAACTAAAGAAAGGATAATTTCGTCATTTTGAATTTTTTTTAGAAAGTCTGTTAGGGTTTACAACCCACTAGCCGAGAGGAGAGAGATCGAGAGTGTTTGCAGGGAAAGTGAAGATTGGGAAGGAGGAGGAAGAGATAGGGAGATTTGGTCATCTTATTTCTTCCAAAATTCTTCAATATTTCTAGTTTTGATTCAGCCATTTAGGTAGTAGTATCTTAAATTTGTTTTAGTTTCTTATGGTAGGTTGTTTTAGGGTTTCGTTGTTTTTCTCTTTTAAAGTTTTGATTGTTTGAGATTAGTTTAACCTTTGAAGAATCTTGAACCTATGCAAAATTCTAGATTCATAATTGTTATAGCCTATAGTTTCTCAGCCTAAATTATTTTAGGGTTTTTTTTGTTTCTCTCTCTAAATTGTTCAACAATGGGTTTTGATAAATTTGTTTTAGTTTCTTCTTTGTAGATTGTTTTAGGGTTTGTGTTTTTTTCTTTTTAAAGTTTTGATTGTTTTAGATTAGTTTAACCTTTGAAGAATCTTGAACATATGCAAATTCTAGATTCATAATTGTTTTTTTTTTTGAAATAGAAACTTCATTTCATATTAATTTAAATCATCATCAATACAATAATTGTTATAGCCTATAGTTTCTCTCCAAAATTGTTTTAGGATTTTTTGTTTTTCTCTCTCTAATTTGTTCAACAATGAGATTTGATAAAGAAAACTTATAAAGTCTATATTCATAATTGTTTCTCCCGATATTATTTTGGGGTTTTTGTTTTTTTTCTAAATTATTATATTTTGATCTTGGAATAAGAATACTTATGCAAAACCTAGAGAGTAGAGAGTTCATAATATATTATTAGATTTTGTTTCATATATAAGAAAATTGATTTTGACTCAAAATAGAATTTCATTTAAGTTAGTCTCTCCAAACCTTAAACCTAAGTAATGTTAGTCTCTCCAAACCTTAAACCTAGGTAATGTATGTCCTAGTTTTTTTTTGTTAAGAAAAGAATCTGTTAAGTTAAGTGAAGAGCTCGCCTCCCTTGATTTGAAATCCTGGTTCCGCCTCTGAGCCGATGTCCGATGAGGTCTTGGGATCGAGTCTCGATAAAATTAGTTTACCACAAAGATTTATCCCATATAATTTAGATAATAAATGAAATAATTTAGATGCTTTCAGACCCCCTAGAATGGCCCTAAGGGTCTTTTTATGACCCTCATAGCTCATCCAAAATCATGATGTATTGCATAGTATAAATGTCGTCCAAATGACTTTTGGAGTCCAATATAAAAAAGAAATTATGGAAAGACATGGTTTTTAGGTAAGGTGTTGATAACAAGGTAGAAGTAGGGTTTGGAAGGGCAACCCAATTATAAGCACTAATCATAATCAATCAATTATTAAGATGAAACCGCGGTTTCATCATTTATTAATCCCTTATGGGTACCTAACCTAGTAACCTCTCTCTCTCTTCCTTGGATCCCTTTACAATTCATTCCATAACGACTTGTACCTAGTAACCCAGCTGTCCATAGTCCACCCCCTTCTCTCTCTCTCTGCATTGTCATGATCACTATATATCAACTCCTTTACCACTCCATGACTCCATATCTAGCCATCTTACAAATAATCATTCATCACAATCTTCAAGTAAGTTACTCATAAAACATGACCAGTATTCTTAAGAAGATCTTAAGTCTTGGATGGAAGAAACACTCATTATCTTGTTTCGGTCGTCTCCGAGAAGGACATGTGAGAGTATATGTTGGTAAGGATGATGAGGTTGCTTGCAGATTAGAAGTAAAAGCCAATTATCTAAACCACCCTCTATTTGAGAATTTACTCCAACACTCTGTTGAAGAATTTGGGTATTCATATAAAGGTGCATTGAAAATAGCATGTGAGATTGATCTATTCCACTTCCTCCTTGATCTTCTCAAATCAAAAAATCCATGTGCCCACTACATGGAATTGCAAGATCTCATTTCTAAGTTTTACAATTGCAATAAGAATGCTACTTCTAAAAAGAAGGGTGCTTTAGTTTAGTTCTAGTTTGAGTTTAATTAACCATTAGCTTGTTAGCATTTTTCTTTTCTTTCTCTTAATTATTAAGATGATTAACTTATGTAACTCTTTGGGTTTTTTTTTTTTTGCTGAAAAATTCTTTGGTTGAACATGTACTTCTATTTATTTACTTTTTTTGTTGAATGTATGTACTTCTATTCTATTTCACAAAAAAAAAATGTACTTCTATTCTATCCTCCAAAATAGGAGATTGAATAATGAATTCAATTATTATTTTTAGAGTTATTTCACAAATTGCCCCCTAGTTTATGACCAGCTTCAAACCTAGCACCCTAGTATATCGAAAATATCCAAATGACCTCCTTTTCTACTTTTCCGTCCATTACTTGTTAAATTTTTTTTCTTTTAGAAATGTCCTCATTTTAATTTCCACATAGTCAACTGTCTCTAAAAATTTTCTCATCATCTCTTTCTCTTCCCTTTTCTCTCTCTAGAACTTCACTCTCTCATCATCTCAACTCTGTCAAAATCTCAACAAATTGCTCATATTTCCTTGTTAGAACCATTTTATTTCCACCAAAACTCATTTGAGTAATCCGTTTCCCACCACATGATATCCGACCGATCGATACTCGAGAAACCCGAAAGACTTTACGGATCTTGGACAGTAGGATTTTTGCAATAACCTGTCTGGTTAAGCTAGAGTTTCTGAATGGACAGGGAGTTTCAAAGCTCGACCAACCCGACCTGATGAATGATATAAGCCCGACCCGAACCGATTCTCATCCCTAGTCCAAACGCGGTAGATATGTCATAAAGATAGAGGTAGATTATGGGTAAATAGTCATTTTTCGCGTAAACTGCATGCGCAGAAAATGCAGAATTTGAAGAAAGTTATTTCTCTACTGGGAATAAATTAATACAACATTCTGACACGTCAAGGAAAATCCTTTCGAGTGGTCACAAAGTTTTTTAGTGCCCATTTTTTTGAATTCTTATGTAAGAAAATTACAAAAATAAAGGGATTTTGGTTGAACCTTACAAAAGAAAAAAAAATAGAGGGCCGATAGGATCATATCTAAAAAAAAATAAAAGTGTCGGCTTAATTTCTTTTGTTTGTACAAGGATGAGAATTTAATAGAGAGACGTTTTTCATCTTGGTTGAAAATAAATCATAAACTATATAAAAGTTACAGTATCTCATCAAAAAAAAAATATATATAAATGTTACGGTAGCGAAATAACTGAACGAATTTTCATATATTTAAGCTATAGTAGATAGTATACTTGTAAATATGGATGTGCTTTAGGGGTTGCCTAGGCTCGTAAAGACAAGCCTTATGGTTGTTACCTTGTTATTACGATTTTTCGGCAATATTGTATTTGGGAGCGGTATTCTTAGAATTTAGGAAAATAGTTATACATGTATATTTTCTTATTATTTTGGATCAAGATATGATCTTTTTATTTTGGTAGTTTTACTTATATACATACAAAACCTTAAGGTCTTATTTGGCGTGCGTTAATGAAATATGACTGTTTGAAATCACATTCCTATAACGTGGTTCTTGGGAATAAGATTATGTTAGTTTGATGTTTGGTTTGATCAGGAATAGAAATTTGATTCCTGGCATATTTCTAACTTAGTGTTTGGTTCGTACATGAATTGGAATGTAAATTTTAGTAAAAGCTCGGTCATATCTTTTTACTTAAAGTACATAAATTACACGTCAATTTCGTTATATATTTCAATTAGTATTATCTATTCACTCCATCAAAATCCCCCCTACGCCGCCAAGGTATATAAAAATTTATTTCATCTCTCCGTACTCAGCTCTCGCTTAAAAAACCATTCCCCTGAAAAGGTAATCAAGCACAAATCCACCTCTATTCATGGGTTCGTTATTACCCTCTTGAGGGAGAATCTCATTCCCACAAGAATAAAATTCTTCCTCTATTCCTGGGAGCTAAACAATAATCTGGATTGTGATTCTCAAATATCACATACCATCTCCACATCTTTCCGCGTGCCAAACATGACCTCAAAGAAAATAAGATAACTTGATTTTGGGCAACTTATTAGTTGTGCTTCCCAGCATACAGCACCTACACAAGTACACGCATAATTAATGATCTAAAAACGGCTATAACAATTATGAGCAGTGTCTTTGTAGTGGTATAGATCTACTTAGAGTGGATCTTCTACTTCCCGCCCCTTACCTACATATATATTTTTCCTTTACTTTCGTTCTCGTACATATAATCTATCATTTTTAATTTTCTTATTCATTTCTTTATTTATTTAAATATTTTAATTAGTTTTGTTTAAAATATAAAGAGGTGGATTAGCTCAACTGCGCACGACAGTCTAAACTTATTAAGTTAAGTTTATGGTCAATGATATGCTTATTACTAGTCCATTTGATTGTACCTGCTATAATGTTTTAATGGTATCCATTTAAAATATATTCTAATTATTGTAAGCACAATATATATATTTCATATTGGAAAAACTCCAATTAAGAGGAGGCAACACTTTACGTTTCCAATCCAAAAGTCTTTCTAATGCAAAGTCATCTCCGTCTAGGCGTCTATATTCAAAAAGAAATGAGAACACTCTAACTTCTAAAATCGTGTTTTAATTAAAACTATTTTACTAAAAGCAAAATACATATTTTATTTATTTTTTTTGCCTCTAATGTAATTATGTAAACCTACAATACTTTGTTTGTCCATTTGTCAATTGATGATTTGACGGAATTATTACTTGTTAAGATGTTGTGAAGGAAGGTTTTCTACGAGGGAAAAATAATGAGTAGGACAATTAGATATTCTCAGAACTTGTATATATCTGATGCAGGCACTCAAATTTAGAGTGTACTCTTTTATATATAAGATAATTATATGTATGTCAGCATGAGGTTCCGACGTTCCACTACAGATAAAATTTAACAAAACCCTAAACATCCTATGTGACACCATAAGTTTTAGAAAGTAACTCACCCAATAAAGATGGTCTTAATTATAGTTTGAGTTATATTTTCATTATTGTGAAAATGTATGTCTCTTAGGAGTATTGTTAAGTTTGTGGTCATGCAATTTAAAACTAATTGACTATGAATGAAGAGTACCTAGACATTATATTAGTGATTAAGAAATTAATTTTTTTCATGCAGGACTATTCTAACATGCGCTTCACTTGTGGCATTCTTTGAACTTAACATGTATTTTTTCGAGTGACGTAGAGCATGTGTAACTTTTAACCCTATCACGTAAAAGACCAGCTCTAATACCATGTTATGTTTGTGGTCATCCAACTCAATCCAATTGAGTATAATGGGAAGGACTTCGAGATTAAATTGTTTGTTAAGAGATCATAAAAGCATAGAAAAAGAAGGTAGGGGTCATACTCATAATATTACTTTTTTCTAGCATCGGAGTCAAAAACCAATTTGAACATTACCTAAGCTCAATTGTGCTAGTAACCAAAAGCTTAAATTCTATAGGATTACACATATCACACTGACAGTAATGAATTATTTTCTTCTTAGCAGGAAGGGCAAAATGCCACAATAATGCAGATATTCTCAACTTAGAGTTTGGGTGGAGATGTAATGTTGTGTGTAACCCTTTTCCTCATCAAATTATCAAAACAAAGAAAATCTTTCTTTAGACAAATAGATGCCTTTGGGAAGGTTCCTTTTCCTTTCACAATCACTTAGAAGAGAACAAAATGATAAGAAGCTAACCTAAAAAGATTTTCAAAAAGAGCTGGCTACTACAAGTACGGAAGAAATCCAATTATTGAAAAGGAGACGGCGGAATCATAAAAAAAAACAGCACCACCTATCTCTCTCTCTCTCTACAAACTATCCAGCTCATGATTTCCATCTCTCCTCTTTCTCTCTCTTCAATTTTATATCCACCTCCACCTCTCTGTTTCTCCCATAAATATCAACCTACATCTTCCATTTCAGCAACTCATTCACCAACACCTTCACCTCTCTCTCTCTCTAGATACTACTACTACTACAATTTTTAATCACATTATTCATCAAACATGACCAGAATTCTTAAGAAGGTCTTAAGTTGTGGATGGAAGAAGAAATCATTATCGGGTTCGAGTCGTCTCCGAGAAGGACATGTGAGAGTGTATGTTGGTAAAGATGATGAGGTTACTTGCAGATTAGAAGTAGAAGCCAATTATCTAAACCACCCTTTATTTGAGAATTTACTTCAACTCTCTGTTGAAGAATTTGGGTATTCATATAAAGGTGCATTGAGGATAGCATGTGAGATTGATCTCTTTCACTTCCTTCTTGATCTTCTCAAATCAAGAAACCCTTGTGCCCATTACATGGATTTTCAAGATCTCATTTCTAAGTTCTATAATTGCAATAGTAATGCTACTTCTAGGAAGAAGGGTGCTCAATGATAATTTTTTATTAGGGTACTCATTGCTCAAGAAGGGGTCTCATTGATTAGTTAGATAGAGCATATTTTCCTTATGGGTACTCATATTTGGCAAAGAAGGTCATCCTGGAAATGTCAGAGATTGATCAAAACTAATTAATTAGTATAGCTAGGAGTTTAATTCATAATTTAGAAGTTTAATTCTTAAGTTTGTGATGCCAAAATGGCCATTTAATTTGGAGGCTATGGCCAGGAATGACCTCATCATCATCATGATTGATTTACTCCACTTTTATATAACCAATTCTTTTATTGTCACCCCTAAGCCCAGTAAAAGCAATGTAAGTTTCTTTGTGTTTAATCTTAATGTAAGTGTTCATGTGATGAGAAGAATTACATATGTTAAATTGGGAAACAAACTACTTCCATTTGGTTGTGCATCTCCTCCTTTTTTTTTATGGGAAGAGGCCTTGCCTGATTTTATTAAGACGAAATATTGGCTACATCAGTCGTCGCCAATTGACTTACAATGCAAAAAGGGATGATCGGAAACACCGAACTTTGAGTTACATTATTTATAAAAGCAAATTTTACAAGTAAATGAGCACTACTATTCATGATTCGAACACAATGCCCAAACTCTAATCTATCGAACTTCTGCGCTGCCAACTGAACATCCGAAACTATATGTTATATTCTCCACAGCGGTTGTTCATTCACTGCCATCCAAGCCGAGATAACTTGCAATGAATCCCCCCAATAATAACCTTTCGGTGCTTCAACTCCTTTGCCAAGCGGACTTCCATTTTTGCTGCCATAGATTTCGCCACCGCTGCATCCGACAATACCATAACTTCTGTTTAGACTGCTAAAAACGAGCCTTCATGATCCCTAGCCACAACAACAACTGCTGCAACCTTGTTTAAACGATGCGTCAAAATATATTTAACATCACCTACATAAGAAGAGACCAGCCGCTCGAATTATCTTCCAACTGTAGCTCAGTCATTTCCAAGCCTACATTCTCTTCGTCACTTAACATCTTGACTTGTATTTTTGGTGCATGTAAATAAATTCACATTTTATTGATTTGTGTTATTTTTTTTTTGGTTGGAAGTATTGATTTGTGTTAAGTATGAAATGTGCCAGGCCCAGGCCCACAAAACATCATATTTGACTTCGTCCTTGGACCAAGTTAAGTCTGCCCACACACGAGAAAAGAAACGCATCTTCGCCACCATCATGATCCCACTGAACCTTCTTTTAAGGGCTCCGAAACCTCGATCGGAAGTTATACAGAGAGAAGGCGGTGACAGCAGTAGTTGATAAGTGGTGGTGGTGAAGATCAAAGAAAAAAAATATAGTGTCATTAGTCCTCCACATCATCCGACAATACCATAACTTCAGTTTAGCCTGCAAAAAACGAGCCTTCATGATCCCTAGCCACAACAGCAACTGCTGCCAACCCTTGTTTAAACAATGCGTCAAAATTAATTTTAATATCACCTACATAAGAGGAGAGCAGCCGCTCGAATTATCTTCCAACTGTAGCTCAGTCGTTTCCAAACCTAGATTCCTTTCGTCACTTAACTGGTATTTTTGGTGCATGTAAACAAATTCACATATTATTGATTTGTGTTATTTTTTATGGTTGGAAGTATTGATTTGTGTTAAGTATGAAATGTGCCAGGCCCAGGCCCACAAAACATCATATTTGACTTCGTCCTTGTGTCACGGCCTTTTTGTCCCGTTAGGTCGACCCGGCATATTATGCTCAAAGACACGGGTCGATAGTGCGGAATTGAAGGGTTTTCACCTAGTGTATCTCATACACCTAATTGTCTATTAGTGTTGGTAGCGGAATCTCAAACATCATATGTTTAACACTAATCCAGGATCTATACATGAACATACCAATGAACTAGATTG
>BEHA01050166.1:151916-180845 GCA_002897215.1 Eschscholzia californica subsp. californica
AAAAAGAGAGTAGGAAGAAGTGAATGTTACCCTATCTTGGTGTTGAAATCTATTTGGTGAACCAATATCGGCATTAGCAACACTAATCGAAGAAGCTCCACCACTTCTAACACTACTTAATCCTCCATTTCCAGCCATTATAAAACTACTACTTATCTTCTTCTTCTTCTTACATTTCAAATCTCAGAATCA
The DNA here is from genome assembly GCA_002897215.1 of Eschscholzia californica subsp. californica. Classification (NCBI taxonomy): domain Eukaryota; kingdom Viridiplantae; phylum Streptophyta; class Magnoliopsida; order Ranunculales; family Papaveraceae; genus Eschscholzia; species Eschscholzia californica. The sequence continues at coordinate 152,109 of BEHA01050166.1, forward strand.
AAAGAAGAACATAGAGAAAGTTTTAGTGGAAAGGAGATCTGAAGGAATTAAGAGGCTTTTTTAGATCAGGAAATACTCCTTACTACTCCATGGAGAAAGAACAAGAAGAAGAAGAGATAAAAAAAGAGGTTTAGAGAGAGAAAGTTAGTACTAGTACTAGTTACTTATTAAAGAAGAAAGGAATTAATTAGTGAGAAGATTGAAGGAGGTAGATTCGTTTAGGGCATAAGTGAAGTGAGGATGAGTTGTTGTTGTTGTAGTTCTAGAGAGAAGAAAGAATTTGTGTAAAAATGAGGAGGAAATCAAATACTAATTCTCACTCATGACAGATTTTTATCGGTAATAGGAGTATTTTAATTTGTCAAACTTTATTACTACCCACTACTCTCCTATACTCCTCTCTTTAAAAGAAAGAGATTAGGAGGACTGAACCTAGTAACTAGCACTCTCTATGCAGCAGCACCACCACCAAATCGGATCTCTCTCTCTCTCTTTTTAGCTCTTATTACTACTTTCTCTCTCTAAAATTCTGTCTCTAGCTAGTTAGTAGTAGTATTACTTTCTCTGTCTAGCTTTTGCTTTCTCTCTCTAACTCAACTTGTACTAGCTTTTACAGTCATCCGTGGGGTGAACTGTGAAGGATGTTTAAAGAACCGCTAAGATTATTACCTACGGAATTAGACTTGGAAGTAAACCAAACCGGTTTTGAACCAACAAGGTTCCGTGTAAATAAAAAATCAAAGTGAAACCTTAAGTTCCCAAATTGCCCTTCCGTAATCAAATCGCCCATTGTTTCTCGTGGTTCATTCTATAATAACCGAAATTGCCCTTCCATGAAATTTCCTAATACTGTACCATTCATTTTTTTTTTTTGGAATTTGATTTCGATTCACAATAGTCATTACAATGGCGTAGAGTCATCAAAGATGTGATAAGCATGGTAACTGCCAGATCAAACAAGAATAGACTTAAAACCTAACTAAATTATGATCAAAAGTTCATCTACTTTATGTATGCCTTAATAATCTTAAGTTCAATAATCCAGAGATTCCACCTTCTCTGGAGATCGAACCTGGGACCTCCAGGGACCTTTGAAGTATATGTCAACACTTTAACCAGTCGGGCAATCAAGTGTTCACAATACCATTCATTTTAAGTGAGTGAGTAATGTAGCAATGTTAGTTTTTAAAAAAACAATATTAATCAACATTTGGTTGTCCAAGTTGTTGAAAATGTCTACACAAACTCCAAAAATATGAAGGTCTTAGATTCGATTACCCCTACTATTGACTTCTCCACTTACTCGACTTAGCTGGCTTTCATTGGTCAAATGAAGTGAAGAGAAAAATGTCTTGACTATTCAGAGGCAACTGCATCAACTTGTATTCAAGTCAATAATTTTCGAATAAATCGTGTTTCTTTAAAAATTATGAGGTAGAGTTTTCCACTACATATTTGACAAAAATTTAAATGTCATTTTGGTACACTAATTTTTTTCTTTTTTGTTGTTGTTGAAAGATTAGCCCAAATAACTAGTAAAGACAAATGTATCATTTTTAAGGTAAAAGAAAATAGTAAAGCAAAAGATAAAGAACATGTCCATGTTCGTGCACATGGTTTGACCGTGAGAAACTCAGACGAGAGGGTCAATATTCAATGAGGTAACAACAAACCTGCATAAAATGTAAATGGTTTTTTTTTTTTTTTTTTGCAATTAGGAAAAAAAAAAGCTCATATTTCACTTTTCCGTATTTTAATTTATTAATCTTTTAATTACTTTTTTGTCTTTCTCTTTTTCTCTTCTACTCCTTTTCCATTCCTTAGACTGCCCTATTGTTCTTTTTCTTTTTTGGAGAAATTTGTTTTTTCTTTTTCATTCTTTTTGTTCTCTTTTTATGGTTCCAATCATCTTTTTCATAAAACAAGATCCCACCCTCATGGAATTGGCCCATCTGATCACAACCCCACAACTTATAGGTTCAAATTTCCTATTAATTTTATCTCTAGAATGCGTTTGAAAATTTTAGGCATACAACATCAATTTTAGTTTTGTTCACAAATAAATGAGTCTTTAGAATATCCGATTTAGAAAAACTATATACTTTTTTCTTAATTGGAAGCTATTTTGCAAGCACTTCACTTTTGAAATCTAAAAAGTATGTTTTATGAAATTGAAATCTTCAAATTAAATCAGAAACTGCATCTTTGTCGCTTCAAACTTCGAACTATTTAAAAATTTTGTTAGCTAACTAGCATTGATCGTCGTCTGTTTTCAAATCTACTTTGAGTGTATATATCTATATGTACATACAGACAATAGGAACTTAAATCACTCCCAGGCCACAATTCTTTTTGTTTTTAAACAAATTCAGTGGATGAAAATTCGTCTAGAAAATCCAATAGCAAGAATGCTCATAATTGTTGAAGCAAATATATTGTAACTTAAAACTTGTCTTACTCTTTAAAAAAGAACTTGTCTTACTCTCCATTTCAAAAGGATTTAACCAAGATAAGCCTTCTATTTTAAGTGTATAAGAGTGCCAAACTTCTTCAAAAAAAAAAAAAAAAAAGAATGCCAAACTACATAATTCAATCACTTTCAAAAATCAAAAGTATTAACAAAAGAGTGAAAAGCATATAAAGCTCTATCTGATCATATAGAGGTGGAGCTTTATCTTTCACATTTTTTTTAAGATAAAAAATTATTGAACAAAAGCCAGAAGTTAATGAATCCCCAAGAAAAGCTGGCTACCCCTTATAAGTAAAGCATTTCCCGAGGGAGAAATGGAGGGACTGGAAATAAATATCAAAGAATTAAACATTCGATATAGTTTTGTTTCTTGTTTGGTAGTCAGATCTGAAATGTCTCTTGGCTTAAGTTTTAGAATGTTTGTTTATTTCGAATTTGTGATGTCTCACTCGTCTGCTTAGTTTAATCACATTGGTCAAGACAATCCAAATTAATCAAAGTCATATTTACACAACGAGAAAAGACAAAAACCTCTGAAAATGACATTTCAAATGATTTAGTTTTCTAGTAGATCTTCAGAATGTAGTAGTTAGGATTTCTTCATTAATCAAGATCAAATGTTTGTTTATGTTGAGCTTGTGATGTCTGACTCGTGTGCATCGTTGAATCGGATTGGTTAAGACAAATATTCAATCAAGTCATATTTACACAATGAGAAAAGATAAACACCTTCCGGAAAATGACATTTCAAATGATTTAGGTTTCTGGTAGATCTTCATAAAGTGGTAGTTAGGATTTTTTCATTAATCACGATCAACAAAATTATTTCTTATGATTTATGGTAACACAAAATTACACTGAATAGATGACTTTTGTAGATGTATTTTTCGTCTGTATTGTCTAAAAGCTATAGTGGACAATAAGAATAGAAAATTCTCCTTACATTTTTTTATAAACACCCACAAGTTGGACATTGGTTGTTGACCTTTTCAAACACAAAATTGACTTGTCAATCTCAAGCTAATTTTGAAAGTAGGGAAGAAAAACAAATACCTCTAAAGTCACAAATTCCCAACTGTTTTCTAGTTGGGGAAGAACCCTCAAACCTCTCTCCACTCTCCCCCTGTATCATTTCCAATCTCCCTTCTCCCCAATCCAATTTCACAACTGCCCCCCCAAACTTCTCATGTAATTACAAAAATACACCTTTTCCCCAACACCCCACTATAACAAAATTACCAATTTATCCTTCCAAAACCTCTTTAATTTAGTAATCTCTCAATGATCTTGAAGCCATTTTCGTCATAATAAAAGAGAACCCACAATTTAGGAATTTAAGGAGACACCAATAAACAAAATTTATTTTAGGAACCAATAAAACATGACAAGTTGGAGGTTCAAAATCCTTCTTACTTTTTCTTGTTTTTTTCTTTTTTAGAAGTTTGGGAAGAAAACCTGGAGATCAGAAAAGAGACTGAGAGGACCCCAAAATTATGAATGATCGTCACAAATTAATGGAGTTTCTTTCGGTTCTTCTCTGTATCTTCGTCATCACCACCACAACCATAATCAATTCGGTGAATTCAGTTTCTTCTCCGCCTTTTATCCCTGCAGATAATTTCCTTATAGATTGTGGTTCACCAACCGTTCCAGTACTTCCCGATGGTCGAGTTTTTAAATCCGACCCACAATCCACCGCTTACCTTTCTTCGAAAGACGACAAAAAAATATCGGTACCATCAGCAGATGTTCCATCACCAATTTATTTAACGGCTAGGATCTTCTCAGAGAAAACAACATATAGTTTTACAATGACAAGACCTGGTTGGCATTGGATTCGTCTTCATTTTTTCCCAATGAACAACACAGAATTTGATTTAACAAAATCTTCATTTTCAGTCACAACTGATGAATTAGTTCTTCTTCATAGTTTTCAAATTGATAATTCAACAATGTGGGTAATGAAGGAATACATTGTTAATGTCACAAATGAACATTTAAACATAAATTTCTCACCATTAAAGAACTCATTTGCTTTCATTAATGGAATTGAAGTTGTTTCAGCACCAGATTCATTGATTTCAGATTTGGGTTCTTCTTTAATCCCAATTGGTGATTTTAATGGTCTTTCAACAAAATCATATCAAACCCTTTATCGTCTGAACATGGGTGGTCCTTTAATCACACCAACAAATGACACATTAGGTCGTTTTTGGGAACCAGATGAGCCATTTTTGAAAGCTAGGGCTTTAGCTAAAACTGTATCTGTTTCACCAGGTATTATCCAATACCCAGAAGGTCTTTCTCCAATAATAGCACCACCTTCAGTTTATGCTTCAGCAATTCAAATGGCAGATTCAAGAACAAATCACCCAAATTTCAATGTAACTTGGGGATTAGACATTGATCCAGCATTTGGGTATTTGATAAGATTACATTTCTGTGATATAGTAAGTAAATCTCTGAATGATCTTTACTTTAATGTTTATATAAATGGGTATATGGCAATATCTGGATTAGATTTATCAACATTAACATCTGATTTAGCTGTTCCTTATTATAAAGATTATGTAGTAAATGCTTCAGTTTTATCAGATAATCTTCAAATTCAAATAGGTCCATTTAAACAAGATACTGGTTCAATTAATGCAATTTTAAATGGGTTAGAAGTATTGAAGATGAGTAATTCAGTGGGTAGTTTAGATGGTGAATTTGGTGTTGATGGTTCAAAAGCTGGTGGAAAATCAAGTCATACAACAGTTGCTGCTGTTGGTTTTGGATTAATGTTTGGTGCATTTGTTGGTCTTGGGGCAATGGTGTTTAAATGGTATAGAAGACCTCAAGATTGGCAAAGAAGTAAGAGTTTTTCTTCATGGTTATTACCACTTCATGCCGGAAACTCAACTTTTATGACTAGTAAACATTCTAGTAAAAGTGGATACCCTAATTTTTATTCGTCGACTATGGGTTTGGGTAGATACTTTTCATTTGCAGAGTTGCAGGAAGCTACAAAGAATTTCGATGAAAGTCAAGTTATTGGTGTTGGTGGATTCGGTAATGTTTATATCGGTGATCTTGACGATGGTACTAAAGTCGCTTGTAAACGAGGAAACCCACAATCCGAACAAGGTATATAATCGAAATCACCCTGTTTTTATTTTATCTATATTACCAATATCAATAGTCTGATTGCACATGAATTTCAAACTTAATATTTGTGATTAAATCTTACAGGTATTACAGAATTTCAGACAGAAATTCAAATGTTATCGAAACTTCGTCATCGTCATTTGGTGTCTTTAATTGGTTATTGTGATGAGAATTCAGAAATGATCTTAGTTTACGAGTTTATGTCGAATGGTCCATTAAGAGATCATCTATATGGAAAAGACTTCACAACTCCACTTTCATGGAAACAAAGACTAGAAATCTGTATTGGAGCAGCTAGAGGACTACATTATTTACACACAGGAGCAGCACAAGGAATCATTCATCGAGACGTAAAAACAACAAACATCTTATTAGACGAAAATCTTGTAGCGAAAATGGCAGATTTTGGGTTATCGAAAAATGCACCAACTATGGGACAAGGTCATGTTAGTACAGCAGTTAAAGGAAGTTTTGGGTATTTAGATCCTGAATACTTTAGAAGACAACAACTTACAGATAAATCTGATGTTTATTCATTTGGTGTTGTTTTATTTGAAGTTTTATGTGCAAGACCTGCACTTAATCCTCAACTTCCAAGAGAACAAGTTAACTTAGCAGAATGGGCAATGCAATGGAAAAGAAAGGGTTTACTCGAAAAGATCGTCGATCCTCATGTCGCGAGTTCCATTAATCCCGAATCGATGAAGAAATTTGCCGAAGCTGCCGAGAAGTGTTTAGCTGAATATGGAGTCGATAGGCCAACAATGGGAGATGTATTATGGAACTTAGAATATGCACTTCAATTACATGAAGCATCTTCACAAGGAAAGGCAGAGGAAGAAAATAAAGCTATTGTTACACCAACACCTTCTTCTATGGAAATTGTTTCCGGTGGTGGGCCGGCCGAGGATCCTCGGCCTGTTTCTGTAGCCGGAGAAAATAACCGAAATCCAGCACAAGTTCAAGCTGTTACTGAGCATTCAGGAACTGTAATGTTTGCTGAGATGAATGAGCTTAGTGGTCGATGATCATCGATGATGATTATTTATTGTTTAATCGAGTATCTGTTTGAAGGTAATATGTATAAATTTGTTGTGGTTGGTGGGGTTATATTCATTAAAAGTTTTATCATTGTTGTTGCATTTTTTATATTGTTTTGTGTTGTTTATTGATTAATATTGATAATAATTAGTTTGATTAATTAATTGTTCCATTTTATTTGGAACAGATTAATATTATAATATATTAGAAGAGACCGGGTGACATTGCTTGAAGTTTCATTATTTCTACATTTATTTTCTGAGTCAGACTTTTTTTTTTGTTGAACTAAGGTGCTGTTTGTTTTTTTACTTTTTCAGATCTGAAATCTGAATTGAATCTGAATTAGGATCAATTCAGATTTCAGATGTTTGTTTTTCTTATTTAGAAAAATCTGAAATGTTGTCTGAATTGAGTCAATGTCTGAATGGGCTGAAAAATGACCCACAATTTTCAGACTTCAAAAGAAGTCTGAAATAAGGACCAATATCTGAAATGTGTGAAAATGACTTTTATGCCCTCCATGAATTAGAAATATTCTCACAAAATCTTTTAGCACCACGCCACCACCACCACAGGAACACCGCCACCCATACGACGACCACCACCAACCATACAACACCACCACCACCAACCATACAACACCACCACCACCACCACCAACCATACCACACCACCACCAGAAACCGCCACAACAAAATAGACCACCATTACCACCTCTACCATCAAAACCAATACCACCACCACCAAAAATCCACTACCACCACAAAGGCACCAAAACCACCACTACCAACAAAATCACCACCAGATGGTTTTCTCCTCAAATCAAGGTTTTGGCACAAACCCAATAACGGATTACCCTCTTTGTGACTAATGAGGAAAGCTGGACAGACACCACCACCAAATGGTTTTCCACTCACACAAAATGGTATTCTCCTCGGTCACGTATCACCACCACAAGACCACCACCACAAACAACAACAAAAGCACAAAAACACCACCACATACAACACCAGCACCAGACCGCACATTGCCTAATCTATGATTCTAGAGAGAGAAAAGGAGAAAGGGTCAGTGAGAGGGAGCCTTCCAGCTTTTGGTGAGAGAGCAGGAGAGAAGTGGATCTAACTAGGGTTTCCAGCACCATAACACCATTTCCCTTTTCAAAACCCTAGAGAGCTAGTTCAACAAAAAAACCCTAGAGAGCTGGGGATTTCTTTTGTTGTAGCTGACTTGGTTTTTAAAGTAGGGTTTCCTTTTTTATTTTAAATGATGATCAGGGCTAAAAATGTCAAAATGCTGATTCAGACCTAATGATTTTAATTATAAAAACCAAACATCTAACTTCTGAATTGATTCAGCGAATTCAGATTCAGCCAATTCAGTTCAACCAATTCAGATTCAGCCAATTCAGATTCAGACCCACAAAAAAAAACAAACAACACCTAAGTCAGACTTTGAATCAGGTTTACAAATAAAAAACATACAGAAATACTAATGTTTAGGGGAGTTTTAAAGGCGCCTCCTTTTGTATTATAAACGTCTCCTCCACCCCTTTGATTGTGGTAAATTCGCTTTGACTACATCGTTTATAGGCAGCCACTAAATCAGTGGACCCGATTACAATTATCTTCAGTATCTCTCTCTCCAAAAAAAAAACTATCTTCAGTATTAGGGGTCGGTTCAACTGATTTTGTGTACCAATATCAAATTGAACCTAAATTTTTTTTTATTATCAAAAAACAGTCTGAACCTGCCATTTAGTCCTGATTGATCGTCCTATAAACACTTTCTCAAAATGAACCAAATAACTAAAGTTCACCGTATTTGAGAGTAGTTGAGTTCAACTAAAAACCTAAATAAAAACGGTTAAGTTTGTGGTCATCCAACTCAAAACCAATTGACAATGAGTGGAGAGGACCTAGACTTACATTCTTGATTGCTAGATACCCCTTCTCCCATGTGGGACTATTCTCACACGCCCCCTCACGTGTGGCGTTCTTTGATCCTAACACGTGTTTTTTTTTTGTGACGTGGAGGACGTGTGGATTGTAAACCTATCACGTGTGGGCCTAGCTCTGATTAGGGGCGGCCCAGGCCCAAAGCAACTAAAGCGGCTGCTTTGGGCCCCAACCTACCCGAGGGCCTCTCTCATAGAGTTTATGGGGTAGTTTTTTTATATTAAATAAAATTATAACTAAATTATTTGCAAGAAATGAGCAATAACTCATTGGTTAAGATGTTTAGTATTAAGGTAGAGGTCAAGTGTTCGATCCCTCCTAGAGACATTATATTATATTTTTTGGGCCTCAATAATGATTGGGCCGACCCTGACTCTATACCATGTTAAGTTTGTGGTCATCAACTTAACGTGGTAAGTTGGATGACCTTGATTGGGCCTCAATAATGATTGGGCCGACCCTGACTCTGATTGGGCCTCAATAAGACCTAGACCTTATATTCTTAGTTACTAGATACCCCTTCTCCCATGTGAGACTATTCTCACAAAAATCATAGAAGAACATCTTCTTTCAGCCCACTGAAGAAGTCTCACTTGATTTCAACAAAAAAAAACTAGGAGATTACCCAATTTGGATCTATTTGTTGATAAGTCTTGAGAGGGAAAAAGAGGTTTTCAAAGATTATCTCAATTTTGGAATCTTCAAAAATTTGTTACACAAAGAATCAAACTAAGAGAGAATTTTTATTTGATTTCAGGTTTTTGGTTACAGAGAACTGAACTGAAGAAGAAGAAAATGAAGAAGTGGTCGAACCCCTTCGAAATAGGTGGACTCGAACAAAATCACCTCGACTTTTACCGATTTTGAATCAAACAAGAATGTCTGAGTGTCTATTTTAAGAGAGGGTATTTTTAACCATTTTATAAAAATTGGAGAGTGCTTTTACGAGGGAGACGCAATAACACAAAACGACGTGACAAATGGGATACCAATTACAAACATCCCCAGTGTTTAATCATCTTGAATAATTAAGTGGTGGATTAAAACCGTCAAGTTGTTCAACAAGACTATAAGAGTGTCCTTTCCACTTCTGGCCTCATTTTTTTTTTTGTTGAACTCACTTCTGGCCTCATGATCTACTAAAATTGTAATTGAAGTACTATTTTTTTTTGTTTTTTTTTTTCTTGTTGCAAGAAGTATTATTGCTTTGTTGGTGGTGGGGGAGTGTAAACAAGGTAAACTGTTACTCCTCGGCAAACAACAAGGATTGCCAGGTAAGTCTAGCTTTGCAAGGTCAGCATACATGTAATAATGTGGCAGCTTAATTGGATCCAACTTTAGCTGCCAGGTGGGTCTACTTTTGCCACCTCCGAGAAATGATGAGGACCATTTAACCAAGCAATGACAAAGCACTAAAGCAGTGATTGTGGCATTATTGACTAATTAAACAAACATAGTTGGATCAATTCTATATTCTACCGATCAAAGTGATTTAACTACCTCTCTCCTCTGTGTTCATTATTTGTTTTACCTATCTCGATCTTCTATTCTATATTATTCTTCCCCTAATAAGAAAGATATATAGAAATGTTGAAAGTATCTTACCAGAAAAATTTCGGACCATTCAAATGGAACCAAACCACACCGATAAATCTTATATCAACTTATACATAGGTAGATGCAGACCCACCAAATGATTTTATCAATGTTTCACAAGTTAATGGTGATTTTCATCATAAACCACAAACGGGTAATCTCCCAGAAGGTTAAACAAAAACATGAGTTGAATTTACATTTATAATGGAGAAAATACCAGTCTCGAATGTATGAACTAGAGAGTGAAAATTAACATGATAACTAAGGGTGGTTAGCAATACGTGATCAAATTAGGTATCCCCTTCTCGTTGTCAAATAAATAATTAACCTATAACAAAAATTCACTTTTCTCAAAGAGGGAGTTATTTATTCGATGATCAGTCCGAACCAGTCAGTCTTTATTTCTGGCCGTTCCATTCAGGACAATATCATGCTAGCCCATGAGATTGTCCGAAATTACCACCGACCCACTAGTCCAGCTCGGTGTACGGTCAAGATTGACCTTAAAAAGGCGTATGACACAGTCCGTTGTCTTCACTATCCTCAATCTTTGGTAAGTTCCAATTTTCAAGGATATTTATAGAATGGATACGGGCTTGTGTTACTACGTCTAAGTTCTCTATTTTGGTCAACGGTGAAGCCCAAGGTTATTTTGATGGGAAACGGGGTTTACGGCAAGGCTGTCCGATATCTCCATATTTATTTGTTTTAACGATGGAGGTATTCGCGGTTCTTATTGATCGAGAGGAAAGAGCAGGTCAGTTTTCGCTACACCCTCAATATCTAGTCCCGAAGGTTACTCACCTTTGTTTTGCAGACGACCTCATGGTCTTTTTTCGAGGAGATACAGGTTCGGCTCAATCTCTAAAAGGTGTCCTAACTGGTTTTCATCGGGCGACGGGGTTGCATGCCAACGTGCTTAAGAGTACTATCTTCTTTGCTGGACTTTCGGCTCAGGATCAGAGTAATATTACCACCATCCTGGTATTCGGTACTGGTTCTCTGCCTATTCGATACCTGGGATTGCCTCTTATATCTTCTCGTCTCACCTATAGTCATTGTATTCCGCTGATTGATAAAATCAAGGGACGAATCCATTCTTGGAAGAGTCGTTTTTTATCGTTTGCGGGGCGTGTTCTTCTCATTAAGGTGGTTCTGAACAACATGTTATTATATTGGGCAGCGGTGTTTGTTATTCCCAAAAGAGTTATGAACGACATTAACTCCATCTTTAGTAAGTTCCTTTGGTCTGGTGCTGATATGGGGTTTAAGAAAGCTCCCATTGGCTGGGAAAACTTATGTTACCCAACTGACGAAGGAGGGCTTGGATTTCGCAATTTCGAGAAGCTTTTCGAGGCGTCAAATCTTCGTCATTTATGGGATTTGGTTAGTGGTAAGCCGACCCTGTGGGCTGATTGGGTGAGAAGTAATCTTATAAAAGATCAGCACTTCTGGACTCTTTCAGCTCCGAGTACTAGTTCATGGTGTTGGCGTCGGATTCTAGGCAGCAGGCCAATGGCTCGGCGACTTCTTGGTACTTCTTTGGAGGACGGTCGTGATACCAAATTCTGGACTGATTTGTGGCATCCTCGCGGGCTTCTCTATGATGCATTTAAAGAGGGGTATAGATATAATTCTTACCTTCATTTAGATGCACGAGTCTCTCAGTTTATTGGGCAGTCAGGTTGGGTTTTCCCAACTCGTACTGCAGCTATGTTAGGGACTATCGCGGTCGAGGCAAGAGATGTGGTGGTAGATAGTACTTTCAGAGATGAGGTGGTCTGGACGCCCAGCCAGAATGGAGAGTTTACTCTCAAAGAAACGTATGAAGCAGTTCGACCTAGAGGAACTCGATTGAGCTGGACTTCCTTAGTATGGTCACCGGGAGGTGTACCCAAACATTGCTTCATCACGTGGCTTGCCTATCGAAGATGCCTCAAAACCAGATCGTTACTGGCTAGTTGGGGTATGATTATAGACACCACATGTGTATTCTGTGGGGGAGATGAAGAAACGAACTTCCACTTATTCTTTGGCTGTTCGGTCACAAAGATTATATGGGAATCGCTATTACTGAAGATGGGATTTCAGAGAGTATGTGCTGCTGATTGGGAAGGGGAGCTACAGTGGTGTATTAATCACTTTGGTGGACCTTCTATTGCTGCCCGAGTGGGTCGTACGCTCCTAAATGCCTACGTCTATCATATTTGGAAGGAGCAGAATAATAGGGTATTTAGAAGTAATGTGATGTCACCGGGGCTGATTATACAAACTATTTGTGATGAAGTGAGGATCAAGCTGAATACCGTTACCAAACGGTTTGAAGACACAGAGGAGAATAGAAGAACCATCGATCGCTGGAATATTACTATCTCTCTCCACAAGCCGGTTTATATTTCTTATAAATGGACTCGACCGACGACTGGGAGATATATGATTAACACTGATGGTGCACTCAACGAGGTGGAGGCGGGGTATGGAGCAATTATTCGAGACTCAGAGGGGACTGTTGTGAGAGCAGTCACAGGTCAGGTTGATGGACAGACTATCTTCATACACGAGCTACAGGGTGTTGAGTTGGGATTGGAGTTGGCACTTAGTGCCGGATTGCAGGAAGTTGAACTTGGTCTCGACTCGATGAATATCAAGTTACTTCTTGCAAAACCACATCAACAATTACCATGGAGGGCGAGGCGTCTGTGGAAGAGAGTTCAGAGGCTTCAGAGTCAATTTCGGAATTTTCGGGTTTTCCATGTCTATAGAGAAGCCAATCAGGCTGCTGATTTTCTGTCGAAGATGAAGCTCGGACCAGGGGTAACTCACTTGAATATTAGTCAACTTCCAGTGGAATTAGTCAACATTGTTAATGCGGATTCTAGAGGAACAGTGAGAATGAGGAAAGGGTGGGGCTAATGATATGATGTAATTTGATTTCTTAGCTGTTTTTTGTATCTTATTTCTTTGTATTCGGTCGTGCTTCTCCCGCTTATCATAATAAAAAAAAAAAATCACTTTTCTCTTTGTTGTATGGAATAGTTGATTTTGGTAAAAGAAATTAATGTTACAATTTATAGGGTTTCTATCGATAATAATCTAGAAGATATATTTCTTCCTCATTGATAAAGTTATAAATTTTCTATATAAATGGTTCTAAAAATTGGCCGTATTTGTTTTATATGTCTCCCATAAATGGGGCGGACATATTTTGAGATTTTGTAAACTTAACTTTCATGTAAATTAAATGAAAAAGGGTGACATTCTTTTTATTTTCAAAAATGTCGGTCCAAATATTTATTTTTTCTACAATATAAACTTGATATTCTTCTTTTAATTAATCAAAAAGTTATTAGTTGTAAATCACAGACGGGGATAATCAAAAGCAGTTGTTACCATGAACACTATCTTCCAATAATTATGAACTTTTTTAAAAGTTGACGGAGAATTTTGATCGGATTATATGAGTATATGACCTTTCCTTTTGAGTGCAATACTGGAAATATTGGGTGGAACTCTAAGGTGGTTAAGCTCATAACCAGGGTTTCTTTAACTACTTCATTAAATTAGAAGTTGTTGAGATGTATAATAATAGAATCTGTGTAAAGCTTTGTTTGATGTTTTCTTTGGGGCCATGGGTTGGAAGTCTAAATGTTAGGGAAAACCCGATCTAAGGTCCGCCCATAAATATCTATAAGTTTTTAGTCCTTTGTTCAAAATGTCTAAAATACCCTCAGTCAAAAGATTTGATACATCTGGTAGTTTGTATAATACATCTAGTATTTTGTATATTACATCTGGTAGTATGTATACTGCATCTGTTAGTTTGTACAATACATTTCAAATGTTTGTATATTGTATCTGGTAGTTTGTACAATGCATATTTAAGTGTGTAATTCATACTATTCAATGACTTTAGCTTCTAAGCATCTGAAAAATTAAGTTAAAAACTATTAAAAATGCTGAGTACATAAATGAATGTGTTTTAATCATACATATAATGCATTTCTAATTCAATGTTTGTATATTGCATCTGGTAGTTTGTAGAAAGCTATTTTAGTGTGTAATCCATACTAGTTAGTCACTTTATGTTATAAGCATTTGAAAAATTAAGTTATGAACTATTAGAAATGCTGAATACATAAATGACTTTATATATATAGAAGGGTAAAATTGGAAGAAGAAAAATATTTTTTGTCTAGAGATGGAATTTGATGCATTGTGATCTTCATTTGGACTAGACATGAGTTTATAATTTATTTTTGGACTTTCGACATATTTTGGAGGATGGGTGGACTATTAGCATTTTTTTTTTTTTTTTGTTGAAAGACTATTAGCATTATTATGGCCTTGTTTTTTTACCTCTAACCCATTTTTTCTTATATATAGGGAGTATATTTTTAGGGTAGAGTAAATTATGGAAGTTGAGGCCTGACTCCCGAGGGATAGACAACCAAAATAGTAAAAATAACATGTCTCTTTGGGTCCGTTTGATTTACCTGTAAAAATACGGTGGTAAGGCTTTCCAGTAAAAAGAACTTTCCTTTCATCTCTCTTTCTTTCTTTCTCTCTTATACAAGAACAACTCTCTGGATCTCACGATCATCTTCCCTCTCTCTGTCACACCACGATCATCTGCTTTCTTTCTTTCTCTCTCTCCCCCTCTCTCTCTGTCACACAAACAACAACTCTTTCTCATCCATGAAGACATTTGCCGAAGCTGCCGAGAAATGTTTAGCTGAATATGGAGTTGATAGGCCAAAAATGGGAGATGTATTGTGGAACTTAGAATATGCACTTCAATTACATGAATCATCTTCACAAGGAAAGGCAGAGGAAGAAAATAAAGCTATTGTTACACCAACACCTTCTTCTATGAAAATTGTTTCCCGTGGTGGGCCGGTCGAGGTTACACGGCCCGTTTCTATAGCCGGAGGAAATAACCAAAATCCAGCACAAGTTCAAGTTGTTGATGAGCTTTCAGGAATTGCAATGTTTGCTGCGATGGTTGAGATTAGTGGTCGATGATCATCGATAATGATTATTTATTGTTTAATCGAGTATCTGTTTGAAAGTAATATGTATAAATTTGTTGTGGTTTGTGGGGTTATATTCATTAACAGTTAGTTGTTGCATTTTTTATGTTGGGTTGTGTTGTTTATTGATTAATATGGATATTGATTAGTTTGATTAATTAATTGTTCCATTTTATTAGGAACAAACTAATAATAATATATTAGAAGAGACGGGGTTACATTGCTTCAAGTTTCATTGTTTCTATATTTTATTAATCAGGTTTACAAAGAAAAGACATACACAAATAATGTTTAGGGAAGTTTTGAAGACGCCTCCACTTGTATTATAGACATCTCCTCCACGCCTTTGACTGTGGTAAATTCGATTTGACTACATCGTTTATAGGCACCCCCCAAATCAGTGGGATCGACCGATTGCTACTGTCTTCAGTATCAGGGGTCGGGTTCAACTGATTTTGCATACCAATATCAAATTGAACCAAAAGATTTTTTTAGATGGGTGATTTGAAAAAATAAGAAAATTATCTGGAGTATAAAATTTTAAAGAGAAGATGTGAATTTTCACGAATTTTTAGGGGTGTAAAATTTTAACGATTTTTCGCCGGAAAACGGCTAGGTGGTAAGAGAAAGAGAGAGAGAAGAGAAGGAGAGAGAGAAGAAGAGATAAGAAGTTTTCTCTCTGAAAAAAAAATGAGTCAACTAAAGTTGACATATTTTTTAGAAAGTCTTTTCACCCCGGATATTTTTCTTACTTCTCCAAATCAGCCACCTTTTTATCATCAAAATCAGTCTGAACCTGCCATTTAGTCCTTATTGATCGTCCTATAACCACTTTTTCAAAACGAACCAAATAACTCAAGTTTACCGTACTTGAGAGTAATTGATTTTAACCAAAAACCTAAATAAAAACCACAAACTCTTTCACCCCTTTGAAGAATCCTCACTTGATTTCAACAAAAAAAGCAAATAAAAATCCGGGAGATTACCCAATTTGGATCTGTTTGGTGACAAGTCTAGAGAGGGAAAGAGAGGTTTTCAGAGATTATCTCAATTTTAGAGTCTTCAAAATTTTGTTACACAAAAGAATCAAACTTAGAGAGAATTTTTATTGATTTCAGGTTTCGGATTACAGAGAACTGAAGAAGAAGAAAATGAAGAAGTGGTCGAACCCCTTTGAAATCGGTGGAGTCACACCAAATCGGCTCGAGCTTACCGATTTTGAATCAAACAAAAACGTCGAGTGTTAGAAGGTGTTCTCAACCATTTTATAAAAATTGGAGAGCGCTTTTACGAGGGAGACGCAATAACACAAAGGGTCTGTCGGCAAAAAACCCCAAAAAAAAAAAAATTAAAAATTGGTCGTAGGGTACAAACTTAATATAAAATAAGTTAAAAGTCCATCTTTTTAATATTTATTTTTGCCTTGTACAAATACACAAATGTATCACTAATGTGTTGATTGTTTAGTGAATTTGTAGATATGTTTAGGAGTAGGTTTTTTTTTGGTATGTAACACAAACCAAAATGCGTGAATTTCAACAGTAAGTGTATAGAGTTATTTATGTTTTGCTTAATGCAATAAGGTAAAGATGTCATGTAAAAATGATTTGTTTGGTAAATTTTGAATTTGTATTTTTTTTAGACTTTTGACTTATTTTGTGTTAATAGTGGACTGTTGTACTATTAGAGTTCATATTTTAGACCTTCTACCAATATGTCTATCACCGTGACACGACAAATGGGACACCAATTACATCTGTTTAATCTATCTTCAATAATTAAGTGGTGAATCATAAACTGTGAAGTTGTTCAACTAGACTATATAAGAGTGTCCTCTCCACTTTTCCCCTCATGATCTAATAAATTGTAATTGAAGCTCTACTATTTTTTTTGTTTTTTATGTTGCAAGAAGTAGTATTGCTTTGTTGGTGGTGGGGGAGTATAAACAAGGTAAACTGTTACTCCTCGGCAAACAACAAGGATTGCCAGGTAAGTCTAGCTTTGCAAGGTCAGCATACATGTAATAATGTGGCAGCTTAATTGGATCCAACCTTAGCTGCCAGGTGAGTCTACTTTTGCCAGCTCTGAGAAGTGAGAAATGATGAGGACCATTTAACCAAGCAATGACAAAGCACTAAAGCAGTGATTGTGCCATTATTGATTAATTAAACAAGGGAAATGATAGAGTGACTTAGAAATTGGTACTTAGAGGGTGACATATTTCCTCATTTAGAAATAAAAGCGGTCCCCACCGTAGTCAAACTTTGAAAAAACCTTGTCTTTTAGTGATTCCACATCAGCTGGGCATTAAAATGCCCAAAAAATTTGGGCTCTCTAGCATCTCCCAATTAAACAAACAGAGTTGGATCAATTTTATATTCTACCGATCAAAGTGACTTAAAAACAACATAATCTTCTTGGGACTACCTCTCTGCTTTCTGCTCATTCTTTGTTTTACCTATCTCGATCTTCTATTCTATATTATTCCTCCCCTACTAAGAAAGATACATTAAAATGTGGAAAGTATCTTACCACAAAGAACGTGAGACTGCCATTCAAATTACACCAATAAATCTTATATGAAGTTCATATATAGGTAGAGGTGGACCTAGAACGAGGAAAGGGCTATGAGCCCCTTGAGTTGATAAAATGTTGTGTGGTGTTGGGGTGTGGAAGATCTAACCCTCCTCAAACTAACCTTAGCTAGAATAAAATGTCCATAATGCGAGAGCTCAACTGGTGTGTTCGGTTGGTTTGGCAAAGAATTTCTTGGTTTTAAACCCTTGCCACTCTGCCGTGGCTAGAGTAGGTATGAAGTTGGTTTTCACCGAGTTCGAGATATTGATACATCACATTAAAAAAAATACCGCGCCATGGTGTTGAGAGAGCACTAAAACTACAAGGTGGATTAATTCATGATATCTATTAAAGACTCCTGAAAAGACAGTATAATGAAAAAAATACATTACGAAATACTCTGGTAGGGAGAACCCATGAATAAATTAAAGACTGGATCTTCAATCCTCCACAAAAGTTTGTTTAAAAGAGCCAACAATCCTTGGTTGGAGTAGTAGGAGGTTTAGTCTTCCACCTTCTAGATCATGGTTTCGAGGCGGGGCCGTGGCTACCAAATTAGGGGCCCGGTGCGAAACTTTAACGAGGGCCTTTCATACAAACAAAGTAAAATAATTTTTTACATACCAAATAATAAACACAATTTTTTTATATATAATTTTCCCGTATAAATTATATAAAATCTTTGACGAATCTAAACCAATACATTGTGTTGCCCTATTATGCGCCTAATATTCAAATAAAGCTTCCTTCATTGGTATAGGTTTTAATCTGAAATCATAGTTCAAACTTAGTCTTTTTACGTGATCCAAAATCAAAGTTTAGAGAGATAGATTAGATTACAGAGAGAGAGAGAGAAAAAAAAATATTTTTAAAGAGCTATTTGTGCGAAAGAGATTGAATTTGTAGAGCGTGAAGAGATGCGGTAATAGAATCCTTATTGTATTACAAACTATGCAAATATAAATAAGTTACTTGATTATCAAAGTTATAAGATTTGCGGAGAATGATTTGATTAGTAAACTCATAGTTAATTAAAACAAGAAAAAAAAGACATGATGCATAGAGGGTAGCTTTAAAAGATTGTGTAGCTTTAAAAGATTGTGTAGCTTTAATAAGTGCCCCTTAAAAATTTGGTAAAAATCCGTCAGTGAGGTTTGAACCCACAACTTGTTGCTATAACTCCAAGCAGCTCGCCAACGAGCTATTACACTTTTGATGTTCTGGTTTCACGCGCTTACCATTAATGATAATTAGACTATAATTAACACTCCCGAACGATTGGGCCCTTTGTGGTGGGGGACCCTGTGCGGGCGCACAACCCGCACAGCCCCATCCATGGGCCTGTTTCGAGGCACGGTGACAATACAAAAATGACAAAAAAATATTTCGTTGAAGTTTCCTCAAACTCCGTTTCTTTTCACATAACCCACAATATTGCAAAGGAAGTAGTAGTAGTCGATTAGTGGTTTAAAAATATAGAGGTAAGAACAAATGGGCTTTCATGCCCCATATGACGACCTTAAGAATCTTTATATACGACTCTTAAGGTCCAAAATGTCTTTGAGACGGTAGTTATTGAGTTTATTCAATTCATGATTTAATATGTTCATATGTATCTATAACATTAACATATAATGATGTAACGACTCTTGAGTCCATAAAAAAGAACTTACAAAATTTTGAAGCATTTGGATGGAATAACAAAATGCACTAACGTAGAAGATATTCTAGATTCACGGAGTTCGACAACGAGTGAAAAATAGATGGTTAATTCCTTCACATGATCACATCTACATAAACACACAACACATTGGCAACTGAAATCTATTTTGGTTTAGGTGTCGTTTGGCAACCAAAAGTATAAGTACTTTTGCTTGTAGTATAAGTTCTTTTGCTTTAAAGAAGTAAAAAAATGTCAAAAGTATATTTAACAAAGGAAAATTTTATAGGGCCTCCCCAATTTTGTTAAAAGGCCTCCCCAAGAACCATTTTACTTGGTAAATTATCATTGAGGGGGGCCTTTTAACAAAAATGAGGAGGCCCTATAAAATCTCCCTTTAACAAAAATGTACTTAAGTAAAATCATACACTTTTGTGTATACATCAAAATAAGTAACTTTACTTTGAAGTCAAAAGCAAAACTTTTGAACTCTAAAAGAAAGTCAAATTTTAACTTAAGTAAATTCATACACTTTTGCGTTAACTTTTTAACCTTTTTACTTAAATAAGTAAAAAAGTTACTTATTTTCGTGTTGCCAAACGACACCTCATCATAATATAAGTTGATATGAAGTCTAAAAGAATCGCCCAAGCGAAATTTTTTTTTTATTAAAGAAATCATACCACTAGATGATTTCGATCATCTATATAACAAATGACATAGGTTTTGGTGTCATGTCATAACTTTGGTTTATAAATCTGGGTCGTCTAATTTTCTTTTTTAGATCATGACCCTTCATTTTAATTTTTTTTTTAAAAGAGGAAGGTGTAAAAGTTTAAATAACAACCCACTCCCTATAAACTCTCTAACTATTTTCTCTCTTTCCTCTTTTATCCCTTCAAACAACTCAATATAATCTCGATTATTATTTTATTATTTTTAATATATTTTATTACTTCAATATCTGTATAACATCAATATAAAAATTTATGTGTCCTACGGGCACGAGCTATACCCTAGTTGTTTTACAAGCTAATGGTGATTTTCACAAACCGATCTCGGAGAAGGTTAAACAAAAACATGAGTTACTTTTACATTTATAATGATAATGGAAAGAATATATGACCAACTTCTTTTTTTTTTTTTGAAAATGTCACTGTAAAATCCATATCTCGAATGCATGAACTGGAGAGTGAAAATTAACTTGATAAATAAGTGTAGTTGTGAAATCGCTCTCTCTATCTCTCTCTAAAAGTCGCCTGGTTCTCTCAATTCTAGATCTGTGGCTCTCCGGCGAAGGGTCCTCCCTTCGCCGGAACGTTTTTTTCCTTTCTGTTAGTAGTTTTAATAGGTATCCTTCTCTCTCCCGTAAGATACTAGTGATATAAATTCTCTTTCTCATACGTAGCTCCTCCGAAACTAATTGTTTCTTGTTGGACTTGATTTTCAATTTCTTTCCTTGTTCACGATCAGTGGATGATGATAATCATCCATCTGTTCCTGCAAATTCTTGTTTCTTCTTCTTATGATCCATAATTGTTGTTACTTTAGTACAGTTACCATTGATACAGGAGAAATGATCTAATGGTAAATTTACTTCAATCCAACTATTGGATGGTTCTTCAAATTCCCAGTACTTGTTTAGTCTTTGTTCTAGTATCGGTTTCGTCTTTTGGTTATTAAGTGATGTGGGTTCCATGAAGAACAAGGAGAAACAGTAAAAAAAAAACTAACTTGAAAGAAGACCCACATGATAACTTCCTAATGTAACACAACCATGGTGTATTTGTGTTTCTGAGATTGGAACCATATTAAATTGATAATCTTAGTCATTCCTATTTGATCCAGACAAAGAATTTCTCCAGTGAATTCGAGTTAATCGTGGAAGAGAAAGTGGAGAAAGAAGTGAATTTGGGGGAATCTGATCCAGTCGCCTCAGCGAAGTGAAGTTAGACATCATAGACGTTAGATCGGAACCTAAGATCGATCCAGTTAGTGATGTGGAGCAAGGGAGAAGAGAGAATTACTAGTTTTCTTTTTTACTTAGTACAATAAAGGTTAGGTTTCTTTGTTGGTCTTTAGGGCCTCTTTTGTTGGTCTTTAGGACCCTTTCATTTTTCGTTTTATTCAGGTCGACTGCTTGGATCATAAACCACTATTGAAAGTTTCTTCTTCAACTTCCAACTCTCTCTACCGATGTACCGAATTCAGAGGCGCATATCGGAGATCTGCACGCCGACGGTTGACGGCGAGAAGAGAAGAAGGTGAGAGAAGCATCGGTTATAAAACTACCCTTAGATGGTTAGCGGCGACTGCACCAGAACCAGCCCACCAGTCAGATCAGGCAGCTCTAGAGGCACCCCAAGTGGGCATAACTTGTCTTGTTTACCCGATTTTGGTTGTGTCTTTGTTTTTTTAAACTTCATGATGTAATTCTCATTAGCCTTTTGGCCTTTAAATGAAGTTTGAGTTCCAAAAAAAAAAGGTAGTTGGCAATACATGATAAAATTAGGTATCCACTTCTCGTTGTCAAATAAATAATTAACTTAGAAAGAAAATTCACTTTTCTCTCTTCATGTATGCAATAGTTGATTTTGATAAAAGAAATTAATATTATGATTTATAGTTTTTCCATCGACAAAAATTAATAGGATATATTTCTTCTTCATTTGCTAAAATTATTAAATTTTCCATATATATGGTTCTAAAAGTTGGCAGTATTTATTTTATGTCCGATGTTTCGGGGAAATAAGAAAGGTTTCCGGGGCAATAAGTTTTGGGTGGAAACAAATTTTTCTTGTTTCCTCCAAACATCACCTTTTTTTATTCTTTATCTTCTAGAACTCCGGCGACCACCATCGAATCCCGGCGATATACACCATTAGTTCCGGCGACCTCCAACTATTTCGACCGACTCTCTCCCTCCCTCTCTCTCTCTCACACACTCTATATATATATATCCCTCCCTCCCTCTCTCAACTTTTTATGCTTCGGCAAAGGGGATGCCCCTTCGCCGGAACCTCGTCTGAAAACCAGGCGAGGTTGTCTGATTCTACCAGGTATGGTAGAACCAAACACAACTTCGCATGGATCTGAAGTTCAGATCCAGGCAAAGCTCGTCTGGATCGGACTTCAGATCAAGACGAAACTCGTCTGGATCTGGAGTCCAGAACCAGACGAAGGTTCCAGCGAAGGGACCATTCCCTTCGCCGGAATTTAGAGAGAGAGGGAGGAGAGATAATAGAGAAAAGAGAGAGAGAAAGGGGATAGACAAGAGGATGAAGTCGTCGGTCGTCGCCGGCAACATCTGACCGATGACTTTCTGCCGGCGACTTATAAGGTCCGTTTGATTTGCGTTTTATTTGTTTTCTACCGTCTTCCCCAAAATTTTTTTTTGCTTTTCCCAAAACAGTGACCTTGTTTTATATGTCTCCCATAAATGGGGTGGTCGACCTATTTTGAGATTTTGTAAACTAAGCTTACCTTTCATGTAAATTAAATGAAAGAGGGTAACAATCTTTTTATTTTCAAAAATGTCGGTCCAAATAAATTAATTTATGGGAAATGATAGAGTGACTTAGGCCTCATTTGGGTACACACATAGCTTATATTATGAGCTTTTCTATAAGCCCATAAATAAAAGCGCTTTTTAAAAATCTGTCTGAGTCGTTTGGTACGCTACACAAAAGTATTTTTATATCTTAAAAAGCTAGGTATGACATTTGGTAAAAAAATGTAATCTCCGTATTGTAGTTATCAAACAATATGCTTATATCATTATATTAATAAAAAAATTATAAACACTAAATACTAAAATAAAATAATAGAATTTTTTTAATTTTAATAAACACATAAAGATCAAAATTTAAGCCTAATGCAGTGGTGATAGTGCTCAATGGTGGTGGACGTGTTATGGTGGTGCTCAATGGTAGCGGAGTTATGGTAGTGATGGTGGTTGTAGAATGGAAGGGGTGGTGGTAGTTAGGGGGTAAAGTTGCAACGACGGTAGTGAAATGGGGTTGGTGGAGGTGGTATAGTGTGGTGGTGGAGTGGTCGATTTGTGGCGATGGTGGTGAAGCGGTTGTGGTAGTGGTGGAGTTGCACCGAAGGTGAAGCTACGTCGGAGGTTGTGGAGTTGCGGAGGAGATGGTGAAACGTTCGGTGATGGTGGTAGAGTGGTGACGAAGGTGGTGGAGTGGTTGTAAAAAAATTTGATGGTTGTAGAATAGTTGTGATGGTGGTGGAGTTGCGGCGAAAGTGGTGGAGTGGTGGTGATGGAGCTGCGCCGGAGGTGCTATGGAAGTGGTTGAATGGTGGCATAGGTGGTGGGGTTATGGTCAGAGGTGGTGGAGTGATTGTGGTGGTAGAGGTAGTGGGGTGGTTGTGATGGTGGTGGATGTTTATTGATAGTGACAAAAAAAAAATTTATTTTATTTTCATAGCTAGCTTTTAATAAGCAACTATAAAAAAGCCACAAAATTGTGGCTTCTGCTTTTTAGAGAAAATGGGTTTTTCTAGCTTAAAATAAGCTACAGTTTTTTTGAACCAAACGCGTAAAGTTTTCAATAAGCGCTTAAAATATGCTAAAAGCTGGCTTTTAGCTTTTTTTAAGCGGAACCAAACGAGGCCTTAGAGTTTGATACTTAGAGGATGACATGTTTCCTCATTTGGAAACAAAAGCGGTCCCCACCATAGTCAAACTTTGTAATTTTTTTGTCTTTTAGTGAATTCCACGTCATTATGTCATCCTCTAAGTCATCCCCTAAGTAACTCTAACATCTCCCATAATTTATTTGTTAATCTTTTTTTACAATATAAAATTGATATTCTTCTTTTAATTAATCAAAAAGTTATTTGTTGTAAATCATAGATGGGATAATCAATAGTAGTTGTTACCCTGAACACTGTCTTTCAATAATTATAAACTTTCTTACAAGTTGATGTGGAATTTTGATTGGATATATGACCTTTCCTTTTCAGTGGTATACTGAGATTATTGGGTGGAACTCTATGGTGTTAAGCTCATAACTAGGGTATCTTTTTTTTTGTTGAAACAAAAAAAAAAGAAAATCTCACAACCAGGGGTTTTTCTTTTGACTATTTCATTAAATGAGAAGTTGTTGAGATGTATAATAACAGAATCTGTGTGCAAAGTTTTGTTTTTTTTTTGTTGAGAAACAAGAAAAAACGAAACTAAGGCAGAACTGCAGCAAGTGCTTGAAGTGAGGACCATGTGGATCTTTTCATATTTCTCCTTCCCCATTTTGCTAACATGTCCGCTTCTTTATTGATGCTTCTCGGAATGTGCTTGAAAAGGATGCAGTCGAAATTGCTCCTGATCTTTCCTATCTCCTGAAGATGCTTCTCTGACTGCCAGTGGATCATCGAACTTCTGCTGTTAAGATTGTTGATGAGGTTTTGATTATCGCTTTCTATGAGTATCTATTTGACTTGTAGATTCTCTGCCCACTGAAGTGCTTTGAGAATAGCTAAACATTCACACTCCTCCGAGTTCTGGCCCCGTATAGTGTCTGCTAATCCCATGACAAAGTTTGAGTGTTCATCGAGCATGTAACA
Source organism: Eschscholzia californica subsp. californica (assembly GCA_002897215.1). NCBI lineage: Eukaryota > Viridiplantae > Streptophyta > Magnoliopsida > Ranunculales > Papaveraceae > Eschscholzia > Eschscholzia californica. The sequence goes on from BEHA01050166.1 coordinate 177,168, forward strand.
TCCATAACCTGCTGGATCATGTACCTTAGTGAATGATGCATCCACCTTAACTATCATATAGTTGCTTTCCAGAGCGGGTCCAGTTTGATCCCTTGTTTTGTGTTGAGTATTCGAAATAACCTTGACAGTTGCTATGGTATTCATTATCAAAGATATAACCTGCATCGGAGATTGATCCTTGCCTGCAAAAATTTTCTCACATCTTGCCTTCCATATAAAATAGAGAATTTTTGAGAATAATATTACCTGTTCTTCCTCCATGTCTTTCCAGTGGGTAATCCATTCACTGAGATTATCAATATTATCTGAATGTACGTGAAAATGAAACCAGATTTTCCTAGCATAAGAACACTGCAGTAATACATGTGAAATTGTTTCGATACTGTCACAATAAGTACAATTAGTGATGTTTCCTATGAATTTCTCAATTCTATCTCTCGCCCGTAGGCCGTTGGTACAACATTTCCATAAGAATAGTTTAATTTTAGGGATGGTGTTAATGTTCCATATGAAATTTTGGAAGTTGAGGGATATAACAACTTCTTTCAACAAATAATAAAGAAAAAGGATAGACAACCAAAATAGCAAAAAAATACATATCTCTTTGGGCCCGTTTGATACAATGATTTTCCCACTTGGTCTTCCAGCAAAAAACTCTCCCTTTCCTGCCCCTTTCTTTCTTTCTTTCTTTCTCTCTCACACAAGAACAACAAACTCTCTAGATCTCTCGATCATTTTCTTTCGCATTGTCTCTCTCTCTGTCACGCAAACAACAACTCTCTCTATTTCTCATCTTCTTTCTTTGATCTCTCTCGCCGAACAACAACGCTCTCTATCTCTATCATCTTATTTATTTCTCTCTTAACCTATTCATCAAACTCCACATCTACTGAAGATTAATCGAAAATCAAAACCCCAAAACTTAAATCCGAATTTGAAGGCTAAATCTTTTCCTCAACCACTTCTTAAAATCAACATTTGAACTTCATCAAACCAACATTTACTTCTTCCTCATGTCTTGAAATCAACAGTTGTTTCTTGTTTCCATGAAAACGTGATGATAATGATACGAAGAAGGAAAAGAAAAAGAGACGAACAAGAAGGAGAAGAATATGGATGGGCAAACTGGATGCCTCTTCAGCAGGCACCCAGTCCGTACTGATAGCTAACAAGCACCCGACGCGAATAGGCAATTCCATCGGGTACCTTTAGCAACGGGTGCCATTATAGAGAGGGCGACAACAATATTAGGGGTGTACATTTAGTATCCGAACCGAATCCGATCCAAACGAATTTGGCCGATTTGGGGACATACCCAATGGTGTTTCGGATTGGTTTGGATGTCAAAAAAGGTAAAAAACGAGTGGTTTGGATCGATTTATAGATTTGGTTGATAACCGAAAAGACCGAACCAATCCATTTATTATTACTTTATATGTTATATATAAATATGTACGATGAGAATAATGGATGGCTGAGATTCAATAGTTAAATTCTATCGAAACATCAAAATATTCTCATATTAAAAAAATTTATAAAATAAAAAATAACAATTAGAAAATCTATCTTTATCGTCTTTTTTATCTTCCTTGAATGTTGAGAACCTATGACGGATTAATTACGCACACGTAAACTTAATTGTTCATGACTCAATGCTAATTTTCAGCATGTCTAAAGTATAATTGTAGCAGGTTTTTAAGTCGAAAATGCGAAAATTTGTTTTGCGGTAAAATGTCACAGGTGGTTCTGTTATCCAATCGAATCAAACTGTTCATGCATAGTTCGGATCGGTAACCGAACAACACCATGAACGGATTGGTTGGGATTGAGATTTGAAATAACTGAACACTTATGTTTGGCTTTAGATTGACCCAAAAAGTCGGTTATCCAACCGATGTTCACCCCCAAACAGTATATTTTGGTGTGCCTTTAGAAGTTTCCTTCAAATTTTCCCAAGGCATATCAAACACAAAAGACTGAATTCATGTAAGAAAAACTTTGGTTTTCTTTTCCATCAGAGAAAAAATAGTTTCACATTAGATATTTTCATGCGTATCAAACGGATTAGAGTTTTAACGAAGAATTTACAACTTGATATTTGGCTTAATTCTCTGGTCATAGAGTTCATTGAGTTATTTCTTATATCTCGACTGACCCATTCTTTTCTTTGTGATAAACTAATAGAGCTCATCCTAATTCAAGCAACAAATAGATGCATTCCATCTTGTATGTTTATGATAATCCTAATTTGGTTTTGAAGGTGTAGTTGGTGGTGATGGACTTGGAAAATTTGAAAATCTATTGAGAGTGTAATTTTGTATAAACTGAAAGTATGAGATAAAGTTCATATAAAAACATTAAATGAGAAATACTTCGTTTGTAATTTAAAATATTTAGGAATTTAATTTTCCTTTGTAAAACTTTTTTTTTTTTGAGATACAACGGAACTATCTAAACCAAGTATACAACTCCTGCGGGAGATCTAATAAAGAAAGCCACAACCATGTTCCCCTATTCATTCGACTCCATTTTGCCAACTAGTCCGCTTTGTAGTTGCCTTCTCTGGGGATATGAGTATAGATCACCTTGGTAAAATTGACCTCCAACTGGTGCACTTTATCTATAAGCTTTTCAGTCTGCCACGTTATGTCCGTTTGCTCCTTGTTAAGTTTTTGAACTATATTTAGGTTGTCACTTTCAATGTGAAGGTAGACAATCTTCTTTTTAATAGACCATTCGAGAGCTCTGATGATGGCTCCACATTCACATTCTTCGGCATTTTGACCCGGAAAAGTGAAAGCCGCTGCCACAAGGAAAATTAGAAAACCTAACCTCCCGAGAACTTTGAAAATATTTTTCAACTTTCATAAACAAATTGTTATTAAAGTTTTACCCCCTATTATTTTTCATTGCAACTATTGCTCCATTTCCTTAGGAAAGCTACCACAAAAGGGTCTACACCCTCTCCCCACTTTCTCTGTCTCTATCTACTATGAACTTTCTCTAATGATCGACTGGCTTCCTTTGTGAAGTATTCGTGATCAGGACGCCAATGTGTCGGTGGTGGCCCAAATAAAGTAGGTTGACAACTGTTCTGTCCATTGTTTGAAATGACTTAGATTTCTTTTCTTCAATTACTGAGTTCTTTATAGAACTTTCAGTTAAGTCTCGAGAATCCAATTGATTCATTGAATTAAATTAGAGGAAATTATATAGACATAGCATAAATAGCAGATTATGATTTTTAGTAATTTCCTTTAAAATTATATTCTTAAAAATATTTATATATAATCATTAAATTACACGTCTGTCAACGGTTTAAAGGGTATCAAACGATCCTCAACGCCTACCCGGCAACAACGGATCTAAACCCATACGCGACTTGGGTGACGTACCATAATTCAAGGATTATAATAAATTATTTTTAAGTACAAATTTCTAAAAGGAAATTTCTAACTATCATAATTCGGATTTAGTCTATATCTACATATTCTCCTCTAATTCGGATTTAAGCTATCATGGCTCTGATACCAATTTAATAATATAAAAGATAAAGAGAAAACTTACAAAGATGGGAGAGCAGAAACCAGACTTAATCTTCAAAAGCTTTATTACAATCTTATTATTACAGAGCTTGACAGAGAAAGAGAGAAGAAACTAAAAACTTGAAAAGGAAAA
>BEHA01050166.1:195407-210413 GCA_002897215.1 Eschscholzia californica subsp. californica
TATTGTTGTTTGATCACATGATGGACTTCAAATGTCTCTTGTTTTTTGAAAGACATTTTGGCTTCCAAATTTGTCCCAAATCCTTCACAAATTCATCAAACTATGAAGTCCACCAAAGTCTGGGACATACTTTGTCTACAATCGAATGCCTCGGACTTTCATAGACTCTCAAATGTCTGGATTTGAATGCCTCAGACTTTCGTAGACTCTCAAATGTCTTGATTTGAATGCCTCAGACTTTCGTGGACTCTCAAATATCTGGATTTGAATGCCTCAGACTTTCGCGGACTCTCAAGAGTCCGCGAAAGTCTTGCTCCACTACCCCCCTAGGTGTTAATCCTTTAGTCAGCTGATCCGCAATCATGGAGTTCGTCCCAATGTGCTCTATAGATAACTGTCCACTTTGTACTTTTTCTTTTACAACGAGGAACTTTATGTCAATATATTTTGACCGAGAAGAACTCCTGTTATTGTTGGAGTATTGAACTGTTGAGTTGTTGTCACAGTATAACTTTAGTGGTTTTCAATACCATTAAGAATGCGCAGCTCAGTGACAAAATTTCCTGCCATAGTCCATGGTTTGATGCCTCATAACAGACCACAAATTCTGCTGCCATGGTGGAAGAAGTTATGAGTGTTTGTTTAACACTCTTCCAAGATATAGCTCCATCAGCCAGTAGATAAATGTAACATGATGTAGATTTCTTACTGTCTTGGCATCCAGCAAAGTTAGAATCTGAGTACCCTATGATCTCCAAGTGATCTGATTTCTTGTATGTGAGCATGTAATCCTTAGTTCTTTGGAAGTATCTAGAAACCTTTTAGGCTGCTTTCTAGTGATCCATTCCAGGATTGCTTAAATATCTGCCTAACATATCGACAATGAACGCTAAATCAGGACGTGTACAAACTTGAGCATACATCATACTCCCAACTGTTGAAGCATAGAGAATCTGTTGCAATACTTTAATTTCCAGGTTGGTTCGAGGGCACTGGTTTAGACTAAACTTGTCTCCTTTAGCTAGGGGTGGGAATTATACCTGATTATCCGATACCCGCCTTGGTCACCCGAGTCCGACAAGTCCCGTGGAACGATGGAAGCCCGCACCCGATGATGGGTAGTACCCGCCCAGGCCGAGGGAATTTTGTGGGCGGGCTCGGGTGAAAAGACTTACCCGACCTCTCGCCCACACCCGAGCCCGTTGATACTACCCGAGAAGTGCCCGACAAATTAAAGAAGTTATTAAGGTCATGTGACCCAACAATCATGGGCTGCAAAACCTTGAAACTTAGGGTGGAGCCTATAATAGAGCTCTTACTAGTTGTAATGAATGTGAGGAATGGGTTCCTCCTATATGTAAACTTAACTCTTTACCAATTTTTTATGAACTCAAAGATGTGGGACTAAACAATTAAAGGTAAACTTTCTCACAAGTTGTTATAAATAGTCCCACACTGTCCCTTTATACTTGATAAAGGTGGGGAATGCTCTTATAAGATGTTGTAGGTAGCAGCTCATTATTATGAACTTATCTTTGAGTGTTGATTCAAAGCACGTGCACTTCGCACATGTAACTCATAACTTTTAGCCACCCAACAAAAGGGAGTTACCCGATGCCTGATTGCCCATAGCCCGATTTGCCCGACTATGTAAATGGGCATGGGCGGGCTTTGATCATGGGAATATTAAAATTTGCCGGCCCGATTTGCCCGAGTGGTCAAAGAGCTTAAGCACCCGACCCGCCCGAGCCCGAAACCAAGTTACCCGTGGGTACCCATACCCGCCCGATTCCCACCCCTACCTTTAGCGACTGGGTGTCTCTTGGTTTACATTCTTACATACCATATCTTTTAAGAACTTTTTCAATATAGCTCTTCTGTGATAATCCAAGAATACCTCGTTTGCGATCGCGGTGTATCTGGATGACTAATACAAATGAAGCTTCGCCAAGATCTTTCATATCAAACTTCTTTGATAGAAATTTCTTAGTTTTCTGCAAATTTTCTTATCATTGGTAGCAAGTAGTATGTCGTCGACATACAAACTAGGAATACAAAGCTACTCCCATTGAACTTGTGATACACACAATCCTCAATAATATTTGTCTCGAAACCAAATGAGATTACAACTTGATGAAATTTGTAGTACCACTGACGGAAAGCTTGCTTGAGCACATAGATGGATTTCTTTAATTTGCAAACCACATTCTATGGTTCACCAGATACAAAGTTTTTGGGCACCATATATATTATTTCTATGTCTCCATTGAGAAACACCGTTTTGACATCCATTTGATGTAGTTCAAGATCAAAATGTGCAACAAGTGCCATAATTATCCTAAAAGAGTCTTTCGAAGAAATTGGAGAGACATTCTCTTTATAGTCCATGCATTCCTTTTAAGTGAAACCTTTAGCCACAAGACGAGCCCTATATCTCTCCACATTGCCCTTCGCATCCATTTTGGTTTTAAAAATCCATTTGCAACCAATGGGGTTCTTACTTTCAGGTAATGGGATAAGATCTCAAACTTGATTGTCTTGCATTGATTTGTATTCTTCATTCATGGCGTTGGTCCATTTTTCAGAGTTAGAATCCAACATGGCTTGACGAAAGTTGATTGGATCATCTTCCATCAATCCACCAGTGTCTGCATATTCTTGGAGATATACTATGTACTCATCCGAAATAACACTTCTCCTCTCTCTGTTGGATCTCCTTAATGGCACTTCCTGTTGAGGTTGTTGAGTTTGTTCTTCAGGAACAACTTCCTGAACTGGAGTGGGGAGTTGTTCAACATTGTCTTCTAAGGGTTCCAAATCTCCTTCTTCGACAATCATACGCATGAAAATTGGTACACTGCATAAGTAGTAGTAGGGATCACAATCGATTCCTCCTCAAAGACAATGTCTCTAACCTTTTTCTCCCCTCAAACTCAACAGTCTCAAAAATAGACTTTCTTGTGGGATCATAAAATTTGTAGCCCCTAGATCGCTCTGAGTATCCAATAAAGTAGCTGCTTATTATTTTGGAGTCCAACTTTTTTTTGTTCGACCTATAAAGCCTTGCCTCAGATGGACATCCTCAAATATGTAGATGCTTTAGACTTGGCTTTCACCCTGTCCAAAGTTCATAAGGTTTTTTAGCAACTGCTTTAGATGGTACTCTATTAAGAATGTAAGCTGTTGTCTTTAATGCTTCTCCCAAGAGTGACTCTGTTAAGGTAGAATGAATGATCATACTCCTTACCATATCCTTAAGAGTGCGATTTCGCCGTTCAACTACACCATTCATGCTAAGAGAACCTGACATGGTGTAATGTGGAACGATTCCGCATTCCTCTAGGAAGTTAGAAAATTTCCATGGACGTTGTTCTTCTGAACCGTCATATCTGCCGTAGTATTCACCACCACGATCATATGTAACAACTCTTATTTTTTGCATTGAGTTGATTTTCAACTTCAGCTTTAAAAGCTCTGAACACGTCTAAGGACTCAAACTTTTCATGAATGAGATACAAGTAACCATATCGAGAGAAATCATCTATGAATGATATGAAATATCGTTGACCATTCCAAGAAGCCGAAGGAAATGACCCACATATATCAGTATGAATCAATTCTAAGACGCTTGAAGTTCGAGTGACACCTATCTCTTTTGTTTGGTCTGTTTGCCTTTTATGCACTCTACACAGACATCTAAGTTTGAGAGGTCAAGTAAATTCAAAATACCTTCAGACACCACTCATTTGAGTCTATTTGTGGATATATGACTCAAAAGCTTATGCCATAATTTTGTTGCATTCACTTCAGTAATTTTTCTTTTCGTACACCCTGTCTCCACGTGCAAGGTTTAATTATATGCTTCAATAGTGTCACGCAGGTATAGCTTATCAAAAACACTTAGAGAACCAATACCACACTTATTTGAATTTAAAGAAAAACTAAACTGATTGTTTCCAAATGAACAATGATAACCGGATTTGTCTAAAACAGAAACAAAAATCAAATTCCGTCTGAATGACGGTACAACAAAAGTGTCTTTCAAATCCAAATGAAATCCAATTCCTAATAATAACCTGAAATGACCTACTGTCTCTACCTCTATCGACTGCTTGTCTCCCACATTGATGTATCTTTCACCATCAATTGGCTTTCGGTAGCTCAGACAACCCTACATAGAAACACTAATGTGAGTAGTTGCACCCGAATCTAACCACCACATATTTCTAGGTATTGAAGATAAATTAACTTCAGAACATACCAAAAAAAGGACATACCCTTCTTGGCACGCCAAGTAGCATACTTGGTACATTCTTTCTTCACATGACCAGGTTTTCCACAAAAGAAACAACCATTTTCTTCCTTAGGTTTCTTTTGTCCAAGACCCTGAGCATCTTCATTATCCTTATTCCTTTTATTTCCCTTCCCTTTTGAGGTACTGGCCAAATGAGCACTTTCAGATTTCTCATGCTTCACTCTTTCCTCTTCTTGCACACAGTTCGAAATGAGCTCATTAAGAGTCCACTTCTCCTTCTCGCAGTTGTAACTGACCTTAAACTGATCAAATTTTACAAGAGAATAGTTCATTACTAAATGCACGAGTAAGTCCTCTGGCAACTCGAGCTTTAGTGCCTGAAGTTTGAAAGCTATATGAGACATCTTCATGATGTACTCCCTGATATTTCCCTTGTCTTTATACCTCATAGAAGCCCGGTTTGCCAAAAGCGTTTCTGCTTTACCTTATCATTCTTTTCATACATTTTTTCGATTTTGGTAAGGAAATCAATGGCCTTAGTTACCTCACCAGAGATTGCGCCTCGAAAGTTTCTAGAATGCCGCACTTAATGATCATGAGACTCATTCCATTGGAGCGATCCCGCCTCTCATAGTGTCTCATTTCATCAGGAGAACTGTCATCAGGAGAAGTGCAAGATCCAGATCCATGCAACCTAGAACGATCAAAACGGTTTCTTTTTTGTCCTTAAAGTTATTCCCATTGAGAATGGGAATGTTGTTAGCATTCATTGGTATATTTGCAACAACTACAGAGAGAACAATACAATAAATTTACATGTTCATATCATAAATATACTAAAGTGAGATTTAAAATTTGAACAATAACGAGATACATAGCAGAATACCGAGCACATATTAGTATCAAGTCTTTGGACAGTAATACTAATTTGTAAGTGATATCTCTGTTGCAGTAATCAAATATAGACGATAAACCTTGTCAAACAATAAGTCTACCTTTTGGACCAACACATTATTCACATAGACGGACACCTTACAATCATCTCACATTTATCACTGCATGTGTATATGTAGTTCGGCCAAATATTACACTACCTCTAGGTCGACTTAATATCCGTATGAATTTACATACACACGACTTACTTCACATTGTCATTGAACTAATCTACATAAAAGAGATTACTTTGGCGACAATTTACTTCAATTAGTTCTATCAAATGTCAGATATTATTTGAGGGATGTATCATTCATTCATTGTTCAAATTTATAAAATAAATGTCCCAAAAGAATCTTTAATTTGGTCTATAATAGACCCAATCATGTTGGTCTGAATCAGACGAGTTAGACCGGTCTGACCCGCTCAAACGACATCTGACTTAGATCAGTCAAACATGTCTGACTCAGCCGAGTCAGACCATTCAGAACTGCCTGACTCCACCGAGTCATATTTGTCTGGCTCAACCGAGTCAGATCTGCCTGACTCAGCCGAGTTAGACATGGGTCTGACCAGTCAGTTGGTCAGACAAAAGACCAGTCAGACCAACTGACTGGTCCACCCACATTCCAGTTTGAACTTTTTGATAGAAGACCCAAAAAATGGGCACAAATCCTATATTAAACCCAACTCGAAATAACATTTGAAAAAAACCTAAAATTCTAAAAACCCTATACATCAAACCCAAAAACGGATCTCGAAGCACCTTTTTCCATCTCTAAGACATATCATATTTTCATATATTTCCACCTTTACCCTTTTATATATATAACCATTTATCTTTTCCTCTCATATTCACTCTCTTTTTAAAACTCATGTATCCTCCACTTTTTCTCTCTAAAATACCAGACTAATATTTTGGGATTTTTAGCTTCATCTCATTTTCTCTCTCTCTAAAATAGATTTCCTCCTCAATTAAAAACACTTTATTCTCTCTCCAAACATGATGACCAGATAGTATCTTGCCGGAAAATCTTGTCGGATTTGTTTCTCCTTGAAGGTACGTCTTCATCTTCTCTATTCTACTTTTTCAATGTATCTTCTATCTTTTAGCTTCAATCATCATCTACTTTAATGGAGGTTGAAAGAAGCTTCGAATCTGGTTTTAAGGTGTTTTCATAGTTTTTTAGAGAGATACATATATAGATTTTTATATCTACTTATTTAAAGCTCGATTGCTGAGGTTGTTTTGGTGTTTTTTATTTTATTTTATAAGGTTCAATCTTCTTATGAAGTTTCTTGGTTTTACTTCCACACTATATAATTTCAAAAACAATACTGTGAAAAATCTTTACATACAACCTTTTTCTAAAAAAAAAAATCAAAAAGTACAATTTCAGATCTATTTTTCGGGTTCTCTCTCTAGAATTACGTTTTTTTGCATATGTTGGTTTTTAACAAACAAATTGACTGGTGCATTAAGCATTTTAAAATATGTTGTTAATACGATGTCAATACAGCGAGCAAACTCAAAAATGCTTTAGTTTTTTTTGTTATAGCTGTTACCATTATAAATCAGATTTTGTCTTTTATAGAAATCGATTGGTGTTTTAAACACTTTTACGTATGTTTTGAGCACTTGTAACATTGAAGACATTTTGTCTTGTTCTCATTAAAGCAAGTTTATTTTCTCATTGGATTGTTGGCGAGTAATATTTTGTCTTTCTTCCAGGTTGGATGGATCTATGGTTCTGTTACTGAAGATATTTTGACGGGTTTTAAGAGGCACTGCCATGGATGGAGACCCAAACTACCACATACTTCAAGTCCACACTCATACTTCATATAAGGCCCAAATTCAAATTTAGTTTAAAACCCATTTTTCAACCGTTTGTATTGTCATAATGGTATTATTTGTTATTCTAAAAGAAGAAATGGAAACAAAAAGATCAAAGAGGAACAGCTATATGGTATTGAATTGATGGTTTTGTGTTAACATTTTTGCAGTTTATGATATATGTGAAAGTTCATGTTAGTTGGTAGATTAGAAGACATAAACCGAAATAAGTAACACAATAGTTTACGTGGTTCGGTCGGAGGATCACGACCTACATCCACGGAGAAAGCCAGAACGGCTACATACTTTATTATCCACAATTGTGGAGATTCGTTACAATGATTGGTTAGTAATCGAATGATTAAACTCCTACAACCCATCTCTTATTTATAGGGTTTAGGGTTTCCTAGTTTCTCCTAACTAAACTATGAAACAATATAATCTCTACTCAATATTACTTTTAAATAGTTACAAGAGATATCCTAAATATATCTTCGATATATTTCATATCTTCCAATATCTTGGACTCATCTTGATCGTCGGATCTCTTGATGTCAATCCGTCCCATCTTCATATATCTTGGACGGTTGATCTTGGATATCTTCGGATCTCGATCCTTATACTCTAACACTCCCCCTCAAGTTGGAACGCGGAACTTGTGAAGTATCCAACTTGAAGATTGACTTGGAAAAAGATGAATGTTGCTCGCATACGATCGGATTCAAAGGTTGAACTTGAACTGGATCTTTTTTTTTGTTTAATGTCGAACAATGGCCTATGATGCGGAATTCTTTGTCTGCAACTTGAACTTGTAATCGCACATAAACTTGATATAATATTCTTGTATTTTGTAAGCTTGAATCTCATTCTTTTCTTCTTTCCTTCATGTCTTTCTTCCTTTATATCGACAAAGACGAAAGAATGACGGAAGTGAACATTGTGAATAAGTATTACTGATTGAGGGGAGGGATGGATTGACCCGTAAGGTACCGACTTTAAGAGAAGATCAAACTCGTTTGGATGTTAACGAATTGATTTTAACCGGATGGTACGGTTTGATAAAATATATCTTCATTGTAGACAAAACAAGAAGAAATATGATCTAATGATACCATATGAATTTCACTCACGTGTAGTGGTGGCCAACGGGCCGTGCCGTGCCGGCACGACCCGTTTGGCAGCCGTGGCGTGTCAGACACGCCACGGCCACGCCAGGCACGGCTTGAGCCGTGCCGTTCCGTGCCCAGACCACAAAGGTCTGGGCACAGAAACGGCCCATGGGAACGGCCCAGCCGTTCCCGTGGCGTTTCCGTTGCGTTTCTGGCCGTTTCTGTGGCCGTTCCCGTAGTCGTTCTCGTGGCCGTTCCGTGGCGTTCCCGTGGCTCCGACCCATTCATAAATATTTTTTTTACTTGTTAAAAAAAAAGTAATAAAAGAAACATTACAGTTTTTTTCAAGTAAAAAATTGTGATGTACAAAAACTTTAGAGTTTATGTCATATCTTTGTTTATTTTATTGGAAAAGAGTTGTATAAAGATTCTCTACATTTACTTTATATTTTGTGGTTTAGGTGTGGGACTATCTTTACCACTTTATTTGTTTATTTTATTGAAAAAGAGGGTGTTGTACACCCTAAATAACTTTTTAAAATAAAAGAAATTAAAAGTGTTTTGAGGATGTTAGTACACCCTAGGTAATTCTTAAAAATTCAAATAACTAAATTGGGCTGTTGCTAGCGTGTCGTTGTTTCCGTTTCCGTTCCGTGTCGTTCCGTGCCCACGGGTCGTGCCGTGTACGATCCGTTCCGTGTCGTTTCTGCGTGTCTAATGGGCCGTGTTTAACGGGTCTGAGGCTCTAAAATCCCAGCCCCGACACGGCACGCCAGACCCGTGACGGGTCGGCACGGCACGGAACAGACCGTTCCGTGCCGTTCCGTGCCCTCAAATAAACGGGCCGTGCCGGTCCGTTTCCGTGTCGGCACGGCCCGTTGGCCACCACTACTCACGTGAGAGAAACCGTGAGGGAGAGAGAGAGATAGCCGAGAGTGAGTAATCCGCGAAAGTCCAAAGCCGAGAGAAAAAAATGTTAATTCATCGCCCAACTGAAAGAAAGTCAGTGGTGGTTCAATAAATATTGTCCAAACCGAATGGGAACTATCGATTGGTAAAAGAGATGGCGCAAAATCGATCGACGAAAAGAGAGGGAACGGTCGCCGATAAAAAACCAAAAGAAGAAACTAATTAATGTGCCGTCGGATGAGATAAAATTGATACTTAGTCGGTGGAATTTTCAAGAACGAGCTGAGCTATCCATTGGAGATGGAGATATTAAAAAGTCGGTTGAAAAAAAAACAAATTAAGAAAACAATGTATAACTGAACTTTGTAGGAAGAGTAATTAATACCCAACTAAAGATGAGTGCCTGGACGTGATCAGACAACTAAGGAATTGTTTTCTCAAATTGAAGAAAACAAGTCCACGACAGTAATGATTCAATCACAATAGATTGAGGGAAAAGCGGAAATTGAACCGGATAACATCTCTCTTGATTCAACGGGATAACACCATGATGGGAAGAAGATGATTTCATATTTGTTTTCGTCGTATGCCACATCGGAAACGATAAGAAACCGAAAGAGAAAAGAAGAGTGAAAGAAAGGAATAGTTTTAGGAAAAAAAAGAACTTCTCCTTGAAGGACAAGATAATCTTGGATTTTTGAAAATAATCGGCTAAGAGATTGAACCGTTACTAATTACAACGATTAAAAAAATCGTGGAATGCGGAAGCGAAATATGAAGCAAGACTGAAATCGAAACCTGCTAAGATATCTTGTTTTATACTCTATTTTATGTCCTGTCTGTTCAAACTTCAGCATATCATATAACCCACTTCCTTTTAATGGTAGAACTGGTTTTGGTTTTCTCTCTCTTAGGAGGAAGGGGAGAATAAAACAAGATATTTGAGAAGGCAAGCAACCAAAGCACAAGAATGCACATTTATCTCTTGTGCTTGTGAACATGTGAAACTAAGCACTGATAGTCATTCTAATTTGAGTAAAGTGCTATTTGGCCTGAAAAAAGAGGGCGGACCAGAATAGATGCTGATGCCACCGGCTCCATGCGGGCAGGTTATTTATCTCTCTGAATGACCCTCCCAGTGGGGCCGATAGCATCTTCGTCATATAATTCTAGTGAGAGAGAGGGCATTGAGAAGACCCAAACTCTAGGGGTGGAAATATTTTCCAAGAGTCTGTCTCCCGGTGGGGGAGGCCTGTGTCTGATGGGAAAATGATCCCGCCCGATCCTGAAGTGTGCAAATGCTGGTTTGATCCGATATCCTAGATGGGCTATACATTGAGTGCCTTGTGACTTCTCCTAGCGTGCATTACACCTGAGCCTTAGAGTGTAAAGCTCGTCTATCTCACCTACGTATTAGTCCGAAAAGTATAAGCAGATAATCTAGAATTTCTGCTGTGTTCCACGACCAATCAAAGAGACACTAAATGTCCTATCCGTGTTCTGATGGATAGGGTAATCCATGGTTTCTTCGACAAGGACGGACAAATACAAGTTTGAAACAAGTCAGACAATGGTGATAACCATTCCAATACTCCTCCAAATGAACCATTTCAATATATATAGACAATTGAAATCTAGCAAAACATGACAAACCATTCCAATACTCCTCCACATGAACCATTCCAATACATAAATCGAAACATGACAAACCATTCCAAGTGACATTTAGGGCGAAAAGAAAATGAAAATTTGAGGGTATAGAATATCTAAAATGGTGGTGTGTTCTTGACTACTTGCATACAAAAGATTCAATTGTTACATGGAAGAATTCAAAGAAGAAAAATAGTACTAAGCAACAAGAATGTAGAATAACCTAGCTAGAAATGTAGATGATCTACCCAAAAATGTGAAAGCTTCAATTTAATCATCTGACATCATTTTCTCCAAAATGAACAATCTGAGTGAGTGGTTCTTGATGTTGAGTCTGAGTCAGTGGTTGTTGAGTCTGAGTCAGTGGTTCTTGAGCATGAGTCTGAGTCAGTGGATCGTGAGCACGAGTCTGAGTGAGAGGCTGGTTTTGTTCATCATATTGAGTATGAGTCTGAGTCTGAGTCACTCGTTCTTGATCTTGAGTCTGAGTCACTGGTTCTTGATCTTGATTCTTCCTCTTCTTCTTCTTCGTAGTCTTCGTCTTCTTCGTAGTCTTCGTCTTCTTCGTAGTCTTCTTCTTCTTCTTCTGCTTCTTCTTCTTTGTAGTCTTCTTCTTCGTAATCTTCTTCGTAATCTTCTTCTTCTTGTTCTTCTTCTTCTTCTTCTTTGTAGTCTTCGTCGTCGTCTTCGTCGTCTTCATCTTCTTCTTCTTCGTAGTCTTCTTCAATGGGAGCGAGTGGGTCAAGAGAGATGTGCAGACTACGAGGCAAGAAGGTATTGAAGCCCAAAATAAGGTTGGAATGACCTCTGAAAAATTCTTTCACCCTCTTAATAGCTTGTTTCAAATCAATCCTTTTACGACGAAACTCCATCATGACATCTAGGAAGTCTTTATATATATTTTGACGTCTGACTCCAAATGTCCGTTTTACCTCCACCAAATAATCCAATTCTTTTCGCAATTTTAGTTCACGATCAACTCCTCTTCCAGTTGAGGTTTGGGGTTCTGAAGATAATCTTGCCCTTTTAGGAATAGATGATCTTGCCCTTTTAGGAATAAATGATCTTGCCCATTTAAGAATAGATGACTCATTATTATTATTATTCATAGACTCATCAGAAGAAGAGGAGCTTGATTTTGATTCAGCCTTAGTTGATTGAAGATCATCACGATCATGATCATCTTCTTCATTTCTCTCTCTTCTTGATCTCTTCATTCTTTCTTTTTTTCTCCTCCTCTCTCTTTCTCTCTCTCTAGATTTCTCTTCTTTCTCCTATTCCTCTCTGTTTTTCACTCTATTGATCACTTCAGTTTGGTTCTCTCACAATCTCACATTCAGTTGCCTTTATATAGTAAGTACTAGATCTTCCAACTACCATAACTAACAAACTATATTCTAACTGCCCTAACTAACTAAATCTTTCTTTTTGTCCTTTCTAACCGTTTTTCCTCATTAAGTTAGTTTAATTATTTCTGTTATTGCTGAATGGGATACCTGGCTAAATTCACACATGACATTATATAACACAATTTTTACCTGTATTTATGGAAGCAAAACAATTTTTACCTGCTTTTATGGAAGCAAAACATTTTGGAGGGCTCGTGTAAAAATTTCTCAGAGTAACATTGAAAATGTGAAGAGAGATTTTAGGAGCATATTATAAATCATTAGACAATTAGAACATACATTCCAAAAAATAGACAAACTATCAGAATAATGTACCATCATTCTGAAAAATATACGCAGAATTATATAGGGTTATTTCCCTAGTAGCCCCTAACTTTGTGACCGGTTTCATGCCTAGCCCCCAACTTTATCAAAAATAGCCAGATGACCCCCTTTCTCAGATTCCGTTATAACACCGTTAACTAGTCATCACCTCTCTCTCTCATCCAACTCATATCCTCTCTCTGACACCTCATCTTCTTTCCACCTCATCATCTTCACCGGCGAAGGTCGCCAGCCTTTTCCGGATGGCGACCTTCAAAACATAAAAATAAATAAATAAAATTTCTCTCTTCTTTCTCTCTAAAAAAAATAAATAAATTTCTTTTCTCTCTTTAAATACTCCGGCGAAGGGGTATCCCTTCGTCGGAGATTTTCTTGGACAAACCATGAAGGTGTTTAAATCATCTTTGACTGAAGATTAGCTTTCAACGTGTTTAAATCATCTGACCTAGTTTCTTCGAGGTAAACCCCAAAATTCTTAACCATTTATTTTGCAATTTTACTGTCATTTTCCCTAATCCTTTAAATTCTTCCTTGATTTCTCGTTCTAGCTTGTCATCCATGAAATTAGAACAAAAGTTTGACGGATCAGAGGCTTCCAATGCTACTGATTTAACTTTGATGGGAGATGACACCACACTCTATAAATCAGATGATCAAAACATAAATTAGAAAAATAAGTTCGTCTCACGAAGAGATAGAGATAGAAGTAGATAAGGAGATGGAGATAAAGAGAGAAGTAGATGATCGGAAGTTATGCATAATCAAACCGGAGAAAGAAAGCAAATAAGAACTGGGATGAATTGACACACTATTTGCCGCCAGCAGGGAAAAGTTATGAATAATCAATATAAAAAAGAAGAACACCGGAATCTGACTAACTTTGTTTCTAATTTTACTTATCTTGATTTTCAATAAGCTAGAAAAAAACTAAAGATTTTGAAGAAACATTGAAAAAAATTGTAAGTACTGTAACTTGATATGATCCTAAGTTAAATAATTTTTTTATTTATTTGAGATGAATCTAAATGATTATTTTTGCTATATACTATTTGCCCTAAGTATTTACTGTTGGGATTTGGTGTCACCTAGTGTTGCTAGCAGAATCTCAGAAATCTAGTATGTCTAACATTATTTTCTAGGATCACATGCAAGAATTAAAGATGAACTAAAACGGGAAGAAGAATACATTATTCACTTTCCCTCGAACTTCGATTCCGACGCCCTTTCGGAAGATAAAGAGCTTCAAAGTGTAGTTCCTCTACTTGAGACACCGAGTACGTTAACTTGACTCCCTTCCTTTAGTCAGCTAGAACCTTATAGAAGGTTGGGAAGAAGAACTCCTTGCTTCTTGACTAGAGAATGAGAAATTTTTTCTCTAAAATCCATCTCTCTGGATGTCTGAGAGATTGATTTTCTCTTGAGAAAATTCCACACCTTTTATGTTCTCTAATTAGTCTATATATAGAGAAACCCTAATTGGAATCTTATTAAAACAAGCATTCAATATGGACCACAGAAAAGATAAAGTCAGAAATCTTTCCTGACTGGGAAACCTAGATGGAATGGATTCCATCTACAGTTTCCCTTCTCTTATGGACAGCCAGATCAGGACCCTCAATGGACATGGTCTATCCAACCCATGCTCAAGCCGACCATCATATGACCGACCCCTTTGTCTCTTCCCGGGCCTCCCTTTCGAGCCTGGTTATTTATATCTTTGTCCCAATTTGAACCTCCTGGGCATGTTTAGTTGGATCTAATCCATCTATTTGCCAAGTTCCCTCTAGTCAATTCTCTCTGTTTAAGTCACCACTCTTTGGTGTAACCCGTTGTGGGATTTGGTCTATATTAGTGGTCGATTACCGAAGTGATCCGACGATCGTAATTGGCTTCTAGCTAAGAATTACGATCCCTAATTCGATCGGAGTAGATGATCTTCTCGTAGGGCGTGGTGGACACCTAGTATATATATATATATATATATATATATATATATCTTCAAACTTTGTTGTGATGATAATGTTCCTCCCTACCTCACGGAGAGACTCTTGTGTTCCGTTTGACATGGAGGTCGGAGGAACCAAGTTTATCGAACACATAATACGTGTTATCTTCTTTAAGGTCCCAAATTCTGTCATGCTCTTTATCTGGATGGTCTTTTATCGAACACATATTACGTGTTACCTCCACAAGTTTTATAGCCGCTTCCTGTAAGTGTTATTGGCACCCCCACACTCCTTTTGACTTAGTAAATTTAGTTTGACTGTGTTTGGTTATAGGTGCCATCAAATCCAACTCCAATGTTTTGAGTTGATATCGATGGACTCAGGAGGTCTACCGAATTTAACACCAATGTTTGAGAATTGAAATTGGAGTTGAATTTGATGTACTTGAGCCAAAATTTGTAACAATATTCGATCAGAGTCCACCGATTTTAAGTTTTATCTAACATCACTAACTAAATCGGCCCGAGTCCACCGATTTGAAAATGAAAAAAAATTGTGGAAGTGCATGTTTTGAGAGAGACACTTTTAACAATTTTCTAGAATATGGGAGGCACCAATAACTGGGTAGCCCTAA
>BEHA01050166.1:215919-251138 GCA_002897215.1 Eschscholzia californica subsp. californica
CACCACCACCACCAACAGACAACCCACCACCAACATCAACAGACAACCACCACACATCGGGAGCAACACGAACATAACACACAACGGGCACCGCCAACAGAATAGAACCATCACACCAAGAAAATCGGTGAACCCTCGCCAGATCTAAAGAGGTTCATCTTGTTCGAACCCTCGTCAGATCTGGCGAGGGTCACTAAACCATTTTCTTTGAAACCCTCGCCGGATCTGCGAGGGTTTAGCTTTTCCGATCTTTGCATAGAGAGAGAAAGAGGGAGAAAAGAAAGAGACAGATCCGGTGAGAGTTCTTTCCATCGTGAGAGAAAGAGTCGGCGAGATCTTTTCATCGGTTAGAGAGAGAGAGATTCGGTGAGAGCTGCCATCGGTTAGAGAGGGAGAGAGAGATCAAGATAATATATTCGTCGGAGAGAGACTTCCGGCAAGAGGGCAAGACGGCAAGAAGAGGGAGAGGAGAGGAAAAAAATAAAAAACCCTAGTTTTTACTACCTACCACTTTTATGCCCACGTTAAATGTTTGTTTGTTTTTTTGAAAGGCTTTGGGGCTTGTTTGGTTTAATTATATTAGTGAGGGATAAAATGGTCAATTTTTTGATTCAGACATACTGATTCAGATTTAGAAAACAAACATCCAATTAGTAAAACAATTCAGCCAATTTAGATTCAGCCAATTCAGTTCAGTCAATTCAGATTCAGCTAATTCAGATTCAGACACAATTAAAAAAACAAACAACACCTAAATCTACTCAAGATAGCTCATCAAGAGCTGAAAAGTTTAGAGAGAGAAAGGATCACTGAATAAATTCGAAGGCGTTAAATTCAAAGAAACACTGGAACAAAATTGAATAACTGATCTAACATAAATTCAAATGATTTGCTTTGGAATCAATCAATTTTGGGTGGACAAAAATTAGTTTTGATTCAGTTGAGGGTAATTAGGGTTTCCAAAAGAAAAAAATAAGAAGCAGGGTTTTGATTCAATTAATTTAACCTAAAGAGAGTATGTACCTCATCAAGCATGGATAAGAAAGTAACCTTCCTCCTTTGATTCGATCAATCAATTTTGTCTAAAAAAAGAAAGAAGAAACCGTTTTGATTCAATTGGGTTTATTAGAGTTTCTTCTTCGACGGTGCTTATTCTTCACATGGTCTCCACCCACACTACAAAACTCTTGAAGTAATTCTTGGGCAGCCTTCTATATACTTAGAATTTCTATAAATTTTAACTACCCCAATTGGAGAGAGAGAGATGAAAGAGAAGAGAGATGGAAGGGAAGAGAGGCAAGATTGAGAGAAAGGAGGTTGGAGAAGAAGATGGAAAAAAATAATAATATTAAAGGTCGTCGGAAAAAGTCATCGGTCGGTGACCTTCTCTGGCAACATTTGTCGGCGAACTTTGATGTGAAAATTGTTGAGGTTAGGTGGACAAAAAGAAAAGGAACTAAATTACAGAATTGCCATGAGGGTAGAATTGAGAGGTTAAGAAAATGCTTGGGAGACAAACAAGAAATTGGGGGCCAAATCGAACTGCCGGACACTTATGAGGGCCAAAACGGTGAGTTGGTCACAAATTAAAGGCCAAAACAGAATCAACCCAAAATTGTATTTGAGACCCCTTCTCCAAAGCCTAAAATTATTGAGTTTAATTATGAAAGTAGTAAGCAAAAATCTATAACAATCCAAGTAAGATAATTGTGTTATTTATCTTAAATGAATCTAAATGACCATAAGAAATTAAAATTTGTCATCTTGGAATTATTATTTCAAAAAGTAAAAGATAGTCGAAACAATAACTATCCAACTTCCAATCTTATAATCACTAGTTTTGAAGCATACAAACTTCAAGTAATCTAAACCAAATTGATTATTGTAGATACTAATCGTCGGGAATAATGAGCAGGACACTTAAAACTAAATTTAATTGATTATCCATGTTAAAATGCAGTCAAAGTTCATCCAATTCCTCAAGAAGAGCCTCCTTTGTTCCGTTTGACATGGAGGAACCAAGTTTATCGAACACATAATACGTGCTATCCTTCTCAAGATCTCCCCAAAAATTTTGTGCTCTTTATCTGGATGGTCTTTTATCGAACAAATAATATGTGTTATCCTTCTTACTTTTTAAAGCCACCTCCCGTACGTGTTATTGACACCCCTTTAGCCTGGTAAATTTAGTTAGATTGTGTTTGGTTATAGGCATCACTGACTCCAATTTTGAGTTAAAATCGGTGGACTCTGACCAAATTTTGTAACAAAATTTAGCTCGGTCTCTATCGAATTCAACACCAATGTTTGAGAATTGAAATTACGGTTGAATCTGATGGACTTAAGCCAAAATTTATTATAATATTTGGCATGAGTCCACTAATTTTAAGTTGTATCCAGTAGTTCTCAACCTCTTCAAAATCGGTGGACTTAAGCCGAATCTGTAACTAAATCGGGTCGAGTCCATCAATTTTAATTTGAAAAGAAGTGTGGGAGTGTCTGTTTTGAGAGAGGCGCTATTAACAACTTTCTGGAATATGGGAGGCACCAATAACTATGAAGCCCCAATAACACTTACAAGAGGCGCCTTAAAACGCCCCTTATTGGAAATAAGAATGCATGATGTTTCCTTGTATTTAGTGGACATGGACCGGTTTTGAGAACGAGAGGTTAACGAAGTTCTGCCTAAATACACTATAGCCAAAGAGAAAATTTATCAGATCCTCCGCAACCGCAACCCAATGGCAATCATTGGTGATTATTGCACAAATTCGTCTTTTGGAACCTACATTCAAAGGCATCCATTACTCCCACATCTTCCGTGAGGACAACTTCGTGTTAGTAAATATTTAACCTTACATGCTTAAACTAATCATGTTATAAGATGATTATGATGAAATCAAATAACATGAACAAGCATACTTACATAAACTCCAAAAGATTCATAGAGATGAAATAATCACGGAAGCGTACCTTGATCCATAGCTTGAAGATGGTTGGGTAGGGTTGATCTTCCACTTAGTTCTTCTTCCTTTAGAACCTCTCTTGTGATGAAGGGATTTCACACTTTTAACCAAACTTGTAGAGATTAGGGAAGAAGCCCAAATGGGGACCATAACCCCTATTTATAGACTTTTATTTCTAATTTGGCCCCTCATCAAATTAGAAATCACTTAATGGTCTCTACACGTTTATTCCATGACAATTTGATACCCACTAGTCAAGTCAATCCATATAGACCACTTTACGACTTGACAATTACTGAGATAGCCATACACATGTCTATACATATGTGAGCCCACATATATTGGAATTTCTTCCAACACTTCGAAGCAGACAAGATCGCGAATGGACACGTCGAAGGAAGATTAATAGAGAGTGGTCAGTTTGTCCGACCTTTCTTAGTGTTTTGTAATTGTTTCCTTCATGTACTAAAAAAAAGATCCTGCGCAACCCAGATGCATCACTACCCATAGCCATAGGTGCTTGTACCCGCCCAATTTCCCAACCTTACATTCATATGTTCATGAGAAAGATGTTCGGGGAATAGTTCAAAAACAGACATTATGCCTACTACCAACCTAGATTAAAGTGGGCAAAGGGTAACATTGGATTATATCAGCGTATTATCATCGAATTAAGTCCACAAGTAAAGGTCTTTGTAAACCATTAATGTTTATCATACTAGTCGTAATCAGATTGAAAGACCGAACTATTTTGAACAACTAAGATTTGAACATTTTCTATCTGTCAACTCTAATATGATAAACATGAAATTAATACTAAAGATTTGTCGGAAAGCTATTAACTTCCACCTCAAAAGAGAACACAAGTGAAGAAGGTAGGTACACTTGTGGTCTCAGTTGTGTGATTCGAAACAAACAAAAAGGTAAAAAAAAAGACGCCGCTGCCGGGGATCGAACCCGGGTCACCCGCGTGACAGGCGGGAATACTTACCACTATACTACAACGACCTTAGTGCTGGTCGTATTTATAATGGCCTTGTTATTATAAAGATTGTACCTTCTATTGCAATACTCCACAACCAGTAATGTCGTTTTTATTATATATCATCAAGATAGGTTGTTTACGAGTTACAGAAAAGCGGGAATAGAGAGAAGGGTAGAGTAAGAGTGTGCAAAAATAAACCAAAAATGTCCAACTATTTAGCAACTAAGATCACTGGAGGTGTTTCTGCTCATATGTTTGCAGTCTTCCTGGGGCTTTTGAAGGTATTGGGTGGTGTTGACACCAACTTTTCTATCACATCCAGGGGAAGAGATGATGATGAATTCTCAGAATTAAACGCTTTCAAATGGACGACATTGCTCATTCCTCCAACTATAGAGATTCTCTTTCTTAGATGACAACTATAGAGATCTTCAATCCTTATAGGTCTCCAATGCCGAATTCTAAATTTGTTTTTGTACTTACGTGGCATGGTTATTTTTGTAACAAATAAGTAGTTATTTTGTATACGAAGACTCGATTTCTATTGGCTTAGATTCAAATATTGATGAGTGGGACATTTAGAGATATCTTAAGAGGACACTCTAGAAATAGTGTGTAATCTTGAGATATCTCTATTCCACCCTCGTCACATCATCTTTGAGATCTTAGTTGAGTTTTGCATTAGAGAAGATTTTTATATATAAAACTCTATAAATCCTATGTGGCACTCCGAGTGTCTAAGATTGAGTTTTCCATTAGAGATGCTCTAAGTAGTGAGACTCTTAGATGATCAAATAAAACATAATGAATGTTGGAGATGATAGAGGAAACATGTAAAATAAGATTTCATATCAAAACAAGGTAACATTAAACTTGAAAAGTTGTGAAAATTATTTTGGTATAAAATTGAAAACCATATAAATACTTCGGTACAAAAAATTTAACAATACGAGATTCATACTCACAAAGTCTAATTTGTTATCCATGTTTGATTTGTATTAGTTTAAAAAACAAGGTTGGTTTTTCCACAAAACCATGACACCTAGAATATTTGTAACCCCATTAAATAAAAAGACAAGCATATCACTGTTGAGTCATAAACGTTACTCATAAGTATATAATTTACAATTATCGATAGTTATTATTGGGGATCGGGCCCCTTTTAGTGGGGGCCAAGGCGGACGTCTGCCCACCCCCCCTCAAAACGAGTCTTCACACTCCCTTCTTAAAATTTCCGTCACTTTGTTAATTGCAGTTGGTTGTAACGTGTTGAAAATTTAGAGGATTGATCCAAAATGACCCTAAGTTAAATAATTTTTTATTTATTTTAGATGAATCTAAATGATTAATTTTGCTATATACTATTTGCCCTGAGTATTTACTGTTGGATTTTGGTGTCAACTAGTGTTGTTAGCGAAGTCTCAGATATCTAGTATGTCTAACACTATTTTCCAGGATCACATGGAAGAACTAAAGATGAACTAAAACGGGAAGAAGAATACCTTATTCACTTTCTCTCGAACTTCGATTTCGATGCCTTTTGGAAAGATCAAGAGCTTCAAAGTTTAGCTCCTCTACTTGAGACGCCGAGTATTTTAACTTGAACTCCCTTCCTTTAGCTAGCTAGAACCTTAGAGAAGGTTGAGAAGAAGAACTCCTTGCTTCTTGACTAGATAGATAGAATGAGAGTTTTTTCTCTAAAATCCCTCTTTCGGAATGCCTGAGAGATTGATTTTCTCTTGAGAAAATTTCACACCTTTTATGTTCTCTAATTAGTCCTTATATGGAGAAACTTCAATTGGAGTCTTATTCAAACTAGGATTCAATATGAACCACATAAAAGATAAAGTCAGAAACCTTTCCTGACTCGGAAACCTAGATAGAATGATTTCCATCTACAGTTTCCCTTCTCTTATGGCTAGCCAGATCAACCCCCTTAATGGGCTTGGTCTATCCGACTCATGCTCTAGCCGTCCATCATATGGCCGGGCCCTTTGTCTCTTCCCGGGCCTCCTTTTCGGACCCAGTTATTTCTATCTTTGTCCGAACCCTATTCGAACCTTTTGGGCCTGTTTAGTTGAATCTAATCCATTTATTTGCCAAGTTCCCTCTAGCCAATTATCTCTGTTCAAGCCACCACTCTTTGGTGTAACCCGTTGTAGGATCTAGTCTATGTTAGTCACGTATTACCGAAGTGATCTAACGATCGTACTTGACTTCTAGCTAAGCATTATGATCCCTAACTCGATTGAACTAGATGATCTTCCGGATAAAGTAATCATTATCCTATTCGTCAAATTGCAAACATTGCCATCTTGGTCGAAGGACATTCTTTTAGAAGGAAATTACTTCAGACTGAAACGACATATCCTTCATTTACAAGCAAAAAATCATACACATAGAACTACATTGTTTTCTTTTTATCAAACTTTGTTACGCCGATAATGTTCCTCCGCTACCCCACATAGAGCCTCTACTATTTCGTTTGAAATGGAGGTTCGGAGGAAGCAAGTTTATCGAACACATAATACGTGTTATCCACCTCGATATCCCCAAATCTTTCGTGCTCTTTATTTGGATGGTCTTTTATCGAACACATATTACGTGTTACCTCCTGAAGTTTTAAAGCCGCTTCAGTAAGTGTTATTGACAACCCAACACACCTTTTGACTTGGCAAATTTAGTTTGACTGTGTTTGGTTATAGGCGCCACCGCATCCAACTCCAATGTTTTGAGTTGATATCGATGGACTCAGTTACAAAATTTGGTTAAAGGTCTATCGAATTCAGTTCTCTTTGGAACCGGTGGACTTTGAGCCAAATCTGTAACTAAATCGGCTCGAGTCCACCGATTTTAAATTGAAGAAAAGTACGGAAATGTATGTTTTGAGAGACACTTTTTTAAAAAATTTCTAAAATATGGGAGACACCAATAACTCGGAAGCCCTAATAACACTTACAAGAGGCACCATTAAAACTTGGGTTTCTCGAGCTTACCCCTCAACACTAATTGGTAATTGAGTTTACCCCTTTACCCAACTGTGGGTGTAAGTTGGAAACACATGTAAAAAGACGCGAACCCAGGTCACCCGCGTGACAGGCAAGAATACTTACCCTATACTACAACGACCTAGCTGCCTGAATTAACTACGCTTAACTATTAAAAAAACAATGAAGTTCTCTTGACGGAAATAAAAAAACATATACCATGGAATCATGAAAATATATTGAGATCTACAGTACTGAGTACTCCATGAAGGGGAAAGGTGAAAACTGAAAACGACAGTCACCTTGTACGTTTAGTTAAAACCGACAATCAACCAGTAATATTGCTTTATATATCATTACGACAAGTTGTACAAGGTGAGTAAAAGAAATATCAGGAGAGGCCGGGATAGAGATAAAGGTTAGAGTAGGGGAAAAGAGAGAAGTGAAAATCATCCCATATATCTACTTGCTTTCCAATCGACCAAGAAAAGAGAAAAGTGAAAGCCCATTTGACAGTAAGAGAGAAATAGAGTGGTTGAAGCCCACACCAGGTTCCCTAAACTTTTGATCGACCTAATCGTTCTTCGGTTAATAGACAATCTATTAGACGGTGCACGACATTAAGAAGTAGTTTAAAATCTCCCATAACCATTCAAATTGTCTTTTACAACCAAAAGAAATTCAAAATAGTAGTAATTAACAGTAATAGAGAGATTCTGAGAATGTAAAATAACCTAGCTAGAAACATAGATGACCTAACGTACCCAAAACATTTTGAACTTCAAATTCATAATCTGACATTATTGTCTTCATCAAAATGAACAATCCCCCATTTTCTATTTTCTGATCATTGAAATGTAGATGACCAAATTTTCAAAGATTATCTTCATAATTATCCAATATGTCAGTGGTTGATCTTGAGTTTTAATGTTGAGGTTGATTCAGAGGCTTTAATTTTCATCTTCTTCATCTTGAGTCTGAGTCAGTGGTACTTCTTGATCTTGATTCTGAGTCAGAGGCTGGTTATGTTCTTCATCTTGAGTCTGAGTTGGTGGTTCTTGATCTTGATTGTGAGTCAGAGGTTGTTCTTGTTCTTCTTCTAGAAACCAAGTGAGTGGGTCAAGAAGGATGTGATGAGTACGAGGCAAGAAGATATTGAAGCCCAAAATAAGATAAGGGTGACCACTGAACAATTCTTTAACCCTAGCAATAACTTGTGGCCGATCCATCCTTTTAGCACGGAAATTCTTCAAGACATCAATGAACTCTTTATATATATCAGGACGTCTAGTTTCAAACATCCCTTTTACCTCCATCACATACTTATTCGCTTCTACTAATGTTACTTCTGAAGAAGATCTTGACCTTTTAGGATGACGAAACCAGCCTGGTTTTGATTCAGGGTTAGTTGTTGATTGTGATTGAAGATCATCACGATCATGATCACCTTCTTCATTTCCCTCTCTTCTTGATCTCTTCATTCTTTCTTTCTTTCTCCTCCTCTCTCTCTTTCTCTATCTCTCTCTCTAGATTTCTCTTCTCTCTCCTCCTCTCTGTTTCTCACACTCTCTCAAAATCTCACACTTGGTTGCCTTTATATATAATACTAGATCTTCCAACTACCATAACTAACAAACTATTTTCTAACTGCCCTAACTAACTAATTAATCTTTCTTTTTGTCCTTTCTAACCGTTTTCCTCATTTATTTTAGGTTGTTTTTTTTTAATAAATTTTACTTTCAAATATGAACGTTACAATATAGTCCTCGAGTTTAGAATGGTAGGGGAAAAACATGTATTATACAAAGATCTATCACAACGAACGTTATCTAAAAAGATTGAATCAATGGTTTCAAATAAAAAAAGGTTGAATCACAAAGTGTGATTGGGAATAAAGCGAGATGCACTGACTTATGTGCCTCCGTATGGCAATGTGCGGTTGTTTTTGTTATTGCTTAATAGGATACCTAGCTAAATTCAGAGATCATATTATTATATAAAACAAAAATTTTATTCGATAGGCATTTATCAAAACAAAACTTTCTATTATGTAAGTACAATATTTTAATTACAACAAAAAAGGTACCATCTTTCATTTAGATAAAACTGTAACCGACGCATGATAATGAACCAACCACAAAGTGTAACACCTTTGAGTGTTAGAAAGGAGTGCCTATAGTAAGGCACCACAACTAGTCCCACTTATGTTTCCTACATTTTTAGCTTCAGGGTTAACTTTCCCAAATAGCAACTCACTTTTTCTCTTCATCTTTTCTATAACAACCATGAGCTAAAGAGAGAGAGGCATTGGGTTTTCTAGTGAGAGAAAGCTAGAGGAAGAAAAAGGGATTTTGGTGGAATTTCTTTGTTGATCTTGTTGGTGTGGGGCTTGCTTTGCTTAGGATTAAGGCAAATTTTTATTTATCTATGGCTTGAATAGCTATTTTGATAGAAAAACCTAGACCACTAGATGACACTACAAACCCTAGATCTTGGTATTACTTAAACATAGATTAGGGTTCTTGAAACAAATATATACATTAAAAGTAGTAGATTTATCATTTCTACAAAAATCAATTTTTAGGTCACTTTGAATTCCATCTGTGTTAGATTTTGAAGGAAATTTGCTCTAATGATATAGTCATATAGTTTATGAACCATACAATCTTTATTAATATTCTCATGCTACATTCATTTACTATGATAATAATTAGGGCTAAACCCCTTTATTTACCATGATTTTAACATATAACTCCTATTATTAGATGTCTCATTAATAGGCACTATCCTTTATGTAGATACATGAACATGTGTTTGAATTCAATATGATAGGAGAATTGTAAGTTATTATCATACATATTTCACTACTTGTAAAACGTTATTGGTATAACACTAGTAGGTCATAATATATTGTCGAATATAATTTCGATTTATGTATGTTGTGGTGTGATGCTATTAATGTGTGATGTGATAGAGTTGGTGGAGGATTGTGGGAGTTTTTTAGTTGGTTTGACCCTCTCTACCGGATGTTTATTGCGACGACTAACGGATTCACATGGCAAAAGTGTAAGAGGTGCGACCTAGGTATAGAGCGTATGAGATCGGCGCTAATACAAGGGTAGCCTTGTGGACCCCACTCTTATACAACGGGGGTTATGGGGAGGGTTCAGATGAAGGATTTGATTTTCCGCGGTGGACACCAACTTATCATATCGCTTTCGGTTGTTTGTTACAAATGTGGTTTACTTTATTCTAACAGTCACAACTTGAATACTTATTATGAACACCTTTATATGTTATGGGTTGTCAATTTGTTTTGGTAGCTCTTGAAACTGTCTATTAATTTAAACATTTCTAAATCTACTTGTTGGGCTGACCCAACCTATTATTTTTCAAGACAAGAAAATCGGAAAGTGCCACCTACTTGAGTCGTAGTTATCCCTTGGAGGAGTCTTTTTAGCAGTCTTCTTTCTTTAGGTAGTTTTGTAGTTGCATCTCCGAAGTTCTAGTTTTTACTTTTATTTGATCTTGTCCGACATATGTGTCGATGATTTAGAGATATCATTTGAGTTTTGGAAACGTGGTATAGTTTTGTTAGTTGATTTATTGTCACTATTGAGCTTCATGTTCGATGTTATTTGTCTCTTTGATGAATATATCGTATATGCTCACTGTTCTGCGGAGAAATTCTTTAAGTTTAGGTTTTCATGACAGCCGACGTGGAAATCTGGATTTGAGACGTTATAAAGTGGTATCAGAGCTCTAGGTTCATAAATCCTAAGGATTGTGTCTAGGGTTTAAGATAATTACAGTCAGTAGTGGTACTTTAGTCCTTCCTGGGTCTTTGTGTGTGATAGTTAATTTAGTTTCTCTTAATGTTCTTTTCTTACCTATGACATCGTTTACAAATAGGGAGATTCCCAATTACTTAGAGGAT
The DNA here is from genome assembly GCA_002897215.1 of Eschscholzia californica subsp. californica. NCBI lineage: Eukaryota > Viridiplantae > Streptophyta > Magnoliopsida > Ranunculales > Papaveraceae > Eschscholzia > Eschscholzia californica. The sequence goes on from BEHA01050166.1 coordinate 226,795, forward strand.
GACATAATGACTCATTTTTCACTAAAAGACGAAGATTTTTCAAAATTTGACCACGATGTGGACCATTATTTTTAGGGGTATTTCTCAAATAGCCGCCAACTTTGTGACTGGTTTCCTGCCTAGCCCCTTTATCAAAAATACCCAAATGACTCCCTTTTCCAATTACCGTTATAACACCGTTAACTTGTCATCACCTCTCTCTACTCCATCTCATCACCTCTCTCTCTCTGAAATATTTTTTTTCCTTCTCTCCCTCTAAACAGATCTAGAGAGAGGAGAAAAGAAAAGAAAATTTCTTTGAAGTATGGCATAAGATGGGTTTTGGGTAGCACCAATTGAATGAACCAAAACAAGATTAAACAATGAAATATCTTTAAAACCTGTGGATTGGCTTTTGTGAGAGATTCGCCACATGAATGAGTGAAAAGAGTTCTAGAATCTATACCTAGAAGACTATTGTTTTGACTATTAAAGTAGTGATTGTCAATACCCAAAAGCTTAACTGTGTTTTCACTACGAGTTATTATTCTAAAAGAGGGTTCTTCAATTGCCTATTAAACAACCAAAAGATTGGATTAAACAACCCTTTGTATTTTAGAAAGATAAGCAACAATTTGTTGTTCTGGGACTAGGGTTTTAGCAGATTGAACTGATTCTGAGTAGTTAAAAAAGTAATATGGCGATTTTTCATCTACTCTTGGATTATCAAGTTCTGTTAATTTCTCAAGTAAATTTGATTCGACAAAGCAATTAAAACCTCGTGTTGAAGTTGAAATCAGGGCTTTATTCAGTTCATCTAGGTACGATAGAATTAAGTTGTCTGTAACAAAGAATGAAAAGCAACGGTTTGTCATTGGGAGTACGTTGCAGCCGAAGATGGTGGCGGAAACTATTGAATCCGCCGAGATTACGGTTACAAGGGAGGAGATGATATTGTTTAAGGTAAAGGAAAATGGAGTTTCTGATATTAACTTTACTCCAGCTTCTGATAATGGTGGTGATGGTGGTAATGGGAAGTTCGGATCAGGTGGCGGCGGCGATCATGAAGATGGTGGTCATGAAGAAAAGGAGTTACATTTTGGGTTAATAGATAGATCATGGCCGTGTTGGGCAGGAGACCCGGTTGAAGGAGCAGCAGTGGAGGTGCCCTCAGACGGACGTTGTTGGGCCAGCAGGTTGCATATGTGGGCGTATTGTTCGGCTGACATTGTTGTTGCTAGGGGCACCTTCGTGGAATCGGGAGCAGATTAAACGGAGGCAGCAGTAGCGTTTGATCTTCGAGGTGGATATCCATGGAGTTTATAGCATGTGGAGATCAGGTGACCATGCATACGACAATGGTCACAAAAGGGACGTTGTCTCTTAGTCTGAGGTTTGTCGAAATTGTTAGAATTATCGGTTTTATTGAAAGAACCGAAGCCATTGTTATGGACATCTAGAGCAGCGGATTCATTGCCCATTGATGAGTCATAAGAGAGGTTTTGTTGCACCTCTTCTTGTTTAACCAAGCTATGTATTCGAAGAATCGAAGGAGAAGGTTCCATTAGAAGGATTTGACTACGTACGTATTGTTGAAAATCTTTCATGTAGACCTTGGAGAAACTCCATTGCACGGTCTTAATTGTAACGTTCAAAAAGAGACTTACCATGTCCGCAGATACAAGGTTCCATGGCATTCAAAGAGTTGATTTCATCTTGTAGAGACTTAAGACGCGTGAAATAAGCAGAAAGATCAGAATTATCCTGTTTCAAACATGAAATGGCGCGTTTTAGTTGAAAAATCTTTGGAGCGTTGGTTTCATGGAACCGCTCATGTAAGTTGCGCCATATTTCTGCAACACTTTCATCATACAAACTGGATTGACGAATATCGGGATCAACCGAGTTCAGAAGCCAACTAGTGACTAAATTATTACAACGATCCCACGAATGTACCTCATCCGTAGAAGTGGGACGAGGAATCATTCCATCAAAGAAAACGAACTTGTTCTTCGCACGAAGAGGCCATCTTCATGGCTCGAGACCATGAAGGATAGTTATCACCAGAAAGTAATGGTGTGATTAATACAGTCGTGGGAGAGTCAGACTGGTGAACGTCAAACAAAGGAGATGTTTGCGAAGCGGAAGCATTGATATCCGAAGCTTGTGAAGAAGTCATTTAAAAAAAATCGTTATAGCTCTTATACCATATGAATAATCAGAGAATGGGAGTGATATAATAGACCGAAATGGTCAATTATGAAGTGAGAGAGATCGAGATTCAGAGAGAGGGTGAAACCGAGTGATGAAGGAGGGAAAACCAAATTAATTCTCCGCTATTGATGTAAACCAGTTTACATTGGTATATATAGGAAAGTAAATGGAGTTATTATAGGGATACAATAAGATACAAATCTAAGTTGTTAGTTGACCGAGTCATGTTGATCCTTGTGTGTGATATCCGGTTGGTGTAGCCGTGTAGGTGGACCAAAGTGAGTCGGGTGAGATATGTTAAGACTAGGGGTGGGAATCGGGCGGGTATGGGCGCCCACGGGTAAAAACACTTCGGGCTCGGCGTGGGTCGGGTAGATCTTCTCTTTGGCTATTAGGGTAGTTAGATCGGGCGGGTAACTTTTAATTTTCCTCTGCCCAAAGCCCGCCCACACCCGCTAAAGGAGTCGGGTTGTCGGGCAATAGGCGGCTCGGGTATCGGGCGTAGTTCTTCATCCAAGTCTAAATCATTTTTTTATTTGTTTGTTTAGGGAAATCAATTCATTTCTTCTTTCATATTTCAAATGATTTTTAATGTTTTATATATATGCTTGTATTTGGTCTTAGTAATAAATATTGTTTACAAATTTGTATTGGTCTTAGTTATAGACTTTGTATAGATGATCAAAAACTCATAGAAGAATGAGATAGAGAGAAAGATTAACTAGAGAGAAAAAAATGGAAGAAAGAGAAACACTAGCAGAGTACCAGAACGACAGAAAGAGAAGTGGAAAAGGCAGAAGTTTAAGGAGAACGTGGGGTATATATAATAGGATAGTGGTGGAGTTATTAACCCTAGATCTAACGGATGAGCGATATCTTAGAGATCCCTCACCTAACGGCATACGTTCTCTCCGCCTTATTGAAGATTTGAAGTGGATATCTTCTTTTAGGATTCCTAATGGACCACAAATGAGCGGGTATATATAGACACCAATCGGGCTTGCCTTATCGTACTCGGGTGTGGGCGGGAGGTCGGGCAAGGGGTTTTACCCGCGCCTGCCCACCAAATTTCATCGGGCCGGGCGGGATCTACCCGCAACGGGTAGCGGGTGGTCGTGGTCAGTCATGGGCTCGGGTACCCGTGGGCGGTTTCGGGCTCGTGGGCAACATTCCCACCCCTAGTTAAGAGTAAGATACCTAGTTACTTGGGTTTTTGACAACATCTGAGTAATGAAACTCAATCGAACTAGTGGGAAATGCCAACAAACTATGAACACCCAAAGGTGAATGAAGTGGAGGGTTGTTGGTATTAATATGAATTGAGTGTATAGTGAGTGTATATGTACTTAAGGTTGATGTTGAGGTTATATTTGTAATTGAGTCTTCCTTTGGTTGATTGTAAATACAACACAATCCCTACACTGTGGGGCATCTTGACTCAACTCTTCTCATGGTATCAAGAGCCACCAACCTTTAAGTTTTTCTTGGTTTTCAGTGCCTTCTTCTTCTTCCTCCTTCTCTTACTGTCTTCTCCTCCTTTGTCTCTCAATCATGGCCGATGTTCCCATTCAAGCAACCTCTCCACCTACTTTCTCTTCTCCCTCCCCTTCTTCTTCTTCCTTCTTGACAATCTTTCCCTCCCTCACCAACATCTCTCATCTTGTTTCCATTAGGCTTGATAATACCAACTACCTTCTTTGGAGAAGCCAACTTCTACCTATTCTTCATTCACAGGACTTGTTTAAGTTTGTTAATGGCACATTTCCACCACCACCTGAAACCATTCCTTCTCCTCAATCTTCTACTCCTCTTCCTAACCCAGACTTCGTTTATTGGTATCGGGTGGACCAAATGTTATTGTCCTTGCTGAATGCCACTCTTACAGAACCAGTCCTCTCTCAGGTTCTTGGTCTTATTTCATCTAGAGCTGTGTGGGATGCTCTTGAAAGGTCCTTCTCCTCTCTTAACTCAGCTAGGCTGATAAATCTCAAACTCCAGCTTTAAACAACAAAGAAATGAAACCTCTCGGTCTCTGATTATCTCCTTGGAATCAAAACCATCTCTGATTCCCTAGCTGCTATTGGACACCCTGTTTCAAATGATGAACTAGTGCTTCTTGTTTTAGCTGGTCTAGGACCAGACTTTGAAGGCCTAATTACTTCTATCACAACTCGTACCATTCCACCATCTTACTCTGAGCTCAACTCTCTCCTTCTCACTCATGAATGTCGACTTCAAATGCTTAGCTCCACCACTCCACAACCCACAGCTCTTTACTCCTCTGTTCAACCCCCTGTTCAACCCCTTGGTCGGTCTTATAATCCTTCTTACTCTCGTAACAATCAAAGTAGAGGCTCAAATAGGTCTGGGGATCGTGGTAGACATTCAAACAGATGTGGTTACTCTCGCACCTCTGTTCTTGGTCCTCCTCCAGATCGATTTCCTTTGACTTGCCAGTACTGTGGTCGTGTTGGCCACTCTGCTCGCCAATGCTATAATCTTCTTCGTCCTCAAGAACTCAATCAATCATTTGTTGCCCTTGGAATCGACTCCACCAATGCTGATCCTCACTGGTATGTGGATTCAGGTGCCACCTCTCACATTGCTGCAGATACTGTTTTATTGGTTTCTCGTTCGGACTCTATTCCTCCAGAGAGTGTTATGGTGGGAAATGGTCAGTCAGCCTCTGTTAGTGGAGTTGGTAACATTCTTCTTCCCTTTACTAATGTTGTTCTTAAAAATACTCTATTTGTCCCAACATTTAAGAAAAATCTCATTTCCATCTCTCGTCCCCTTCATGATCTACACTGTCTTGTGGTGTTTCATAAACATGGTTTCTTTGTTCAGGATCTTCTCACAAAGAAGATACTTCTCGCCGGCACGATTAGTGATGGCCTCTTTCGCCTCTCTCCTACTTCAGCTTCAAAGTCTCCTCAATCCTTCTTTACTCAATCACTATCTCCTGGCTCAAAAGCTTCTCCAGAGATTTGGCATCGTCGTTTAGCTCATGTTAATCTTCAAAGTTTCAAGAATCTAGTTATTCAAAAACTTTTACCTTTAAGTAGTACTGTAATCAATGATTTTAAATGTGTTGACTGTATTTCAGGGAAACATCATCGTTTTCCCTTTTATCCTGTAACTCATTTATCTTCTAATCCTAATGAACTTATCCATTCTGATCTATGGGGGCCGTCACCTGAACTTTCTAACAGTGGGTTTCGATTTGTCCTTCTTTTTGTTGACGATTATACTCGTTATACATGGCTATTCTTCCTACATCACAAGTCAGAGGTTTCCAATGTTTTTAAACAATTCAAAATCATGGTGGAAAAAAAATTCTCCCACCCCATAAAAATTCTCCAATCCGACGGTGGTGAGGAATATATAAACAATGATTTGTCCAATTTTCTTACTCAACATGGAATTATTCATCGTCGCACTTGTCCTCACACCCCTCAACAGAATGGGGTGGCAGAGAGAAAGATTCGTCACCTTGTTGAGACTGGAATTTGTCTTCTACATCAAGCCTCTGTTCCTCTCAAATTCTGGCATGATGCCTTTCAAACAACCATTTTTACAATCAATCGATTACCATCTTCTGTCCTTAAAGGTTTGTCACCTTTCCAAAAGCTATTTAATTCAAAACCAGACTACACATTTCTTCGTTCTTTCAGTTGTCGTTGTTACCCTCTGCTTTCTCCATATAGATCGAATAAACTTGATTCTAAGTCTAAACCTTGTATTTTCCTTGGTTACAGTACTCAACACAAGGGGTATCGATGTTTAGATGAGAAATCATCACGAGTGTACATCTCACGAAATGTAATTTTCGATGAGCTCTGTTTCCCCTTTGCCTCTTCTTCCCTAAATTCAAATTTGATAAACCCTAATTCTACTCCTGTTTCCCTCTCTTGGTCTATTCCCTCTTCTCCTTTTAATCCGTCCGTCCGTTCCATTACATCTCTACCGTTGGATCCTTCTGGACCACGCTTTCCTCATTTTAATCGGACCGTTGATCCTATTACATCTCAACCGTCCATTACTTTCGGACCACGCGTCCCTCCTCCACTATCCAACTCAGCTGTAGTCCCAACAACCTGCCAACGTACAGTTGTGGTTCCACGCGACCCACCTCTCCCTCATTCTCCTGCTGATTCATTAATTTCGTCAGACCCAGTGGTCCCTCATCTGGACCATCGTCCTCCTTTGTCTCCCACCACTTCACCTGTTCATCCTTCTGTCTCTCATCTCTCAGCGGAAACAGAGGATGTTCCCTCTGATCAACCTATTCAACCACCACCTCCATTACCTTCGTCTTCCACTCCCAACCCTTCTAAGCATCCAATGATAACTCGAAGCAGAGATGGCACTCGAAAACCAAAAATATTAATCACCACTACCTCTGATTGTGTTGGTAAAGATAACAGTTTATTTGAACCCTCTTCCTTCACTCAGGCCATTAAGCATTCTCACTGGCAACTGGCCATGAATGAAGAGATCACAGCACTACAAAAGAACAACACATGGGTTCTTGTTCCAAGAGATCCCTCTATGAACCTAGTCGACTGTTAATGGATCTACAAAGTGAAACAAAGAGCAGATGGTTCGATACAACGTTATAAGGCTAGATTAGTGGCTCGAGGGTTTACACAACAACATGGTGTCGATTATGAGGAAACGTACAGTCCAGTTGTTCGTCCTGCTACCATTCGAGTTGTTCTCTCATTGGCAATTTCAGGTAATTGGTCTATTCGTCAATTAGACGTAAAAAATGCTTTCCTCAATGGTGAGTTAAATGAATTGGTGTTCATGAATCAACCACAAGGGTTTGTTGACCCTCAATTTCCACATTATGTATGCAAATTGAATAAAGCCCTCTATGGTCTTAAACAAGCCCCTCGTGCTTGGCATCATAGATTCAGTTCCTTCTTGATAAAATTAGGGTTTAAACACTCTATCTCAGATCCCTCAATGTTTTATTTCAAATCATCAAATGCTCTCATTATTTTGCTCTTGTATGTTGATGACATTATTGTCACTGGTTCTTCTTCTTCTACCTTAAACTATGTTATTCAACAACTCAAAAATGTGTTTGAAATGACGGATATGGGTGATCTCAATTTCTTCCTTGGCATGGAAGCTCTTCGAACTTCAGACTCTTTACTTCTTACACAAAAGAAGTATACAAATGATCTTCTTCAGAGGTTTGGTCTACTAAATTCAAAGCCTGCTGCCACTCCAGTTCCAACAGGGTCCAAGTTATCTAAGAATGATGGAGATCCATTACCCAATCCACAAATTTTCAGAAGCTTGGTGGGAGCACTCCAATATCTCACTCTCACACGACCAGACATTGCCTATGCTGTTAATCAAGTCTCTAAGTTCATGAAATCACCAACAACAACTCATTTTACAGCTGCCAAGAGAATTTTGGGATATTTATCACTACAAAAAAAACGCTCAATAGGGACAGACATTTTTATGTATGTCCCTAATATATTCGTAATAGGGACAATTTTGTTGTATTTGTCCCAAACAAAACTTTAATCGGGACAAATAGAACCGTTTAGGGACAATTTTGTACAACACTGAAAAACCAAAAAAAATGCCCAAAATTTTGGCGCGCAAAATAGTGGCGCAAAAAACGATTTTCCTTTTGTTTTCCCCCCTTTTTTGCCTTCTCCTCTTCCGTTATTCCACGAGTTTTTCTTCTTTCTTTTTCCCCGTTTAGTTGTAGGGTTTCTGTTCTTCCATTGTTCTCATGTTCTAGGGTTGTTGTTCGGCCCTTCTTTTCGTTCTAGGGTTTCTTGTTATGGGGTTTCTCGTTCGAGGATTCTTGATCTTCTTCTAGGGTTTTGCTGGTAGCATCTATGTCCGGTTTGCCTCTCCTAGTTTGTTGTTCTTCGTCTTCTGCAAATTAATGAATGGGCCAGGTGAGTATTGTTCCACACTCTATAATGGAGTTCTTATGTTGTTTTAGTTTAAATGTTAATGCCTCAATTATTAGAATACAAGATTCCATACCCCTTAATAGGGTATGATGAAAATTGTAACAGTTCTTTCTAGCACATTTTTTTTCAGCATTCAGGGTAATGATTTCATTTTTAATGATTTTGAAATTGAAATGTTCAGAGTTCTAGCTTCAGTTTCATGGCATGTAGCTTATGCCTTATATCATGGATCATAAAGCCATATGTTTTTACTTAATTATTTTCTTTCAGGTATTCTCATTATGGGCTTATATTGTTTTTTCTCAAGTGTCTACTTTAACAATTGTAGTTCTGGGTAATGCTTTCAGATTGTTTCCCTGCACAAGAAGAAAAATGCTTCTTGTGTGGTTAGATGGGTCATCTAGCAGCAAAATGTGAAGGAAAGGTTAAGAGCAAATTTGGGGAGTTTGATGAGAAAGATGAAGTTTAACTTGTTCCTAAAAAGCCTTGCAAGGTTATTTCCTCCTTTTATCTGGATCGGAAGTTTTCATAGGAGGGTAATTCCTGCATCTATGACTCTAGCTCCCTAGATCGAGTTAGTCACATTGCTTTCATGATCTTTATTATTTATTCATTTTCTGCACATTTGCAGTTTCTTAACATTTGGACCCTTAGGGAGTACTTAGAGTTTGACAATAGCTAACCCTCCTTTCAGGATTGGTTTAGAACGTATCGTGGAAAACTTCATCTTCATGTGCTTCTTTGTTTCATATGCCACCTTTGGAAACTTGCGAGGTTCATTGTGCCATAGGTCCATAAGTTGTAACTTTACGAGTTCGTTATTTGAGATTGTTATCTTCCTCATGCGTTACTTTAGTTGAATATAAATGACTTTTTGGACTAGCGTTGGTTTACTTCAATTGGATTGCTTTTGATAATGGTTTATGTATTTTCCCTGATTTGGCTTTGTCCTATTCCTTTGCCAGCTACCATATTAAGTTATAAGTAACTACAGTTAGAGTGTCAGTATGTTGATTAAAGCCAGGCTATACTAATATGTTTTTCTCTCCTTACAAATTTCCTATCCTTATTGGTACTTAGGGCGCCATCAACTTGTTGATTGTTGTATACAAGAAGGTGTGAATGTCAATGGGTGGGTACTTGACAGATGGTAGCAAGGTATTTATTTGTTGTCGTGATTCAGCTTTGTTTTGGCTCCCCAATGGCGTCTTTATTGTTATGATGTTGTCTGCATCAATCATTTGATCCTGAAAGCGATTTGATTTGTTTTTGTGACATGTTTTTTTACTGACTTTCATCAAATTATTGTGAGCAGGGTCGATCACTTCATTCAGGCAGCAACAGGATCCTACAAAGACAAAATCTTTCAAAAAATACCTTCCTAGTTCTATGACGATGTCATAACCGAATTATGTCAACATTGTATTCGTTTTTATTTTAATAACCTCATTATGTCAACATTGTATTCGTTTTTATTTTTACTTATCAACGTCAGGCAGAAGAATTAAGCGTGAAAAGGTACAAGCACGAAGAGGAGATGGTGCAGAACCTCAATTCAAACCCGTATATCTGGTTCCAGTTGCTTGCTATCATGCTTCTTGCCTTGCTTCTGCTCCAGCATTTTCTACATATCAAGAAACACGATCTAGGTACAATTTAGAAAGACCAGCTACTTTTATAAAAGAAAACGAGCTTGGACAAGCTACAACAAGTCTTTAGTTCACGATATTACAAGCAACCAATTTGAAGCGTCTAATGAAAATGAAATTCATAATAGGCCCAAAAAGTTGTTCCTTATTCTCTTGGGACCACAATGGGTGCTGCCCTGAGGCCGAGAATGGTCATCAGGCAAAAGTATATGTTACTCTTTATTTATGCCTTTATACAACCCAGTCTCTATTTTCTTAGATGTTTGTCAAACCTGCGTATTTATGATTCCAATATGGTAATGTTACTTAGAAGATCTCGGTTACTATATGGTACCTATGATTGCCCATTTACTTATTTTTTTCTGGCTTGCTTTATAAGATACATGGAAACAAAGATGAATTGAAAACAAAGCTTAATGAGTCACTCTATGAATAGTCTGACCTTTTCTGACACCCAAGAGGAGGATTAGGTTGAAATTTCATTTCCAAGCAATTGTAATACATTTGTTGTCTTATCTTGTCATATGATACTTGTTAATGGTTTTCAATATGAGTTTTAATGCTTTATCATGTTGATTCATTTTGGTGTTTGTATTGACTTATCATTCTAAAAAATAGACAAAAATTTAATACTTTAAAGGGCTTATGAAACTATCCGTCTTCCCATTTTTGTATTTCTAACCTGCAATTGTTTTTGTTTCTATCAGGTGAAGTTGGGAGAGTCTAGGTAGAAAGAAGGGTACTATAGAGAAAAGTGTTCAGTTGTCACTCTCAATGAATTGGAAGCAATGAGAAAAGATGTTGTAAGTTGTACATCCTACGGTTGCTTTTTTTTATCTTTTATATTTTGTAAAATTTCAAGTGACTTTCGAGATTTTACATAGTACTCTTGTGAGTTCAACTTAGGATAGACACAAAGTAATCCTATTGTAATTCCCTACGCACTTAGACGAGGGTTGAGATCTAGATACGCCCTTACTACATGACCGACTAGATTTGAATAGTTACACATTTAAATCAAACTTGTCTACGCTAATGTTTCAGACTAAAGTTTTAATCTGTATTTTTGTAGTTTACCCCCTTTTCTTGGACAAAAGTATTCATAATAAGATTATAGAAGTAGTTCTTGAGTTAATTTATTTAGTCGTTGCTTAATTTGCCAAAACATTGCTTCACCTTCTCTCCTTTTGGTTTTGTACTTTCCTTTGGTAGTTGGTAAACATTTTTTCTGAAACTAAGTTGTTGTAGTTAAACATTTTCCAATGAAGGGTAACTGAAAGTTGACTGGTTTTTTGCTCTTTAAGGTTCTTAAAGAAGGTCTATCCTGGGACATGCACTATTACTATGAAGGGAGTTTCACTTGGCAATGGTGAGTGTGCTTCTAATTTGAGAACTAATTTTTCACTTAACTACCTCTGATGTCGTCATTCCCCTAGGAATAATAATCGATATTGGTTTCTTTGTACACCATGGTTTCTTAATTTAATGACTTCCGTTTTCCGTCTGATATTGTCTTAATACAACCTCTTGATATGGTGCACAAGATTGAAACTTCATTTTGCTTATACTTATGGAGAAACGGAAAGACAAAGAATAAGAATGAACAAAAATGTGCCGGGCACACATACGTAGCAGATACAGTCATAACTTTTTTTGTATTAGATCTCCCATCTTTAAGGCCTTTCTTTACCGTAACCGCTAAACTACCACACGACAACTCCCTTGGGGACAATCATGTAGAGTTTATATATATATATATATATATATATATATATATATATATATATATATATATATGTCATTGTTTTAGTTTTTTTTTACCTTCCACAAAGAATGGACACTAGATTATTTTTAATATTTGTTTGACTCATGTTTGAACATTCTTTACTACAGGTTTTATCCTTATCATTATGTGCACCATTTGCCTCCGGTCTCAAGGATCTTGATCAGTTGAAAATTATCTTAAAACTAGGTTCGCCATTCAAACCATTCAGTCAACTAATGGGGTTGTTTCCAGCTGCAAGGTTGCAATGGTTCTTTACATTTATTAATTTGTCTACATCGTCAAAGAGATGCAGAGTTGCAACAATGTTAAGCAGTGGTTCAATGAGATCGATAGATATGCAAATGATAGTGTGTGCAAGCTTCTTGTTAGTAACAAATGCGATTTCGTCTGTCCGACTAGTTCGGTGACATACATCTTTAATGTTTTTTTTATTAATCTTTGTTAAATACTCTAGTTGGTAAATATTTTGGTTGACCATAGCTGCAAATGAAATACATTATATGTTGGTATATATAAACATAATATTTTGATTATCTATGTTTGAGCTCCTTTTAAGTGTAAATGTTAAATTTATTTGATTAGGACAATTCCTATTCAAAAATATCTAATTCTAAATGAAATTCCCGCATCCAAGCTAGAGAAAATTCTCTCCAAATTTATAGGGACAGGTTTTCACTGTCCCAAATACAAGCACGAAACTCCTGCCAAACTTTTAGGGACAGTTGTTGATTGTCCCAAATGAGAACAAAAGGAAATTGTATCAAATTTTCAGGGACAGTTAATGATTGTCCCTACTAACCGTTTATATAGGGACAAACACAAATTGTCCCAAAAACAGTATAGGGGACAGATGCTTTCTGTCCCTACAACTGTCCCAAATACCATTTGGGACGCCACTTTCTGGGACAGACACAAACCGTCCCCAATACTTTATTGGGGACGGTTTTGATGCTTTTGGGACAGTTTTTTACCGTCCCTAATGGCTATATTTTTTGTAGTGAATTAAAGGGTTCAATTAATGAAGGTCTATGCTTTAGAAGAGCTTTAGAATCTCCCATTATTGGGTTTTCAGATGCAGACTGGGCTGGTTCTCCAGATGACAGAAGATCGACCTCTGGCTCCTGTGTCTTCCTTGGTCCTAACTTGATTCTTTGGACATCCAAGACTCAACCAACAGTAGCTCGATCATCCACTGAAGTAGAGTATAGAGCAGTCTCTCACACAAGTGCTGATCTCATCTGGTTACAAAACTTCTTGGCTGAGCTAGGGGTTCCTGTTTCATCTCCTCTAGTGGTGTTTTGTGACAACATTAGCACCACCTATCTTGATGTTAATCCAATACTTCATTCTCGCACTCGACATGCTGCTATTGACTTCCACTTTGTGAGAGAAAGAGTCAGCCAAGGTAAATTACAAGTGAAGTATACACCAAGTAGCTCTCAGCTTGCTGACATCTTCACAAAAGGTCTCTCCACCTCTCGGTTCAATGAATTGAAGTTCAAGCTCTCTCTCACTAATGGACGTTCGGCTTGAGGGGGGGTATTAATATGAATTGAGTGTATAGTGAGTGTATATGTACTTAAGGTTGATGTTGAGGTTATATTTGTAATTGAGTCTTCCTTTGGTTGATTATAAATACAACACAATCTCTACATTGTAGGGCATCTTGACTCAACTCTTCTCAGTTGGCATCTTAGAATCCATAAAATTAGAAAAAGAGAAAAGGTTGTATCATTTTCACACATACACCTTTCACACGAGAACTAGGTTCACACGAGAACTAGGTTGCGTGTAAAGTTTGTATATTCGTATTTTGAGACCTTCAATGCAACATGGTTCGATTTTTCAGTTGATCAAACAAACAACATAATCTGCGATATTTTTAGACTAATTTCAGTGCGCGAACACAATCAAGAGACAGGAATTGTCCTATCCGTCCGTGATTTAGTTGACACCAGCGGACTAATACAAGTCAGTCAATGGTACTGGGAACCATTTCAATAGTCCTTCAAGCGAACACAGGACAACAATAATTAGTTTAAAATCTCCCAAAACACATTCAAATTGACTTTTACAACCAAATTAAAAGAAAATTCAAAATTTAATTGTATAGAATTTCTGAAATGTTGGTGTTCTGGAGTACTACTTGTTTATGACTGAGTCAATTGTTACATATGGAAGAATTCAAAGAAACAACAGTAGAGATTCAAAATTAACAATCTCCCCCCATCAATCCCTTTCAATTTTCTGATTAAACCATACCCATTAATCTTGTGTCTGAGTCAGTCTTTCTTGATCTTGAGTCTGAGTCAGAGGCTGATTTTGTTCTTTATCTTGAGTCTGAGTCAGAAGCTTCTTTTGTTCTTGATCTTGAATCTGAATCACTGGTTCTTGATCTTGACTCTGAGTCAGAGGCTGGTTTTGTTCTTGATCTTGATTCTGAGTCAGAGACTGTGCTTCTTCTTCTTCAATGGGAGTCATCCGTGGGTCAAAAGCGATACGCAGACTACGATTCAAGAAGGTATTGAGGCCCGAAGTATTGAACAATTCCTTCAGCTTAGCATCAAGGAACTCTTGAAGTATATCAGGACGTCTGTCCTTTAACATCCGGTTTATCTCCATCAAATACTCGTTGGTTTCATTTACTAATGCCTGTTCTTCTTCCTCTTCTTCTTCTTCTTCTTCTTCTTCTTCTTCTTCTTCTTCTTCTTCTTCTTCTTCTTCTTCTTCTTCTTCTTCATCTTCTTCTTCGTCTTCTTCTTCGTCTTCGTCTTCGTCTTCTTCTTCGTCTTCTTCTTCTTCGTCTTCCTCTTCGTCTTCGTCTTCTTCGTCTTCTTCAATGGGATCGAGTGGGTCAAGAGGGATGTGCAGACTATTAGGCAAGAAGGTATTGATGCCCATAATAAGGTTGGAATGACCTCTGAACAGTACCTTCACCCTCTCACTAACTTGTTGCAAATTAACCGCTTTAGCACGATAATCCCTCATGATTTGAATGAATGCTCGATATATATCAGGGCGACTATTTTTAAAAATACCTTTTATCTCCATCATATACTCGTTGGCTGCATTTACTAATGGATGTTGTTGAACAACTCCTCCTCCAATTGAGCTTTGGGGTTCTGAAGATGATATTGCCCTTTTAGGAATATTAGAAGAAGAGGAGCTTGCAGGTTTTGATTCAGGGGTAGTTGTTGATTGTGATAGAAGATCATCACGATCATGATCATCTTCTTCATTTCTCTCTCTTCTTGATCTCTTCATTCTTTCTCTTGCTCTCTCTCTTTCTCTCTCAAGATTTCTCTTCTCTCTCCTCCTCTCTGTTTCTCAATCTATGGATCAGTTCAGTTTGGTTCTCTCACAATCTCACACTCAGTTGCCTTTATATAATACTCCATCTTATTCCAACTACCATAACTAACAAACTATATTCTAACTGCCCTAACTAACTGTATCTTTCTTTTTGTCCTTTCTAACCGTTTTTCCTCATCTATTTAAGGGTTTTTTTGTTAAGAAAAGGATGGTATGCCCGGCCAAAATCCCGGCCCAATCCAGGCCGGGGTATGTGGCCGGCTGTTATTTAGAGAGAGAAAGTCGGGATTGTGGCCATGCATTCTATCAGAGCTGTTTTTGTTATTGCTCAATGGGAAACCTATCTAAACTAAGCGATCAGAAGAGGAGCCTGATTTTTTCGTGCTCTTTATCTGGATGGTCTTTTACACATAATGTGTGCTATCCTTCTTACGTTTTAAAGCCACCTCCCATGTGTGTTATCGACACACCCTTTAACTTGGTAAATTTAGTTAGATTGTGTTTTGTTATAAGCGTCACCGACTCCAATTTTGAGTTGAATAAGTGGACTTGGACCAAATTTTGTCTCGATTTCTACCGGGTGCAACACAAATGTTCGAGAATTGAAATTACAGTCGAATCTGATGGACTTAAGCCAAAATTTATAATAATATTCGCCATGAGTCCACTGATTTTAAGTTGTATCCAATAGTTCTCAAGCTCTTTAAAATCGTTGGACTTAATCCGAATCTGTAACTAAATCGGCTCGAGACCACCCATTTTAATTTGAAAAGAAGTGTGGGAGTGTCTGCTTTGAGAGAGGCGTTATTCACAATTTTCTGGAATATGGGAGGCACCAATAACTATGAAACCCCAATAACACTTACAAGAGGCACCTTAAAATTTCCCTTATTGGAAATAAGAACGCATGATGTTTCCTTGTATTTAGTTGACATGGACTGGTTTTGAGAACGAGAGGTTAACGAAGTTCTGCCTAAATACACTATAGCCAAGGAGGAAATTTATGAGATCCTCCGCAACCCAATGGCAATCGTTGGCGATTATTGTACCAATTCATCTTTTGGAACCTACATTAAAAGGCATCCTTACTCCCACATTTCTCGTGAGGGCAACTTCAAAGCAGACAAGATCGCCAACTGGGCACGTCGAAGGAAGATTAATAGAGAGTGGTCGGTTCGTCTGACCTTTCTTAGTGTTTTGTTATTGTTTCTTTCATGTACTCAACAAAAAAAATTTCTGCGCAACCCAGATGCATCACTATGCTTGTACTCGCCCAATTTCCCCCAACCTTACATTCATATGTTCATGAGAAAGATGTTCGGGGATTAGTTCAAAAACAGACATTATGCCTACTACCAACATAGATTAAAATGGGCAAAGGGTAACATTGGATTATATCAGCGTATTATCATCGAATTAAGTCCACAAGTAAAGGTCTTTGTAAACCATTAATGTTTATCATACTAGTCGTAATCAGATTGAAAGACCGAACTATTTTGAACAACTAACTAGAACGATTTTAACATTCTCTATTTGTCAAACCTAATATGATGATAAACATGAAATTAATACTTAAGATTTGTCGAAAACTATGTGGATGCAAACAATTTCATATTGGAAAGCTATTAAATTCAACCTGAAAAGAGAACACAAGTGAAGAAGGTAATTACACTTGTGGTCTCAGTTGTGTGATTCGAAACACACAAAAAGGTGAAAAAGAGACGCCGCTGCCGGGGATCGAACCCGGGTCACCCGCGTGACAGGCGGGAATACTTACCACTATACTACAACGACCTTGGTGCTAGAGATATTTATAATGTCTTTCTTAGTTAATATAAAGATTATACCTTACATTGCAATTCTCCACCAAGGGGAAAGGGGAAAAATGAAAACAACAATCACCCTGTACATTTACTTACTACCCACAACCGGTAATATCGTTTTTATCTATCATCAAGATAGGTTGTTTACGAGTTACAGAAAAGAGGGAATAGAGAGAAGGGTAGAGTAAGAGTGTGCAAAAATAAACCAAAAATGTCCAACTATTTAGTGGATGGTGTGAAGAGATAAATACCTTTGTGTGATAAACTCGGATGAAGCCGAGTTATGGAGGAAGTACTCGGGTGAAAACCGAGAGAGATGAAGTGAATTGGTTAGCTCTCGGTTGAACCCGAGGAAGGTGATGATGATGAACTCTCGGCTATAGCCGAGGATGACTGCTTGAGGCTCTCGGGTATGACCGAGAGTTGATGATGGTGTCTCTTGGTTATAACCGAGTGTAATAGGGATGAGTCTCGAGTGAACCGAGGGATGATGATGATGATAAAGAGTTGATCGTGAGAGAGAGAGATAGGTAAATACCTTGTTTATTAACACTTACAACTTTATAATTACATTGTCTATGGAGATACATATTTATAGGTTTACAACTTAGGAGTCTTGTAAAATAGAAAAACTAAAACTCTATCTTTATCTAGTGTAATCCTAATAGAATTAGGACTAGTAATTCTAATAGAATTAGGACTAATGGAGACCGACCCACTCGGTTGTGACCGAGTGGAATTGACTCTCTAACAGATAGCTTCCACAATGTTGGATACCGAAGTTAGAAGGGAAGAGTGATAAAGTGGTTGGAGAGTATGCCCACCCTAGGGTCCCTAAACTTTTGATCGACCCAATCGTTCTTCAGTTAATAGACAACTAATCTATTAGTGGCTCATCAATCTACGGAGCAGGTCCTAATTTGCTTTTAAAGATGTTATGAATGATTTTCCACAGCGGATTAGGCTCACTACTTCCCTGTACCTGGCTCAGTTCCTCTCCACGCCAGCGGACTATTACAAGTGGGAAAAACAAGTCAGACAATGGTGGGAACTATTCCATTACTCCTCAAATGAACAAAGGACAGTAATAATTTTTAAGAAATTCAAGTAGTTTACCGATCGCAGTGACATTTAGGGCGAAAAAAAAATAATCAAAATTTGAGTATCTAAAATGGTGGTGTGTACTGGGCTACTTGCATACAAAAGAGTCAACTGTTACATGGAAGAATTTAAAGAAGAAAAATAATGGAGAATGTAAAATAAACCTAGCTAGAAATGTAGATGACCTAAAAAATGTTTAAACTTCAATTTCATCATCTGACATTATTATTGTTTCATCAAAATGAACAATCCCCTCCCCATTAATCCCTAATTTAGACTTTATGATTAATCATCCAATAATATGCTTGAAGTTAGTTTCTGTTCTTGATCTTGTTTTTACTTTTGAGGTTGATTCAGAGGCCTAATTTTCATCTTCTTGATGTTGAGACTGGGTCAGTGGTTGTTGAGTCTGAGTCAGTGGTTCTTGAGTTTGAGTCAGAGGTTGATTTTATTCTGGAAGCTGCTGAGTGGAGTGGATCTTGATTCTGAGTAAGAGGCTGCTGGTTTTGTTCTTCACCATCTTGACTTTGAGTCACTGGTAGTACTTGATTTTGAGTCTGATTCAGATGGTAGTTTTGTTCTTCTTCGTCTTCCTGAGTCAGTTGGTCAGGAGTGATTTCATGACTAGGAGGCAAGAAGGTATTGAAGGCCAAAATAAGTTTGGTATGACCTCTGAACAATTCCTTCACCCTCTCACTAACTTGTCGCAAATTAATCCTTCGACCATGATAATCCATCGTGACATCTAGAAACTCTTGATATATATCCGGACGTCTGACTCCAAATATCCGTTTTACCTCCATCAGATACTCCATGGCTTGTTTTGGCGGGAATGGTAGTTCACGATCAACTTCTCCTCCATCTGATGAGGTTTCTGGTTCTGAAGATGATCTTGCCCTTTTAGGAATATTAGACTCATTATTCATAAAAGAAGAAGCAGAGGAGCTTGCAGGTTTTGATTCAGGGTTAGTTGTTGATTGTGCTTGAAGATCATCACGATCATGATCATCTTCTTCATTTCCCTCTCTTCTTAATCTCTTCATTCTTTCTTTCTCCTCCTCCTCTCTCTTTCTCTCTCTCTCTCTAGATTTCTCTTCTCTCTCCTCCTCTCTGTTTCTCACTCTATGGATCAGTTCAGTTTGGTTCTCTCAAAATCTCTCACTCGGTTGCCTTTATATAATACTCCATCTTATGCCAACTACCATAACTAACAAACTATATTCTAACTGCCCTAACTAACTAAATCTTTCTTTTTGTCCTTTCTAACCGTTTTTCCTCATTTATTTAAGGGTTGTTTTTGTTATTGTTGAATGGGGTACCTAGCTAAATTCAGAGATGATGTTATATAACACAAAGCTCTTACTTGGTAGGTGTTTATGGAAACAAAACTTTTCAAAGTTGTGTCTTCCTTGGAGTGTTTGTGTGAAAAATGCTCTTACTATCAAATGAAAGATCATCAGTTGAGTCGAGCAATGAGGACTCAGAGTCTCGACAAAAAATTCAGTAACTTCATGGGAAATACTACGGCTAACAAGATACTTAAACTAAAGACGCTTGAAGATTGTGTTTCTTTGTTGTCACCCAACTCAAAATCAATAAACAATGACTAAAGATGACTTTAGTAATGTATTATTGGTTATGAGTATAATATTTTTATTTGCAATTTTTCTCTCACGTCTTTCATATGTGGCTCTCTTTTAAAGGTAACTTAGCGTCTCAAACCTCAAGTCTCAAGCTAGTCGCTTTAAAATTGAAGATTTTTGGGACTTTCAAACTGAATCCACGAGAACAACGCCCACTAGAACTTCACAAACAATAAATGAAGAAAACAATACCACCAATCTAAGGCTCCCGTCGACAAATTCAATTCCCAACAAATTTTATCTATGTCTATTCGTAATTTTAGGAATTTAAAAAATGGGAAGCAATACCTTGAGCAAGTAGTAGAAACTAACCACCACATTAATAACTCATAGTGTGGTCTCGATCTCCCAACCCTTCACTTTCTGTTATGTTAGCAGCATAATTCGTTTGAGGTACCTCTGTAGATAAAACTACAGTGGATTTACCGGCACAAGATATTCGGGGTGATGAACCAACCATAGGGTGATTTGAACTTATTACACAGATTATATGTAAATCAGGAGTTTCACAATAGCCGCTTCTACAATTTTTTTCTTTGAGAAATGACAACGATCTACATTAGTCGTTAGAAGGCATTGATAAATCATGAAGATGTGATAAGCACGATAACCGCATAAGTTAAACTGATAATGAAAGAGGCTTAAAGCCCAAGAACATGAAAGAGGCCTAAAATCCGACATACTAATTACATTACTTATATCTTTAATAACGCAAGTTCACTGAATATACCATAAATATATGGAAGAGTCTGTGTAGGAAGTAATTCTTATCATATATCTTAGATGTGGTACCAACTAAAAATCTCAGTTAATATTTAATGGTTTTCATACCAAAGTAATTTAGTAATAAGTCATTCATAAATAACCGGATTTGGGGTAACTTTAGGTCTACATTCGTGAGCTTGACGAGACGAATCCAATAAGGCATCTTGCTCGAGATTTGGATAAGTCTAGGTCCGTCAAATTTAGAAATACCGGTCCAGCTATTTTTGAGCTAGGTACCGACCAACAATAAGTACTTATTGCATAGAAATTTAACTATATATACATAAAGAGACACACCCATTTACTAGAGTAAGTCCATGATAGCTCAGTGGAGACAATAAACAACCACAATTCAACAACACCTTCAACACCAAATGAGACACATGATATAAGAAACTGACTTCTAGCAAGGATGGAGACTTCTGCTTGAGGTTTGAATCAAACATTTCGAGATTACCCACTGGAATTCTCTCGGTACAGGCCTACACTTATCAGAAAGGTTAAAGGTAAGATACCTAGTTGTGTTGGTGACAATATCTGAATATGAAACTCAATTGAACCAGTTGGAAAATACCAACAAACTACGAACAAGGAAAGGTGTAGTTGGGTTGAAGTAAAGAAGTCCAATTTGAGAGGTTTCGAAAAAATTAGTAAAGGGGTGAACTAATCCTTAGAGAAAAAGTGTTTCCTGTTGGATCACAACCGAAGCATGACATAATGACGCTTTCTGGTTATCAATTTTACATGTTTTATTGAAAACATGGATGCTACATGTATAGGTGGTGATATCATTTGTATACGTGCACCTTGGGTGCAAAACTTTTAGATACGTTGCAGTTTGTGAGACATCAATGCAACATGGTTCGGTTAGTCAATTGACCAAATGTACAACATAATCCTTGATTTTTTTGGGGACTGATTTCAATGAACGAACAACCAAGAGACACGAGTTGTCCTATTCGTGTTCCAACTTATAGGATAATCCGAGGTTTCTTCGACACGGGCAGAATTAATAAGCGGAATACATCAAACTGAGTCAGACAATGGTGGGAACCATTTCAATACTCCTTCAGTTGAACTAATGACAGTAATAATTAGTCTAACATCTCCAAAAACCATTCAAATTGACTTTTACAACCAAAAGAAATACAAAATAGTAAGTAAAATTAATAGAGATTCTGAGATTGTAAAATAACCTAGCTAGAAATGTAGACTTCAATTTCATCATCTGACATTATAGTCCTCAAAATGAACAATCCCCCCATCAATCCCTTTAGACTTTCTGATTAACCCATACCCATTTTTTCAAAGATTAATATGCTTGAAGTTTTTACCATTTCTAGATGCATAAATTCTGAATTTATCTGAATGAAATTTAGTCAGAGCTAGGCTGTTCTTGATCTTGAGACTGAGTCAGAGGCTAATCTTGGTTTTAATGTTGAGGTTGAATCAAAGGCTTAATTTTCATGTTCTTCATCTTGAGTCTGAGTCAATGGATCTTGATTCTGAGTCAGTGGCTGCTTTTGTTCTTCATCTTGAGTCCGAGTCACTGGTTCTTGATCTTTACTCTGAGTCAGAGGCTGGGTTTGTTCTTCATCCTTAGTCTGGGTCAGTGGATCTGGATACTGAATCAGTGGTTTTGTTGGTTGCATGAACTATTCACAGTATCACTGATGGATTTAGTCGGTAGAGAACAACACACTAAAAAAGCAAGAAAAAAGACGCCGCTGCCGGGGATCGAACCCGGGTCACCCGCGTGACAGGCGGGAATACTTACCACTATACTACAACGACCTTGTTGAGTTCACTACCTAATTAGGTTTTGATCAGGGTTGTGAAATATAACTATACGACGTTCTCTAACAAGAATGGAAATGAAAAGGATATACCTTCAAATCACTAATATCTATTGCAGTAATATTGATTAGTGAATAGCTTCTATAGGAAGAAAGGGGAAGTGAGAGAGTGGTTGGAGAGTAACCACCACATCCCTCTTCGCCTCTTCGTAAAGAGACTATCAAATCTATGGTGCAGGTCCTACTTTGTTTTTAAAGATGTTATGAATGAATTCCGACAACGGTTAGGCTCACAACTTCCCTGTACCTGGCTCAGTTAAGAAGCCAACAAGGATTGTACGTACCAAGAAAGTAGAAACTGATATGAAGATGAGTACATCAAAGGATCATAGTTCCCCTCGATGCCAGCAGACTAACACTACAAGTGGGTTACAAGTCAGTCAACGGACAACTGTGGGAACCATTTCAATGCTCCTTCAAATGAACAAAGGACAGTAACAATTTTGAAGAAATTCGATAGTTTACCATCTTCTTTGAAAACCATTTCAATTTACATTTAGGGCCGAAGGAAATCGAAATTTGAGGATATATAGAATATCTAAAATGGTGGTGTGTTCTGGACTACTTGAATTTATAGAACAAAAATAGTAAAAGCAACAATGACAGAGAATTTGAGAATGTAAAATAAACCTAGCTAGAAATGTAGATGACCTACCTACCCAAAAATGTTTAAACTTCAATTTCATCATCTGACATTATTATTCTCTTCATCAAAATGAACAATCCCCATTTTCGATTTTCTGATTAAACCAGACCCATTTTTCAAAGATTATACTTCATATATAATCATCCAATATGTCAGTGGTTGATCTTGAGTTTTAATGTTGAGGTTGATTCAGAGGCTTAATTTTCATCTTCTTCATCTCGGGTCTGAGTCAGTGGTACTTCTTGATGTTGAGTCTGAGTCAGTGGTTCTTGATGTTGAGTCTGACTCAGTGGTTCTTGAGTCTGAGTCAGTTGCTCATTAGTGATATGATGACTAGGAGGCAAGAAGGTATTGAAGCCCAAAATAAGGTCGGGTTGACCTCTGAGAAATTCCTTCACCCTCACAATAGTTTGTCGTGCATCAATACTTTTATCAATGTAATATTTCCTCGTAAAATCGAGAAACTCTTGATATAGATCAGGGCGTTGAAGAACCTCAAACACCCGTTTTACCTCCAGCATATACCCAATGGCTTCTGAAGTTCTTTCCCAATTGAGACCAAGAATACTTGATCCTGCCCTTTGAGTCTGAGTCAGTGGTTCTTGATGTTGAGTCTGAGTCACTGGTTCTTGATGTTGAGTCTGAGTCACTGGTTGTTGATGTTGAGTCTGAACCATTGGTTCTTGAGTTTGAGCCAGAGGCTGATATTGTTCTAGAGTCTCAATCAGTGGTTCTAGATTTAGAATCTCAGTCACTGGTTCTTGATGTCGATCTTGATTCGGAGTCAGAGTCACTAGTTGTGTTAAAATTATAAACTCAAAAGGTATTTATTTATTTATTCATTAAATTAGTGTTAGATGAGGTGGATTAGTGTTAGTAGTTAAGTAATTAGAGAGTTAATTTTAGTGGGATTAATGTACTAATTAGTGGGGTTAATGTACTAGTTAGTGGGTTAATGGATGAGTTAGTGGGATCATGTTAGTAGTGGTCTTAGTTAATGGGTAGATTTTGGGTCTATAAATAGACCAGTCATTGTAGTTTATTTTCATCAATTCAAGAAATTCAATTCAGTTAAATATCTTCTTCATTCTTCTTTGTTTGTGCAAGTTATAATTTCCTTTATCATTCGGAAATTAAACTCTTTTAATTTCCAACATTTGGTATCCGAGCTAGGCTTATTTTGTGATTACTAACCGAATTACAAAATGAATGGATCAATCCAACCTCAGCTTCCGCGATTTTGTGGGAAAAATTTTGATCAATGGTGTATCCAAATGAAAGCATTGTTTGGCTTCCAGGAAATTTGGGAGGTTGTCGAATTTGGGTATGTAGAACCAGTTGATCAGGTAGCACATGAAGCTCTCTCTCAGGTCCAAAAAGATAGTTTGAGAGAGAACAGAAAGAAGGATAAGAAGGCATTGTTCTTTCTCTATCAAGCTGTTGATGAGATTGTCTTCGAGAAAATCTCAAGAGTTGAAACAGCTAAAGCAGTGTGGGGCTTGTTGCAAAGATCCTACAAGGGTGATGAGAAGGTAAAAAATGTAAGGCTGCAGACTTTACGAGGTGAATTTGAATCTCTTAATATGATTAACTCTGAAAATATTTCTGATTATTTTTCT